>OY755244.1:35132108-35499608 GCA_963576725.1 Azorinus chamasolen
TAGTAGTAAGTAGTAGTAGTAGTAAGTAGTAGTAGTAGTAGTAGTAAGTAGTGGTAGTAAGTAGTAGGTAGTAAGTAGTGGTAATAAGTAGTGGTAGTAAGTAGTAGGTAGTAAGTAGTGGTAGTAAGTAGTAGGTAGTAAGTAGTGGTAGTAAGTAGTGGTAGTAAGTAGTTGGTAGTAAGTAGTAGGTAGTAGTAGTACAGTAAGTAGTAGGTAGTAGTAGTACAGTAAGTAGTAGTAGTAGTAGTACAGTAAGTAGTAGTAGTAGTAGTACAGTAAGTAGTAGTAGTAGTAGTAGTACAGTAAGTAGTAGTAGTAGTAGTACAGTAAGTAGTAGTACAGTAAGTAGTAGTAGTAGTAGTACAGTAAGTAGTAGTAGTAGTAGTAGTACAGTAAGTAGTAGTAGTAGTAGTACAGTAAGTAGTAGTACAGTAAGTAGTAGTAGTAGTAGTACAGTAAGTAGTAGTAGTAGTAGTACAGTAAGTAGTAGTAGTAGTAGTACAGTAAGTAGTAGTACAGTAAGTAGTAGTAGTAGTAGTACAGTAAGTAGTAGTACAGTAAGTAGTAGTAGTAGTAGTACAGTAAGTAGTAGTAGTAGTAGTACAGTAAGTAGTAGTAGTAGTAGTACAGTAAGTAGTAGTACAGTAAGTAGTAGTAGTAGTAGTACAGTAAGTAGTAGTAGTAGTAGTAGTACAGTAAGTAGTAGTAGTAGTAGTACAGTAAGTAGTAGTACAGTAAGTAGTAGTAGTAGTAGTACAGTAAGTACTACTACTTACTGTACTACTACTACTTACTGTACTACTACTACTACTACTACTTCTTACTGTACTACTACTACTACTTACTGTACTACTACTACTACTACTACTACTACTACTTACTGTACTACTACTACTACTACCTGTACTACTACTACTACTACTACTACTTACTGTAGTACTACTACTACTACTACTACTACTACTTACTGTACTACTACTACTAGTGGTAGTAAGTAGTAAGTAGTTGGTAGTAAGTAGTAGGTAGTAGTAGTACAGTAAGTAGTAGTAGTAGTAGTACAGTAAATAGTAGTAGTAGTACAGTAAGTAGTAGTAGTAGTACAGTAAGTAGTAGTAGTAGTAGTAGTACAGTAAGTAGTAGTAGTAGTAGTACAGTAAGTAGTAGTAGTAGTAGTACAGTAAGTAGTAGTAGTAGAGTAAGTAGTAGTAGTAGTACACTACTTACTACCACTACTTACTACCTACTACCACTACTTACTACCTACTACCACTACTTACTACCACTACTTACTACTTACTACCACTACTTACTACTACTACTTACTACTACTACTACTTACTACTACTACTACTTACTACTACTACTTACTACTACTACTACTTACTAGTAGTAGGTAGTAAGTAGTGGTAGTAAGTAGTGGTAGTAAGTAGTGGTAGTAAGTAGTAGGTAGTAAGTAGTGGTAGTAAGTAGTAGGTAGTAAGTAGTAAGTAGTGGTAGTAAGTAGTAGGTAGTAAGTAGTGGCAGTAAGTAGTGGTAGTAAGTAGTAAGTAGTTGGTAGTAAGTAGTAGGTAGTAAGTAGTAGGTAGTAAGTAGTAGGTAGTAGTAGTACAGTAAGTAGTAGTAGTAGTAGTAGTACAGTAAGTAGTAGTAGTAGTAGTAGTAGTAGTAAGTAGTAGTAGTAGTAAGTAGTAGTACAGTAAGTAGTAGTAGTAGTAGTAGTAGTACAGTAAGTAGTAGTAGTAGTACAGTAAGTAGTAGTAGTAGTACAGTAAGTAGTAGTAGTACAGTAAGTAGTAGTAGTAGTACAGTAAGTAGTAGTAGTAAGTAGTGGTAGTAAGTAGTAGGTAGTAAGTAGTGGTTGTAAGTAGTAAGTAGTAGGTAGTAAGTAGTGGTAGTAAGTAGTAGGTAGTAAGTAGTGGTAGTAAGTAGTGGTAGTAAGTAGTAAGTAGTTGGTAGTAAGTAGTAGGTAGTAGTAGTACAGTAAGTAGTAATAGTAGTAGTACAGTAAGTAGTAGTAGTAGTAGTAGTAGTAGTAGTACAGTAAGTAGTAGTAGTAGTAGTACAGTAAGTAGTAGTAGTAGTAGTAGTACAGTAAGTAGTAGTAGTAGTAGTACAGTAAGTAGTACAGTAAGTACAGTAAGTAGTAGTAGTAGTAGTAGTAGTAGTAGTAGTAGTAGTAGTAGTAGTACAGTAAGTAGTAGTAGTAGTAGTACAGTAAGTAGTAGTAGTAGTAGTACAGTAAGTAGTAGTAGTAGTAGTACAGTAAGTAGTAGTAGTAGTAAAGTAGTAGTAGTACAGTAAGTAGTAGTAGTACAGTAAGTAGTAAAGTAGTAGTAGTACAGTAAGTAGTAGTTGTAGTAGTAGTAGTACAGTAAGTACAGTAAGTAGTAGTAGTAGTAGTACAGTAAGTAGTAGTAGTACAGTAAGTAGTAGTAGTAGTAGTAGTACAGTAAGTAGTAGTACAGTTAGTAGTAGTAGTACAGTAAGTAGTAGTAGTACAGTAAGTAGTAGTAGTAGTAGTACAGTAAGTAGTAGTAGTAGTAGTAGTAGTAGTAGTAGTACAGTAAGTAGTAGTAGTAGTAGTACAGTAAGTAGTAGTAGTAGTAGTATAGTAAGTAGTAGTAGTAGTAGTACAGTAAGTAGTAGTAGTAGTACAGTAAGTAGTAAAGTAGTAGTAGTACAGTAAGTAGTAAAGTAGTAGTAGTACAGTAAGTACAGTAAGTAGTAGTAGTACAGTAAGTAGTAGTAGTACAGTAAGTAGTAGTAGTAGTAGTACAGTAAGTAGTAGTACAGTTAGTAGTAGTAGTACAGTAAGTAGTAGTAGTACAGTAAGTAGTAGTAGTAGTAGTACAGTAAGTAGTAGTAGTAGTAGTACAGTAAGTAGTAGTAGTAGTAGTAGTACAGTAAGTAGTAGTAGTAGTACAGTAAGTAGTAGTAGTAGTACAGTAAGTAGTAGTAGTAGTAGTAGTAAGTAGTAGTAGTAGTAGTACAGTAAGTAGTAGTAGTACAGTAAGTAATAGTAGTAGTAGTACAGTAAGTAGTAGTAGTAGTACAGTAAGTAGTAGTAGTAGTAGTAGTAAGTAGTAGTAGTAGTAGTACAGTAAGTAGTAGTAGTACAGTAAGTAATAGTAGTAGTAGTACAGTAAGTAGTAGTAGTAGTACAGTAAGTAGTAGTAGTAGTAGTAGTAGTAGTAGTACAGTAAGTAGTAGTAGTAGTAGTAGTAGTAGTAGTACAGTAAGTAGTAGTAGTACAGTAAGTAGTAGTAGTAGTACAGTAAGTAGTAGTAGTAGTAGTAGTAGTAGTAGTAGTAGTAGTAGTAGTAGTAGTAGTAGTAGTAGTAGTAGTAGTAGTAGTAGTAGTACAGTAAGTAGTAGTAGTAGTACAGTAAGTAGTAGTAGTAGTAGTAGTAGTAGTAGTACAGTAAGTAGTAGTAGTAGTAGTAGTAGTAGTACAGTAAGTAGTAGTAGTAGTAGTAGTAGTAGTAGTAGTAGTAGTACAGTAAGTAGTAGTAGTAGTAGTAGTAGTAGTAGTAGTACAGTAAGTAGTAGTAGTAGTGGTAGTACAGTAAGTAGTAGTAGTAGTAGTAGTAGTAGTACAGTAAGTAGTAGTAGTAGTACAGTAAGTAGTAGTAGTAGTACAGTAAGTAGTAGTAGTAGTACAGTAAGTAGTAGTAGTAGTAGTACAGTAAGTAGTAGTAGTACAGTAAGTAGTAGTAGTACAGTAAGTAGTAGTAGTACAGTAAGTAGTAGTAGTAGTAGTACAGTAAGTAGTAGTAGAAGCTGCAGCAGTAGTGGTAGTAGAGTAGTAGTAGTAGTAGTAGTGGTAGTAGGTGGTAGTAGTAGGTAGTAGTGGTAGTAGGTAGTAGTAGTAGGTAGTAGTAGTGGTAGTAGGTAGTAGGTAGTAGTAGGTAGTAGAAGTAGTAGTAGTAGGTAGTAGTAGTAGTAGGTAGTAGTAGGTAGTAGTAGGTAGTAGTAGTAGTAGTAGTAGTAGTAGTAGTAGTAGTAGTAGGTAGTAGTAGTAGTAGGTAGTAGTAGTAGTAGGTAGTAGTAGTAGTAGGTAGTAGTAGTAGTAGGTAGTAGTAGTAGTAGGTAGTAGTAGTAGTAGGTAGTAGTAGTAGTAGGTAGTAGTAGTAGTAGGTAGTAGTAGTAGTAGTAGTAGTAGTAGGTAGTAGTAGTAGTAGGTAGTAGTAGTAGTAGGTAGTAGTAGTAGGAGGTAGTAGGAGGTAGGAGGTAGTAGTAAGTAGTAGTAGTAAGTAGTAGTAAGTAGTAGTAAGTAGTAGTAAGTAGTAGTAAGTAGTAGTAAGTAGTAGGTGGTAGTAGTAGTAGTAGTAGTAGTAGTAGTAGGTAGTAGTAGTTAGTAGTAAGTAGTAGTAGGTAGTAGTAGGTAGTAGTAGGTAGTAGTAGGTAGTAGTAAGTAGTAGTAAGTAGTAGTAAGTAGTAGTAAGTAGTAGTAAGTAGTAGTAGTAGTAAGTAGTAGTACATGTAGTACATGTGTACTAATACTACTACTACTCTATTACCACTACTGCTAACGTATTATTACTTCTATACTACTACTACTGCTGTACGACTACTACTACTACTACATGTACTACTACTACTACTACTACTACTACATGTACTACTACTACTACTACTACTACTACATGTACTACTACTACTACTACTACTACATGTACTACTACTACTACTACTACATGTACTACTACTACTACTACTACTACATGTACTACTACTACTACTACTACTACATGTACTACTACTACTACTACTACTACTACTACTACTACTACTACTACTACTACTACTACTACTACTACTACTACTACTACTACATGTACTACTACTACTACTACTACTACATCATGTACTACTACTACTACTACTACTACATGTACTACTACTACTACATGTACTACTACTACTACTACTACTACAACATGTACACAGTGAAGATATATGTAATTATACAACATGGAATGGGTAAAGAAGGAGACATGTATTTTAAAATTCAGCAAGATAAGGGTTAACACACAAATGCCAAACTACTGGTGTTCATAAGTAAATGTGAGTAATACTTGCCGGACAGCATTTATTTACGGTACAAATCATTTACACAAAGTTTCACTGAAAATGTCCAAACAATTTCTAAGATATGACTAAGGTGGACACAAAGATTAAGAATTTCACAAAGGACCACACCTCCAGTGTTTCAGCTTCAATATTAGT
This sequence comes from Azorinus chamasolen, assembly GCA_963576725.1. Taxonomy (NCBI): domain Eukaryota; kingdom Metazoa; phylum Mollusca; class Bivalvia; order Cardiida; family Solecurtidae; genus Azorinus; species Azorinus chamasolen. The sequence goes on from OY755244.1 coordinate 35,137,338, forward strand.
GACACTTGCATGGCGGTATTTCATTAAAGTTCTAAACAATTCACTAAGTTTCATATAAAAAATCCAAACCGTTTCTGAGATTTGACTCAAGACAGACAAAAACGATAAGTATTTGCTAAACAAAGGACCGTAACTCTGGGTCAGGGTAAACCAAGAGGCATAACTCTGATGGTATACGGTCAATATAAATGATACTGGCATATCCGCATGCCCTTATGCTACTAATCATTTTCACAAAGTTTTATAGGAAAACAATCTGAGAAATGGCAGAAAAAATACATTATTTGCAAACAAGGGGCCATAATTCTTGTGTTCCAGAATGAATGATACTTGTAGAGCTACATATCCTTATGCCACTAAACATTTGCACAAAGTGCTTCAAAGAAAAACGCCATACAATGTCTGAGAAATGGCACGGAAACGCACAATGTTACATTTTTGGCAAGCAGAGGAATATAACTCCGGCATTCCAAGGTCAGTGAGAGCGATACTTGCAGACCCACATTCTGTTATGGTAACTAATATTTACACAGACCCACATTCTGTTATGGTAACTAATATTTACACAGACCCACATTCTGTTATGGTAACTAATATTTACACAGACCCACATTCTGTTATGGTAACTAATATTTACACAGACCCACATTCTGTTATGGTAACTAATATTTACACAGACCCACATTCTGTTATGGTAACTAATATTTACACAGTTTCAACGAAAAGCTCTTAACCGTTTCTGAGTATCACTCCGGGACGCACGGACGGACGGACGTTTTCACGGAATGAATGTTATGTTCAAAATAGTCACATAAAAGGAGACTTTAGTCACATAAAAAGAAAGTAAGATGTGTTTGTGAAACACTATGCCCCCGACATTTGACCCTGAACGATGACCTTGACCTTGGACCCATGGACCAGAAAGTCATCGTCTTTGTATGGTGAACATTAGTGCCAGGTTAGTTTGAAGTCGATTCACAGATAAAAAAAAGTTATACACGAAATTAGGGATGGACGGACGGATGGAAGGACAGACGGAAGGTCGGACAATGCGATTACTATATGCCCGCCGTGGTGGGGGGGGGGGGCATAAAACACAAAATATATTTTGTTCTCAGTGTCACATAACCATGGAGATGGAGAGAGACAGAGTAGAGATGAGACATGATACATATAGACAGACATACAGAGACAGACACAGAAACAAACTGAGAGACAACGAGACAGAGATAGAGGCAGAGAGACAGACACAATTACAAACAGACAAGCAGAAAGGCAGGCAGGCATACACGTATACATTAATTAGTACAAAGTAGTTTTAACTCACTAAAGTCAACCAGCTTAGACATAGAAATAGCAAGGTGGCCATTTTGATAGAGATGTTATAATATCTTCTGTGGCCCGTCTGATACACGGTCTTGTTCCAGTTATACATGAACAATTTGGATTCCTCAGCTTAGTGATAACGATAAGGAATCTAGAGGGACCGTATAACCGCAGACGATAGCTCTCAATCGGCATTTGTGTACAGTAGAAACTGTCTTAACCCTTCGTTTGCTATTCACGTCAATATACCTACCTGTAAATAGTGAAGACCCTGATGAGACAGCTCCTGCAGGAGCTGTCTCATCAGGGTCTGCACTATTTACAAGTTGATTGTGCAACCAATGCACTCCACAGCAGTGATTGCACAGCGATATATTTGTACACAGTGAAGATACAGTATATGTAATTATACAACAGGGCATGGGTAAAGAAGGAGAAATGTATTTTAAAATTCAGCAAGAGAAGGATTAAGCGGCTATTCATTTATTGAACATAGGAGTCTTAAAAAGCATGTGGTTGCTTAATGCAGGACAAAGTAATGCAGAAAGCTCTTATAGGAGCTTTCTGAAATACACGTGACCTGCACTAAATTACCACCTGCCTGACAGATCCATAATTAGACTTCTTTTTGGCGGTCGCTTAAGACGGGTTCTACTGTATGTACATGATGTGAAAATTCGTTATAACGACATTCGACATAATATATAAAATCATTTTTATTACACTGACACGAATTTTGGAAGCCTATACGGTTAAACTCTCTATAAACCGAAATTTTAGCAAAGAAGAATTTAGATTTTTTTCGACAGGTGACTGCTTAATGCAGGATGAAAGTCATGCAGAAAGCTCCCCTGGGAGCTTTCTGCATGAGCTTCAGCCTGCATTAAGCTGCCACTTATCTTACAGACCAGTGTTGGTGCTAATTTGAACGAATTACAACGATATGTTTCAATACAACTATAGTTCGATTTAGAACCGTGAGCTGTGACCTTTATAGTACAGCTGCTAAGGCAGATTTTATGCCAAAATCGTTCAGTTTTTGAAGAAAGCATGAAACTTTGTGTATGAAGTCTTTGATACCTATAGTTTATGAAAAAAAATAGACCCCAAAAAATAACGCATTCTGGCGGCCGCCATTTTGAATTCCAATATGGCTGCCAAAATTTAGGCGTAAAAATGTAGTAGGTACTCTAGCTTGATCATTTCTGGACTAAACTTTATCAAACTTGGCACAAATATTAAATGACATTAAATCTAAATCAGGTTCAATAATCAGTAAGATTGCATGAAACAGTCGCGAGTTATTGCCCTTGAATTAGTAAAAATATAGCAAAATATAACAATGTCCACTTTAAATCTTGACTCTGGCTTAACAATACACATCAAACGAAATAAAAAATGTTTTTGGCATTAAACTTCAGCCATGTTCTTCTTCACCTAAGACTTTGGTAAAATAGACCCCAAAATTACCCCCACCTCACCCCCTTCCCTTAGCGGCCACCATATTGCATTTAAATATGGCCTCCAAAAGTGCACACTTTTAGCCATTTACACATTGTACTAGCATTAATAGTGACATTGTTGAGTATATGAAAGAGTTGTATTTTCAAAGCAAAATATAAATTTAAAGAATAAAGTGTCGGTTTAGAACATTTACGCAAAGGCTGACTTAACCTTTAGCCTGCTGAGCCAAAATTTATTTGTAGAAAATGTCATTGATTTCAGTTGGCACCGTTCATTTATCTTGCATTTCTTTTCAACAGCACAGTCAGAGTGTCAAATAGTTTGGATCCTGATGAGACGCCGAGTTACTCGGCGTCTTGTCTGGATCCAAACTGTTTACAAAGAATATTACTCATCAGTACGCAGCAAGCTAAAGGTTAATATGTACACAGGATAGGTAACCAATATCACGATGCTAGAGGAAACAAAGTCTGCCGATACTGTTGTTTTCATTAGATGTACATTTAAATAATACTAGCATAAAGTGCCGCAAACGGACGATGTCCGTGTAGAAAAAAGCCTAAAACGCCTAACAAATCAAACTGCAAGGGCGCAGAAGGCTAATCAAGCATATAATTTTTGCTAAATAATGCCAAAGGAGTTCAGATTTGTGAAACCAGACAAGGGTGCTGATGTCCAGAGGTCTCCAATCGACTGAAACTTATGCATTATTTGTCAAAATGTTTCACCAGATCCTCTTTCACACGCATGGAAGGGTCGAGGGCGAGGTACAAGTGAAGCTACAGGAACATACATGTATTGCCAATCTTTTGTTAATTTCAAGGAAATATTCCTCTGAGCATATCAGTGGACAAACTTAATGGTGGCTATGGTGTTGTTGAGACTTTACAAAAGAACAAGGCCAGCTGGCATTAGACTTTCCGAAATTTATTTTGTGACTTGAAGCTCCACCGGCTATCAAAACGTGCACAAGAACCAGATTACCAGGAGAGCAGTGTGGCGAGCCATTTTAAATTGAGGAGATCTAGCATTCAAGATGCCCATACTTCCATGGTAGATGCGTCCATTTGTTTTTTTCTACGAGAGAGAGTCTGACATTGCAGGTAGTCATGAGGCAAGAACCACAGGGATGACCACACATATCGAATTATGCATCAGAACTAAAATACATCAAGCTGTTGGCAAAACTGGAATCATGTTATAAGGTAGCATTGGAGACCAAGTACCATAGAAATTGTTAATGTCAGTAATATAACAGGTACAAGCGGGATGTGTCTGAAACTGCTCCTGTCTTTCGCCTTGTTGACCCTGTATCTGCTTAAACTTCAAACACTTGTTCGAACTGAATCCAGAACATACAGAGAAAGTAAATTCTACATGCTTAAATGAACCTCTTTTATTGCATTGTCCATACCTTAAAACTGTGAAGCAAGGAAGGGATGTTCTTCTGACACGGCAGTAGGTGAAGCAATCTTAAAGTCATGCTCTGATGAGGACCCAGAAGCGCTGCAACTTGCATGAGCTGCTTTTATTACAAGAGAACAGCTTTTCTCTCACGGACATATCTTCAATGGATCCTTGTGTAATGATTAAGTGGGATATACCGTTCCAAATACTCTGTTAGCACTTGTTAATATGATTCTGGAGGGTACTTGTATCGAATCATACGAATCATAAACAACTAGGGAAGTCTCATCAACCCAGGCAGCGCAAACACCATCTGAGCTCATCCTTTTCAATAGTATCCGAGGTATTAATGGTCCCAGGAAAGATACTGTGCACCATAACAGTGAAATAGAGACTCCAATACCTATCTATCTAGGTCTGAAAGTCAACACCAAAACACGGAATCATGATTTGATTGTTTTCATCAACATGGTCTTTCCATATCATATGAACGAGGATTTAGGATATATTCTCAATTGCTCACAGCATAATCGAGCGTTTTGAAAATAGTGGCGTAGACTGTCCACCTCAGCTGAAAAAGGGGTTGTTCTAAACAGGGCAAGTTGATAACATTTGTCACTATCCAAGCTCGATAACTGCAGCTGATTCTTTCCATGGAACTGCTCAATATTTGTGTCAACATCCAGTAACACACAACCAAGGAACAGATCATGATCCAATAACGCTTGCCGAAATGGAGCCAGGAAAACAAATTGCCCCCTTTCTTTGGCTTACACAAATATTCTGCCAGCTCTATCCATGTTAAAGGAATTCAAAGCAGTCCATGAACCTTTGCCGACTATAAGATGGAGCACAACTGGCTTGCAAAACAGATATCTTTGATGAAAAGCGAAGACATGGCCGAAGGTGATTTTATATATTGGGCTGCATGTCATGCAAATTGTCAAGTACTACCTTGTAAGCCTGCAACACCTTTTGCTTTGATGCCAATGTTTTGAGAAGATCCTCACTCTTTTTCTACATAAATAACCAGCAGCGCAGTTTTTTATTCCAGGGCAGACCCCTGTCTTGATCATGTACCAACTGTATGCCTTGGGAAAGCAAATCCAATGGAGATTCCCTGATCGTTTCGGTACGAACAAGGATGTGATTTTGTTGGGTCCACTTCATATCAAAATGGCTGGCTTGAAAGTGATTGGTGATTTGCTTGATGGAACCGATTGATCTAACGCTATAGTCCAGGCAGTGGTTGCTACAAAAGGAACTGCTGATAGTTTCATACACATGTCTCACGTAACAAAGACAAGAAAAGCTTATCAAGTCACTGCAGCTGCACTCTATATTATCAAGAGAGACAGATACGTGGATATTTGTTCACGTCCAAGACACCATGCTGGTTTCAAATCGATGATTATAAGGACAGTCGATACTGATGTCGTTGTGCTAGCTGCTGCTTATTTTCACATTTTAGCAAACATCGAACATAGCATTTGGAACGGGAAAGGATTTCCGATTCATTCCTATACATGAGATTTATCCACATTGACTACCCAGTTGTCCCAAGGCTTACTGTTTTTCAATTGCATTCACCGGCTGGGACCTGGCCTCCTTCTTTGTCAACTATCGGAAGAAGTCTGCATGGAAGACATGTGGCCCTGTTAACGTCATGCTTTCACAGAAAATTGAGAACAAACCCCAACCAGAGCTGCACTGGAGCAGCATGTCAGGAGAGCTATATACCAAGCAGTGCATGTATGGGGCCAATCACTGGCATTGCAGCCATTGATTCCAGATATAACTGACTTGGGATGGGAGCTCTCACAGAATGTCGGATACATGCCAAAATGCACCACTTTGCCTATTGCTGAAGAAACATGCATTGAACTCATAGTATGCAAGTGTAGCAACGCATACAGGGGTTACTGTAAATGCTTCAAGGCAAATATGGAGTGCATCACACTTTGTAGATGCGGTGGGAACTGTCGACTGGGTTAAGCACTGTTCAATCCCATGTTGAGATGAACAATCCCATGTTGAGATGAACAAACAAAAACGACTGCATGACTTACCCAGCAGAATATTATAAAGTTTTGCAACAGTCACCATGCCCTCCATTATGATCCCAACCAGTCTTGATTCAGATTGGAAAAGCAAAGGTCAAGACTGAGAGCAGACAACTAATTTTCTAAACTCCATCTATTCAAGGGACAGTATTATATCAAATCTGGGGCAACTAACTAATAACTTTATTTTGCCAAGAATCTATGCCAATAAATAGTGTCCTTGGGTTTGATCAAAATTGAAAACAAAGTGGTAATGATAGGGAGCAGACAGTGCCGAAATGATCAAAATCATACAATCAAGGGCAATAACTCTAAAATCTCTAGAGAAATCTGGCTCTTAATCTAATTTGTCTGAGACTATTTTCCAATAAACATTTTCATAAAGTTTTATGCTGATTGATACAAGATTTGTTCAGATAGAGAGCAAAAACTGCTGAATTCGCTTATTTTCGCTAGTTCAAGGGCAGTAACTCTGGTTTGTCAAAGGCAATCTGACTGATTATCGAACATAATTGAGATTTTATATCCCTGGACTCTTTCATGAAGTCTGATTAAGATTGAAAAAGAATTGGTCAAGTTAGAGAGCGGACAATATTCTGGGCCACGTCATTTCGGCGGCCATTTTGGATTTCAATATGGCGGCCACCAGGGGGCGTAATTTTTTGGGGTCTATTTTTTTTCATAAACTTTAGGTATCAAAGACTTCATACACAAAGTTTCATGCTTTCTTCAAAAACTGAACGATTCTGACGCTTAGCAGCTAGGACCAGTCCACCCGTAGTCCACCCGTAGAGGTAAAACGCGTCACAAACCATGTATTTGTTCCGGAGTTACCTGTGGTAATACAGACAAGTAATAAGCATATACAGTAAAACCTCTCTATAACGGCCACTAAATTGTGTTAATTAGTTGGTATTTAGGACAGGTAGTAGGAGCGTTCTGTTTTACTTTCGCATTGCTTTAAGCAGCCACCTGCCTTTAACACAAAATACTTGATGTAATTTAGTGGCCGTTATAGAGAGGTTTTACTGTGTATATACTAATACTGCACGATTACTACGAGCATCTTGTGACAACGAATGTAGGTAAAAGTGCCACAGGTAAAAATGCCACAGGTAAAGTGGTAAAAATGCCTTAGGTAATAATGCCTTAGGTAAAAATGCCATAGGTAAAAATGCCACAGTTAAAAAACCCAACAACAACGTATTTTTAAATTTATAAAAGGAAAACTGTATATTTTGAAAAAATATGTTATAATATCATTTCATAATCAATTTTAGTATATAAAACCATTTAAATATGTTCAAAATTAAAAATATTTACTATTATTTTCTGGCATTTGATAGGTGGTGTCTGGGTCTACTCTGTTTAAAAATGCCACAGTTATAAAAAAAAAAAATAACAATTATTTTTGAATTTATAAAAGGAAAACTATATTTTGAAAAAATATTGTTATAATAGTAGACCCAGATTATATAGGAGCAGTCTGATCAGGATCTGCTCTGTTTGTTACTGGATTTGGATAGATATTGAAATCTTACCTACCTGTTTCTTATGATTTTTCCGATAAATTATTTAAACAGGGTTGACCCAGACACCTTCCCTCAAATGCCAGAGGTATATAAAAACATTATTTAATAACAAATATTTGGAAATTTTGTCTAAGTACAAAATAAAATAAATAATATTCATACAATTATTTACAAAAAAATAGACCAAGACACCACCAAAATTGATTATGAAATGATAGTACAACATATTAAAAAAATATTATACAGTTTTCTTTATATAAATTTAAAAACATTTGTTATTAACAAAAAATTCAGAGGTATATTAAAACATTATTTGATAACAAATATTTGGAAATTTTGTCCGATTCCAAAATAAAAAAAATATTTTTCATACAATAAAAAAATAAAAATAAAAATATATATAATATAAAAAATAAAAAATATATATATTTTTCATACAATTATTTAAAAAAATATATACCAAAATTATATTTCTGCCATGGTACATTCCCTAGTTCTAGATGCCATTTTGAAACTTCCAACTCATTCATATTCATACAGTCTTTATTTCTTACATGATTATAGGCCTACATGGAGAAAAAGGTTAAATACGTGTTGGTTTATTTCGTATTATAAGCTATGTAAGCAGTATAGGGGTCTCTTTCGGGTCAAATAAAGATGGCGTAATCGCTGCCATTTTGTATAATACATGTAACCCATTTACATAAAAGTGAATTATAGTTCGCGAAGATAATCTACAGTTGAACTTCGATATCTCGAACTTGGATAACTCGAACTTCGGGATAACTCGAACTCCGGGTAATTCGAAGCTACAGTTCGGTCATTCAAAATTTACAATACAGAAATGTTCTAAACTGTATCACTACGCATATGTCTAGAAAGGCAGGTACCTGCTTAGTGCAGATCGAAAATGATATTACAAGCTCCTACAGGATCTTTCAGCATTACTTTTGATCTAGATTAAGCTGTGGACTTGAGGGAATTTGTTCAGATTAGAAATCGGACGACTTTATTTTGTTTTATTTTTATGTAATTTCAGCTCTTCAAGTGTGAGATGAGACAAATCCCAGGCCTCTATCATCATTAGGAAGTGAGCCTAAACACTATCCACAACGATAACATCATACAAGGGATGTAATGCAGAGCGTCAGCAAGGCAGACCATGACTACATGTAGATGTTGAAGTTTAACCCTTCGCTTGCTGAATTTTATACATTTCTCCTTCTTTACCCATGCCTTGTTGTATAATTACATATATATTCACTGTGTACAAGTATTTCACTGTATTTGCTGTTGAGTACACTGGTTGCACAATTAACTTGTAAATAGTGCAGACCCTGATGAGACAGCTCCTGTAGGAGCTGTCTCATCTGGGTCTTCACTATTTACAGGTAGGTATATTGACGTGAACAGCAAGCGAAGGGTTAAGACTGCAACCGGTCTGATGAGACCCATAGAGGGGTCAAAACAGTTTAATGTTATTCACATAAACAATTGTCTGAAATAATAAACTTTAAAGGAAACGTAAACATACATAAGTTGCTTCTTCTGTGATATGCATTTTCAAGAATAAATACGTTTTATGACGTAGAAACTGAAGAGAAAAAATGGCTCTAACTTTCTAACTGGTTCTAACAATCTCATTTGCGCATTTTTTCCCATTTTGCAAAAGTGATGGCGCAAAGAAAACAAAATCCAGGGAAGACATTGCCTCCGTTATCTCGAAGTAATGGGTATGGCCCTTTGTCGTTCAACTGTATATTAGCAATGCACATCACGTGCAGGTTACGTCCGTTATTATTAAATATTTTCTCTCATTTTGATTGACTCTGAACCAAATGAAAAACATTTAGATCCGTTTTAATGATTAGAGCGGAGTATAGTTGCAAATGCTCTATTTGTCACAATGGTTTCAAACTACAAACTTCTAAAATATTCCTTTTCTTTAGTTAATGCTCCTTTTCGGTAGATTTATTCAAAGAGGCTGTATCTAACAAGATGTGTTTGTGTGAAACACTATGCCCCCTCATATATTTGACCTCTGACCTTGAAGGATGACCTTGACCTTGACATGTCACCCCTCAAAATGTGCGGCTTTATGAGATACATATGCATGCCAAATATCAAGTCTCTATCTGTACTGGCTCAAAAGTTAAGACCAATGTTAAGGTTGCGTTAAAGTTACAGACAAAGAAACAGACAATTTGACCTTTGACCCTGAAGGAAGACATTGACCTTGACATGTCACCCCTCAAAATGTGCAGCCTCATGAGATACACAAGCATGCCAAATATCAAGTCTCTATGTCTACTGGTCCAAAAGTTATGGCCAATGTTAAAGTCGGTGATTTGACCCATATATTTGACCTCTGACCTTGAAGGATGACATTGACCTTGACATGTCACCCCTCAAAATGTGCGGCTTTATGAATTATATATGCATACCAAATATCAAGTCTCTATCTGTACTGGCGCAAAAGTTAAGACCAATGTTAAAGTTGCTGACAAACAGACAAACGGACAAACAGACAGACAAACAGACAGGGCAAAAACAATATGCCCCCTGACTATCGTCAATGGGGGCATAAAAATAGCCTATGAGGGAATAGGTTAAGAATAAGAATAAATAAACGCTTTCCCTAACCCTAATTCTAACATAATCATATACCAACGCTGAATGAATAAATGAATGAATGAACTAGACCTATCACTAAAGGTGATTCATACCCCCAGTAGGGTCTTGTCACAAGAGGCAAATGTGTCAGGATAAAGTTCATGTGTGTACTGTACATGGAATATGAAACACCTTGGTTGCTCCAAAGACATGACAGATTTTGATAAAAATAACAAAGGGCAATAACTCAAAAAAACTGCAGACAGAGTTATGGACACTGTGCACTGCACTTGGGGTCAATGTGGTCTATCTGTACACGAAGTTTGAAGTCAATAGCTTTTATACTTTAGAAGTAATGATTCGGACAAGTCAGCTTTTGACAAAAATTAAAAAGGGCAATAACTCCAAAAATACTGCAGATAGTGTTGTGGACCTTGTGCACTGCACTTGCGGTCAATGTGATCTATCTGTATATGAAGTTTGAAATAAATAGCTGTTATACTTTGGAAGTTATGATCCGGACAAGCCGGGCGGAGGGACAGCGGACGAACGGACGGACAGACGGACGGACATGGTGACTCCAGTATACCCCCCCTAAACTTCGTTTGTAGGGGTATAACAATGAATGGATGCAACGTTACAACAAAGATGTGTGGTTCCTGAGAAAAATGTGACAGAAATTATTTGGAGACGACGTCCTTATTTGTTGCCTCAGCGACACGATAATAAAACCATAAACCGGAAGATGAGTGTTCAACAATCACCAAAATCACACAAAGTCCATCAAAATGTCGGCAAACAGGAAGTAGATGAACGACAGACCTGAATTGGGGAGACACGATGCAATTCACCATGGCTATGCTTCAGATAAAATAACCACTCCAGCTTACACAAGCGAAGAAATTTTTGACGAAATGTTTTGTCATTTAACAGTCACCAAAATTCAGCCAAAGTGTCGGCAAACATAAAGTAGATGAACGACAAACCTGAAAAAGGGAGACGCCGTGATACAATTCACTATGATTATGCTTCAGACCCAAATCAAATCGTTCCAGTTTACACAAACCGAGAAATCCTTGACGCAATTTTTATATGACGGACGGACGGGCGTAAACACAGACAGACATACGGATAAGGGTAACATTTAATGCCCCGTCGCCTAAAGGAGAATAGAACTAAAATAAAACTTGAATAGAGAATAGAATTGGATTCAGACCCATTTTCATTAACTGATATTTTATGGTCTAAGGGAGGCTATCAGTGTTGTACTAAAAGGAAAGGTTGTAAGAGTTGCTTCCCTAAGACCAAAAAATGGTAAATCCAGTATTCTTACACTTCATTGAAAATATGATAAAAAGTTTTTTCCATTTTCATTTTCTTTTAAATTATTAATCTGCATGATTCGTGCATGATCTGAGTTTGTGTAAAAGACTGGTGCATTGCGCAATAGCTCAGTCGGTTACGCGGAAGACTGTCAACATGCACTTGCCGGGTTCGATTCCCACTAATGACAGATATGTATTTATTCTTTCATATTCGACGATAGACTGGTTTTGAGAATTTTGACCAGTTTTGCCAGGCTTACCCCTTATGGAAATTTCTAAGGAAATACAGAAGCCAAGTCAAGTAGTCTATCATTGGAAAGGACTATTCAAAATGAGTTCAAAACTGGTGTTAAAGCTGAAATAGGTTATGATGATTCTACAATTTTTGTGATGGCCAAACATTCTTGCGCCCATGTGATATTATAACAATTAATGTAATTAATATTCATGACGTGATTATTTCTTAAATGAATATTCATGGAGTAAAGGGTTCAGTATAAAACAGTGTATACTGAATATCAACAGAAACCTAGGAATAGAATTTACTATGATCATTACCCAACTATCCTATCCGTAACTTGACTCGGGTTTACGGGCTCAATATCCAGTTGGACCCAGATGAGACCCCATGTAACTCGGTGTCTCATCAGGATCCAAACTGTTTGACACGCTGTAAACGGTTTTCTCAAAAGCTTGATCGATTCGGAAGTAGTCCAAGACATTAACCCTTTCACCGCCAATGTCGCATAAATGCACCACGACAAATAGTGCAGTCCCAGATCAGACGCCGCCTTTTCAAGGCGTCGTCTGATCAGAGACTTCACTTTTTGTCTCAAACTCTGTTCTATATATGTGCTTTATTCCTTTTAAATTTGCATTTATTTATCTTATTTCCTTATTTTAACAAATGATTTATCAAAAGTGGTTTGCAGACGACAATTAGAAATTTGGCGCCGAAAGGGTTAAAATGATAGTCTCTACTTGCAACGTGTTTTAACAATGTCTAACAATTACATAAATCAGATGTTTATATGCTGAAAAGAAGTATATCGCGGGAAAACCAGTCGAATAAACACCGACGAAGACACATCTTTCATATGTTTGACATGTTATTCGGCAATGCATTTAGTATTTATTCGGCTCGTGTTTTAGTTTCGTTCACTGTTCGACAAAGGTCGATGATATTTTGGCGTAGAACTAAAAATGTAAGTATCGATACAAACGGTTTATTTTGTATCACAGGGGCATTTTTCGATATAAGTTCAAATTGAAAATCTTCATAATAATGACTGAAAATAACACATACCAAGTTTTATGATATTACAGGAAATATGCGTTCCCATTAGCCCATTCCCTCATATTGACGCATTTTGACGCCTCTGTTAAACTCACATTATGAAACCATTTGGTTAAACAGAGCATTTGCTCCTATGGAGCAAATGCTCTATTTATCACAATGGTTTCAAAACTACACAATTCTAAAATTTTCCTTTTCTCTAGCAAATGCTCCTTTTCGGTAGATTTACTCAAAAGAAGTTGGGTCTAAAGTAGCTCAAGAGGTAATTGGTTAAATTCTCACATAGTTTAAACATATTTTATTTCCATATTAGAGGAAATTGGGTCGGGTCACAAGTTCTTACAACATGACGTCGTCGATCTTAAATATATAAATTGCAATAACAGCGCATGAAATAATAGAATCAAGCATGGGTTTTGTTAAAGCCGGGGGTTTCTATACCCGAGGTTGGTCTGTTCCAGTCGGAAACGAGCTTTAGCGAGTTTCCGATAGGAACAGACCAACCGAGGGTATAGAACCCCCGGCTTTAACAAATCCCATGCTTGATTATTTTTCTCGCTGAAATACGCCCTAAAACCAAGAAAATTAACGAATTTTGTGAAGTACTACTTTACATTGCGTAATACGACTTCCATATCTAATAGCAACAGACCGCAGCATAACTTTAGGCGTGACACCAAATTCTTGCATAAAACGTGCTGTTGTAGTCCCGCTAGACCATGTATTAACAAGGCGATTCTCGTGCTCACGCGCTGTTGTTGACCGGTTTTAATTATACTTATTACGGGCCTAAGGTAAACAATGGACGCGAATGCTACAGCGTTTTGGCCTAAGCTAGGTGAACGCCGGGGTGTGAGTATTTCCAGGAGCACAGACAATGAACTGTTTTTAGTGATAGACATATTGAATGAAATTCCGTGTAAACGGTATTTAATACAATCATGAATTGACGTCGAAAAGAAAACAGTGGCCCGGAAACAGCATAAATCGACGAAGTGTCAAAGAAGTGTATAGTTTTGCTGCCGTTGTTTTGCTTGTATTTTGAGGAATTAAATTGATGCAGGAGAGCAGAAAATTGGTTTTATGCAAGAATAGCGTTAATACACGTTTGTTTTCGGGCAATAACATCTGCAGTGTCCCTCGGGAATGTTGTTGCCCTCGCCCTTCGGGCTCGGGCCAACAACAGTCCCTCGGGACACTGCAGATGTTATTGCCCGAAAAAACGTGTATTAACCCTCTAATGACGTCATTTGTTATGACAACCACAAACGTTACGTTTTTGCGTAAATATAAATGACTGAGTGACTACAAAACAACGTCTTCGGTTAATTAAATAGGCTTTTAAAGTGTTTATATGATAAAAAGAATTTCATATTCGTGCTAATTACTTATATTAATTTCAATTCATAAGGTTGTTGCCTATAGAAATGTTGGTATAATTCTGTAAGAAGTTCTTCCCTTGTATTGATTTAACCCAATCGAGCGTATGAATACACTAGTCACGGGGTGTTCCAGATAAGGATTTCTAGTACGGCTATTTTTAGTAACTCAGCTTATCTAGCACGACTGAGAAGCGAGAATACAGAAATTCCAGATTACATAACGATCGTTGTATTTGTTCCAGTTACTGCGGGTCACATTGAACGAACCAAGTGACAATGCCATAAACGCTTCTACAAATCCAAACAGTTCCAACTAGGAGGCAATCAAAGTAAAAGTAGTTGGCGACAAACTTGAATCCAGTTTATTTGCACCTTTTACAGTTCATGAGACTAAATCAAAGAAATCTGGAAACACAATTAGGAACAAAATTCCAAAAGCCCCGTCTGGCATCGAAACCATCAAAATGCTGAAAGACAAAGAAACTAAGCAGTGTGAGGAATAAGAGGCAACCGGCAGAGAAAAGAAGGCCGTGAGTTGAATGGGAAAAGGAGACAAGAGGAATAAGAAACTAGAAATAGAGGTTTGTTTTTGTCACAAAAACAGATGTCTCCCCCTCCCATCCTCTTTCCAATACACAAGTGTAATATCTGTAACTCCAAAGTTATCAGGGTCTAATTTTAAGTCATCAGGGGCAATAATTCCAATTTTATCAGGGGGAGACAATTCAAAAACACCAGGTACACAACAACACATGCTGGTAAACATTCCTGTGAAGTTTGGTGATTCTATCCCTACTGGTTTCAAAGATATGCAAGACACAAAGTTTCTCTAATTTTAAGTTATCATATCAGGGGTGATAACTCAACAATTATCAGGGGGAGACAATTCAAAATCCCCAGGTGCACAACAACTCATGCTGGTCAACATTCCGGTGAAGTTTGGTGACTCTAGACCTACTGGTTTCAGAGATAGGCATGACACAAAGTTTGTATAAATTTAAGTCTTCATATCAGGGGCAATAACTCAACAATTATCAGGGGGACACAATGTAAAAAACCCAGGTGCACAACAACTCATGCTGTTCAACATTCCTGTGGAGTATGGTGACTCTAGTACTATTAGTTTCAGAGATACCAGCGACACAAAGTAAAGTTTTTACTTATTTTCAGTCATAAGGGGCAGTAACTCCAATGTTATCAGGGGGAGACAATTCAAAAACACCAGGTGCACAACAACTCATGCTGGTGAACATTCTTGTAAAGTTTAATGACTCTAGCCCTAGTGGTTTTAAAGATATGCATGACACAAAGTTTCTCTATTCTTAAGTAATCATATCAGGGGCAATAACTCCATAGTTATCAGGGGGAGACATTTAAAAAAATCCCAGGTGCACAGCAACTCATGCTGGTCAACATTCCTGTAAAAATGCTTGACAGAGTTATGTACTCTTGCGTACAGATGAAGCTTGTGATGGTACGCAAGTGTGTAAAGTTTCTCAAATGGTTATGTAAACAAGTGAACTTAACCAGATCGTGCCACGGACAGACAGACAGACAGACAGACCAACCGACCGACCGACCGACCAACACACCAACACTTCGTTTGCGGGGGTATAAATATTATTATTATTATACTGCAAAGTAAAATCCTCGATTTTGATTGGTCAATTAGCCATGTATAAAAGCCGTGTATCCCTCTAAATTCTGATGTATATACGGAGTCATGAGCAACAATGGAATTTCCCCTGTCGAGGGCCTCGCTTCATTGCTACAACAAACTAAAAATGGCCGACTAGCTTCACTTCGTCGATTCGATCCAAACAACCGTTCTCAAACGAAATAACAAGAGTTTGGTGCGGAATAAAGTTATCCATTGAGAAACATTTTTGTTATAGTTGTTGTATAACAATGTTTACACAAATGAACCCGATACGTGACGAATGCCTTATTCTGCTCTGATGCTGCACATGTTGTCAAAGTGCTT
The DNA here is from genome assembly GCA_963576725.1 of Azorinus chamasolen. Lineage (NCBI taxonomy): Eukaryota > Metazoa > Mollusca > Bivalvia > Cardiida > Solecurtidae > Azorinus > Azorinus chamasolen. Next base: position 35,153,731 of record OY755244.1, read on the forward strand.
GTGCACGTACCGATAAGCCCCCAAACCCCCGCTTTTACAAAAACATACCATACCCAATTCGATTCAGATTTTATTTATGCACATGCACAGTACACGTACCTGTAAATTGCAGTATAGCCGCTCCTTCCAACGCCCATTTGTTTGAATATTATAAAACCGTCATGTTGACGTCATCCAAATGACGTCGGAATTGCGCCAATTATGTTTAACCGTTCTCATGCTAAAAATAGTGTCTGCTTAAACGCTAAAAGTTTTTACTAACGCCTGATTCTTTCAATCCTTTGAGAAAATAATGCTCTTGGAAGATCCCTTTCTATCCACAATTGTAATGAGCTGGTTATTATACAGATATTACAAGCCCTTACCTTACAGCATGAGGCCCCTGAGGGGAAGCAAAACGACGCCTACATTAACAACGCTAATTAACTGCTACAAATATTAAACTTTGAAGTATTAATAAATTCGTTATACAGATCATTGGCGGGATATCTGACTTTTTATTTCCTGCTGAGGAAAATACATGTAGCCCTCGCCTGACGGCTCGGGCAACATGAATTTCCTCAGCAGGAAACAAAAAGTCAGATACCCCGCCAATGATCTGTATAACTAATAATATATATATATGAAATACGGACAGTGGAACATTGTAGTCATTTCAGAAACTAAAGAAACAGATCTATCGATGTCCATTAGCAAACATCAGATCCTTATCAGACGGCTCCTACAGGAGCCGTCTAGTCTGGGTCTACTTTGTTTGCAATGCTTGAAAAAGCATTTGTATGAAGGAAAGGGTTTACAGTGTCTGAAAACCTTGAACTAATCGGAATTTAGTAAACTGTCACGTGGTCATAGTTTGAGCTGACATCATGTTTTAACAGCAGAGTAACAGTCAAGACAACCGTATAACACGTTCCCAGAATACAGTAAAACCTCTCTATAACGGCCACTAATGTGTGTTAATTATATGGTATTTAAGGCAGATGGCCGCTTAAAACAAGGTGAATGTAAAACAGAACGCTCCTATAGGAGCGTTCTGTTTTACTTTCACCTTGCTTTAAGCAGCCATCTGCCTTTAACACTGAATACTTGATGTAATTTAGTGGCCGTTATAGAGAGGTTTTACTGTATTGTATTGTATGAAATAATAACATCATGAATATTTATAAGCTGATTTCTTTTGTAAAACATGCCTTTTTGTATTGGCAGAAACTATTATAAGTTCATAAGCAAACAGAGCAGACCCTGTTTACAAATGCGTGAAAACGCGTTTATATGAAGGAAATGGATAATAACGAAACATCTTGTGTCCTATATTCTTGCGGGTTGTACAAGGTATGATTAATGAGATGACATGTAGTCAAAAATATGAAAATACCTTACGTGTTCAGCTGCCGTATAGTACAGTAAAAACTCATTTAAGCGATCATTTAATCGAATGAATGAATGAATGTGGCGGTATTAAGAGCAGGTAGTTGTTTTAACCCATTCCCTTATATGATATAGTCGCGTTTTGACGCCTCTGTTTTGTCACTTTTTGAACCATTGTGATAAATAGAGCATTTGTTCCACAGGAGCAAATGCCTATGAAGCAAATGCTCTATTTATCACAATGGTTTAAAAACTACACAATTCTAAAAAAAACATTTTTTTCTAGTAAATGCTCCTTTTTAGTAGATTTAATTAAAAGAGTGTGTCTAAAACATAATATAAGGGAATGGATTAATGCAGATTGGAACATAATCAAGAAAGCTCCAAAGGGAGTTTTTACCACCATTTCTTTGTCTGTCTACATGTACAAATGTGTCTGTTGTGCTGATACTGATCATCTTATTACTGATAACTTAATTCTTTGAATGCGGGACACGCGCCCACTGTCATTTTCAAACAGTGTAAACCCAGGTCAGAGGGCTCCTAGAGGAATCCTCTGAACTGGGACTGCACTGTTTGTCATTCAAATTGTCTGGCAAGTATAAACCTCTTATACTGAGTGGACTCTATAGTTAAACACTAATGGGTTAGTCCATAATTCAGCGTTAAAAAACTCAAGACATTTTGTTCGAATATTGATCAGGGTATGCTCTGTTTGCTCCACAAGTTAGTTTTCAAGCTGTATTTCAATATTGATTAACTGTGTCTTTAAAGTGGCATCATGAAATTATTGTCCATCGCAGAAACTGTAGAATTTTAGTCTATATTATTTCATAAGCGAACAAAGCAGACCATGCTCTGGGTCCACTCTGTTTGCAAAAGCATAGAAAGGTGTTTTTATGGAGCAAAGTGCTGAACTAAAATCATCAACGAAGAAAATGATATTTTATGAGTGATAGCGCTGACTTTGATCACCCAGGAGCTGTTTTATCTCAGTTTACACTGCTAGCAAAGGTCGTCTATAGTCGGTTTAACCACGGTAAGGAAATGTCGTCAGTAAGAAACTAGAGGTTTGTTTTTGTCACAAAAACAGATGTATCCCCCTCCCATCCTCTTTCCAATACACAAGTGTAATGTCTGTAACTCCAAACTTATCAGGGTCTAATGTTTAAGTCATCAGGGGCAATAACTCCAACATTGTCAGGGGGAGACAATTCAAAAGCCCCAGGTACACAAAAACACATGCTAGTCAACATTCTTGTGAAGTTTGGTGACTCTAGTACTAGTGGTTTCAGAGATACATGTGACACAAAGTAAAGTTTCTCTTATTTAAGTCATAAGGGACAATAACTCCAAAATTATCAGGGGGAGACAATTAAAACCCCCCAGATGCACAACAACTCATGCTGGTGAACATTCCTGTGAAGTTTGGTGACTCTAGCCCTACTGGTTTCAGAGATACGTGCAGCACAAAGTTTCTCTAATTTTAAGTTAGCATATCAGGGGCAATAACTCCAAAGTTATCAAAGGAAGACAATTCAAAAATCCCAGTTGTACAACAACTCATGCTGGTCGACATTCCTGTGAAGTTTGGTGACTCTAGACCTAGTGGTTTCAGAGATATGCATGACACTAAGTAAAGTTTGTCTAATTTTAAGTCATCAGGGGCAGTAACTCCAAAGTTAACAGGGGAGACAATTAAAAAAAACAAGAGCAAAACAACTCATGCTTGTGAACAATCCTGTGAAGTTTGGTGACTTAATCCCTACTGGTTTCAGAGATACGCGCGACACAAAGTTTGTATATATTTAAGTATTCATATCAGGGGCAATAACTCAAGAATTATCAGGGGGAGACAATTCAAAAACCATAGGTGCACAACAACTCACGCTGGTGAACATTCCTGTGAAGTTTGGTGACTCTAGCCCAACTGGTTTTAGAGATACGCGCGACACAAGTTTGTGACGGACAGACAGACAGACAGACAGACACAGACGGACGGACGGACGGACAGACAACTCTGGCAAAAACAATATATCTCCCCATAAATGGGGGAGACGTAATGATTAAAAGTTAGTTTTTCTACAATTTCTAATGAAAGCTACAGTCAAAGTGATTTAGATCCACACTGCTTGTATTTACTGATTAACTAGAGGTTTGTTTTTGTCACAAAAACAGATGTCTCCCCCTCCCATCCTCTTTCCAATACACAAGTGTAATGTCTGTAACTCCAAACTTATTAGGGTCTAATTTTTTAAGTCATCAGGGGCAATAACTCCAACATTGTCAGGGGGGGACAATTCAAAAGTCCCAGGTACACGAAAACACATGCTAGTCAACATTCTTGTGAAGTTTGGTGACTCTAGTACTAGTGGTTTCAGAGATACATGTGACACATTTTAAGTCATAAGGGGCAGTAACTCCAAAGTTATCAGGGGGAGACAATTAAAAAACCCAGATGCACAACAACTTATGCTGGTGAACATTCCTGTGAAGTTTGGTGACTCTAGCCCTACTGGTTTCAGAGATACGTGCAGCACAAAGTTTCTCTAATTTTAAGTGAACATATCAGGGGCAGTAACTCAAGAATTATCAAGGGGAGACATTTAAAAAACCCAGGTGCACAACAGCTCATGCTGGTGAACATTCCTGTGAAGTTTGGTGACTCTAGCCCTAGTGGTTTTAAAGATATGCATGACACAAAGTTTTAATCATATCAGGGGCAATAACTCCAAAGTTATCAAGGGGAGACAATTCAAAAATCCCAGGTGCACAACAACTCATGCTGGTCAACATTCCTGTGAAGTTTGGTGACTCTAGACCTAGTGGTTTCAGAGATATGCACGACACTAGTAAAGTTTGTCTAATTTTAAGTCATCAGGGGCAATAACTCCAAAGTTAACAGGGGAGACAATTCAAAAAACCCAAGAGCAAAACAACTCATGCTTGTGAACAATCCTGTGAAGTTTGGTGACTCTAGCCCTACTGGTTTCAGAGATACGTGCGACACAAAGTTTGTATAAATTTAAGTATTCATATCAGGGTCAATAACTCAAGAATTATCAGGGGGAGACAATTCAAAAACCATAGGTGCACAACAACTCATGCTGGTGAACATTTCTGTGAAGTTTGGTGACTCTAGTACTAGCGGTTTCAGAGATACGCGCGACACAAAGTTTTTCTAATTTTAAGTCATCAGGGGCAATAACTCCAAAGTTATCAGGGGGAGACAATTCAAAAAACCCAGGTGCACAACAACTCATGCTGGTGAACATTCCTGTGAAGTTTGGTGACTCTAGCCCAACTGGTTTCAGAGATACGCGCGACACAAGTTTGTGACGGAGAGACAGACAGACAGACGAACGGACAGACAGACAAATCTGGCAAAAACAATATATCTCCCCATAAATGGGGGAGACATAATTAGCCGCTAGCGTGCAAAGAGTATAATGAATTTAGGTTCTGGCAAATTTCAAACAATACAGACCTTATCAGACAATTTTCGATGCATCCCGATGATGCACCCCACCAGCCCCGCAGAGACTAAATACTCCTAAGAAACTTTTTAACCCATTGCTTCATGAATATGTATGTAAGAAATAATGGCATCATGAATATTAATTAGATCAATTGCCATAATAGCACATGGACATGGGGATTTTTGGCCATGACAGCTGCTGAAGAATCATATTTATACGATGTATTATATCATAGGCAGACAGAGAACAGTGATCAGACTGCCCCTACAGCATTATTGTCCAGCGAAATATTCCCTTAAAAGTTTTACAGTATAATTAATTACCTAATATCCACGATGTCATTATTTCTTACATGAATATTGAACAGGTAAAGTATTTAAAAGCGACCATGTTGAGAAGTGTGAGAACTTAGTATTCATGAAGTGAAAACAGAGAAGCAAGAAGACGGAAGTACGAAATCAGATCTTGAAGTAAGTATAGTCTGTGGTAAGAAGTAACGAGGTAAAAACAAAGAAGTGAGAAGCATTTAAGCGACATATGGCAGCTGCAGGCTATTACCAGCAGCTACAAGCTCCCAGTCGAGATTTTGATGTGTACGACTTGCTGACAGGCTACATGCCATGTAGTCTACGGCTCATTGAACAATCAGATCAGAGTAGCCATGTAGTCTACGGCTCATTGAACAATCAGATCAGAGTAGCCATTTAGTCTACGGCTCATTGAACAATCAGATCAGAGTAGCCATGTAGTCTACGGCTCATTGAACAATCAGATCAGAGTATTTTATTCTGCAGTATAATAACCATCCATGTTGATACGTGCACTATTTCTTATATTTGAACTGATGAATAATCATGTATGTTATAATAACATAACTGATATTAATTACAGGCATTTTAGCTAGTCTATTTTTTTGGGGAAAAAACAACCTCGAGCTATTGTAACGTGTCGTCGTTGTTGTCCGGAAAATTTAACGTTAGCTGTTTACTATTCAAGCAAATTTTATGAAACTTCCCTCATCATCATGTCATCTCACCATTCATCGGCGCTTTATGACATATTCATTGTCACAGTGGGACTGTGCCGTAAAAGCGTTGACACCCGCATGCGGTGCTCTTGTTATATTTTATAATGGCATATGAACATGGGATTGTTTAGCTTTGGCAGCAACAAAATCATAGCAAATATATATCATACCATAAGCAAACAGAGCAGACCCTGATCAGACGGCTCCTATAGGAGCCGTCTGACCTGGGTCTACTTTGTTTGCAAGGGCGTCACATGCGGCTCTATCAGGGAACGGGTTAACCAATAATAATGAACATCGCAAATAGTTTCAAGCTAACAGATAATCCGTCAACTTGTCAAAATCATAGAACATATGCTTTCGGCAAAAATGAACATAAATGAAATTTGAAAAAAATAAGCAGAGGTTATTTTTGTGGAGTATAAATCCTCGCTTCAGGCGAGAGGTCCGCTGAGTTATTCTTCACTACATTTTTGTGTTGGTCTTCTGATGGTAATAGCTCTAACAACGAGTTATAGAAACAAACAAAAACAAAAACAAGTTATGTTCTGTGTCTGAGCTGGATCTAAACTACGTGGAATATTCAGTTAGTGTAGGGTCAATTGTCAGCTAGCGTAGGGTCAATTGTAAGTTAGCGTAGGGTCAATCGTCAGCTAAAGTAGGGTCAACTGTAAGTTAGCGTAGGCTCAGCTAACATAGTATAAATAGTAAGGTAGTATGGCTCTATTGTCAACTAACATAGTATAAATAGTAAGGTAGTATAGGCTCTATTGTCAGCTAACATAGGGTCAATAGTAAGATAGTATAGGGTCAATTGTCAGCTAACGTAGGGTCAGTTGTAAGTTAACATAGGGTCAATTGTAAATTCACGTAGGGTGAATTGTAAGTTAACGTAGGGGCAATGTCCCATGCAAGTGAGTACAACAGAACCTCTCTATGACGATCACTGATATAATAACACAGATGTTTTAACCCTTCGCTTGCTGAATTTTAAAATACATTTCTCCTTCCTTACCCATGCCCTGTTGTATAATTACATATCTCTTCACTATGTACACGTATTTCGCTGTGCAATCACTGCTGTGGAGTGCACTGGTTGCACAATCAACTTGTAAATAATGCAGGAGCTGTCTCATCTGGGTCTTCACTATTTACAGGTTGGTATATTGACGTGAATAGCAAGCGAAGGGTTAACACTTTGAACCATGCTATTTATATAAGACATTGTGACTGTATGAATATTAATTGAGAGAGAGAGAGGGAGAGAGATAGATAGAGAGAGAGAGAGAGAGAGAGAGAGAGAGAGAGAGAGAGAGATTAAAGCTCACATGGAAGCTCTTTACATTATTTTCATCCTGCAATAAGCTACAACCCATCTTACGAACCAGATTTCACTTGGGCGTCCGTTTTAGACAGATTTTATAGTTGTATCCATTGTGTGTCGGTCTCTGACGAAGACAGGTTGACATGGCAATTAGCGGCGTAATGAATTAACCACTCACCGTAACCGGACAGCTTGACGGGGAATTTTACAACATAGTTTTCCAGAAGAAGAGAGAATGCATGTCGAAAGGATTTAGCAAAGTTTATTTTACCAGGATGAGAAGGGTTTAATATTTGTTTATCAAATGGCCGAGTATGGCTTTGTTTCTTTAAGTAGACGACCTGCAACCGGACAGCCTGGCGGGTTTTGTTTACAACGCACTCACATTGAAAGGATTTCTATATCACGTGTGTTAATAATGTGTACTGTAAAATGAACATAGTGCCCATGATACTTTGTGGTACAGTTTTTCTATGGATGGATATGTTGTGAAGTATGAGATAACTCGTTACTCTATAAATGCGCATTTTAACACCTTTGCCAACAGTAGATCCAGATCAGACGCCTCCTATAGGAACTGTGTGATCAGGATATTTTCTCCTTATTTTTGAAATAAGGCAGATCTGTTTTTACAAGTTTCCGACACGCTTAACCTTTTCCCTCATACAAACGTGTTTTCACGCACCTGCCTACTCTGTCTACTCTGTTTGCTAATAGAATTTGATAGATCTGTTTCTTTGATTTCTAAAATGTCTATAATATCTCACCTTCCATATTTCTTTATACCTATTTTGTTAATGAATATTCAGTAGGTAATTAAATTTGACCTAACTACAGAACAGGGAAAGGGTTAAGGAAGTTCGTGTTCATGATAAACATTCAGCTAAATATTATTAATTTCTTATATTATTATTTCGGGTAAGATGCAGTGTCGACACAAACTATCATTGCCATTTAACGAGTCAGTAGCTACAGAGAAAACCTCGCTAATATGAACTCTCAAATAAGTATAAAATTCGGTCTCTCAGACAGGTTGCAGCTTAATGCAGGATGAATGTCACACAAAAAGCTCACCTGGGAGCTTTTTGCGTGATTTACCCTTGCATTAACGATTTTCTCATATAAACGCCTTTATACGCATCTGCAAACAGAGTAGATCCAGATCAGACGGCTCCTATAGGAGCCGTCTGATCAGGGTCTGCTCTGTTTGTTTATAAAATTATAATAGACGTGTCACTACAGTTTCTATCAATAACAAGAGATGTTTGTAAAACATGTATACCCCCCAGACCCCCTGACCTTTGATCTAGTGACCTCAACTATAGAGGTCATCTAGTTGTCATGACCAACCACCACAGCAAGTTTGAAGATCCTAAGTCAAACCCTTGAGCAGTTAATGATCTCAAACCATTTCACCAGTTAAGGTCATGGTGGCCTTGACCTTTGACCTAGTGACCTCAAAAATAATAGGGGTCATCTATTGGTCATGACCAACCACCACAGCAAGTTTGTAGATCCAAAGCCAAACCCTTGAGCAGTTATTGATCGCAAACCATTTCACCAGTCAAGGTCATGGTGACCTTGACCTTTGACCTAGTGACCTAATAACAATAGGGCTCATCTAGTTGTCATGACCAACCACCTAAGCAAATTTGAAGATCCTAAGCCAAACCCTTGAGCAGTTATTGATCAGAAACCATTTTACAAGTTAAGGTCATGGTGACCTTGACCTTTGACCTAGTGACCTCAAATACAATAGGGGTCATCCAGTTGTCATGATCAACTACCGCAGCAAGTTTGAAGATTCTAAGCCAAACCCTTGAGCATTTATTGATCGGAAACCATTTGACCAGTTAAGAGCATGGTGACCTTGACCTTTGACCTAGCGACCTAAAAAACAATAGGGGTCATCTAGTGGTCATTACCAACCACCACAGCAAATTCGAAGATCCTAGGCCAAACCCTTAAGCAGTTATTGATCGCAAACCATTTCACCCCTTAAGGTCATGGTGACCTTGACCTTTGATCTAGTGACCTAAAAAACAATAGGACTCATCTAGTTGTCATGACCAACCACCTAAGCAAATTTGAAGATCCTAAGCCAACCCCTTGAGCAGTTATCGATCAGAAACCATTTTACCAGTTAAGGTCATGGTGACCTTGACCTTTGACCTAGTGACCTCAAAATCAATAGGGGTCATCCAGTGGTCATGACCAACTACCACAGCAAGTTTGAAGATTCTAAGCTAAACCCTTGAGCAGTTATTGATCGGAAACCATTTAACCATTTAAGGTCATGGTGACCTTAACCTTTGACCTAGTGACCTCAAAATCAATAGGGGTCATCTAGTGGTCATGATCAACCACCACAGCAAGTTTGAAGATCCCAAGCCAAACCCTTGAGCAGTTATTGATCGGAAACTATTTCACCATTTTAGGTCATTGTGACCTTGACCTTTGACCTAGTGACCTCAAAAACAATAGGGGTCATCTACTTGTCATGACCAACCACCACAGCAAGTTTGAAGATTCTAGGCCAAGTCGTTTATTAGTTATCATTCGGAAACCATCGATCTACCGACCGACCGACCGACCGACCGACCGACAGACCGACCGACCGACCGACCGACCGACATGTGCAAAGCAATATACCCCCATTTTTTCAAAAGGGGGGTATAACAAAACATACTGTGTAGAAATGCCATTATAAAACTTCAGTTTATGACGTCATGATTTCTTACATGAATATTCAACAGAGAAAGGGTTAATAAAACTTCATGTGCCCATTTGCTTTTATAACAATTAGTCTAATTAATATTCACGATGTCATTATTCCTTACATAAATATTCAACAAAAAAAGGTTTAACACTTTCCTTCATATAAACGTGTTTTCACGCATTTGCAAACAGAGTAGACCCAGATCAGACGGCTCCTAGAGGAGCCGTCTGATCAGGGTCTGCTCTGATTGCTATTAGAACTTGAAAGACATGTTTCTTTGCTTTCTAAAATGTCTATAATGTTACACCTTCCATTTTTCTTCATAAGTATTTTGTTAATGTCAGTAGGTATTGAAATTTGGAATAAACAAAACCTAAGCATCCATCTGCCCAAAAACCTTCTCGATTCTTCTTTACTTAAAGTTCAGATTAGCGAAGTTGTACTGTGATTTTGATTAAACTCTTCTGCTGCCAAATATTGTCGTCTGCAAAATGTGTCGTCCACGTGTTTTTTTTATTTCTTATTTTTTGTTTTACCTTTTTTTTGTTTCAAAAACATAACCGTAACACTAAACGGGTTGGATCCTGATGAGACGCCGAATTACATGGCGATTCATCAGGATCAAAACCGTTTGCATAGGTAATCACAGAACCGTCATTGGCAGCAAGAGAGTTAAGACCAGCGTGTGTCTATATCTTTTCCCTATACGTTCAAGGATTTTCGTGATCACGTGCTATTATCATATCTGTGCAAGAGTGTGAACTGAATACAGTTTAAATGATGAGAAGAAAGTGTGGCTGTAGCATACGCAAGTTAGCGTTGGTTGTGATTCTTGTTGCTATGGTGACCTGGCTGATGACGATGATGCATGCAGACTCCTTGGAGTCTCAATTAATGACTGACCGGAAGCAGTTAAAGCATTCGATGACAAAATTGACACTGAAAGCAAACGTTTGCAGTAAAGGAAATCCGAATGATTTGAGATCCACATCCACGGGACTTGGCTATAACAATTTTGTAAGTGTTATTCTACCACTGTCAGCTAACCCTTCCCTTTATATAAGCGCGTTTTCACGAACTTGCTAACAGAGTAAACCTACAGGGGCCGTCTGATCAGGATCCATGCTTATAAAGCTTTTAGTTGAGTCTGGGTTCGTTCTCAAGCTTTTGATTGGTCAGATTTGAGTTCTCAAGCTTTTGATTGGTCAGATTTGAGCCTTTGGCTCAAATCTGACCAATCAAAAACTTGAGAACGAACTCAGACTCAACTAAAAGTTTTATAAGCATGGACCCAGGATCTGCTCTGTGTGCTTATGGTATAATACACTTCTGATTCTACAGTTTCTGTCTGAGACAAAACATATTGTGTTCATATGCCATTATAAAAAAAATAGCTAATAAATATTCATGATGGCATTGTTTCTCGCATGAATATGCAACAGGGAAAGGGTTAATCATTTCCCCCAAGAACATACTCCGATCCTATTTTTAAATCATTTACTATTATGTGTTGTTTGTCATGTTTTGAATATAGATTTGTGATCTTAAAATAATATATTCTTCCAATTGAAGATTTTCTTTGTAGAGTTAAAGTGTCATATAACACTAATAATAAATTGTTCTAGCAGAATTGTATGTTTTACTAGAAGAATTAAAGTGGCATATCTAAAACTAATAATTTAAATTCTTCCAGTAGAATTGTAAATTTTCATCATAGAATTACAGTTTGTCCTTGGACAGACTGTGATTGGAATATGTACTAGTAGAATCGTCGATTGTCCTTACGATGTATTAGGATCAGAGTCTGTCCTATGAGAGAATGCGATCGCAATCTGTCCTAGGAGAATCGACGATTGTACTGAATCGCAATTTCTACTGTGACAGATACAACATTTTACGCCTTTACAAACAGGGTAGATCCAGATCAGACAGTTCCTGTAGGATCTGTCTGATCAAGGTCTGCTCTGTTAGCTTATTTAATTTTAAAAGTTCTTCATTTTTCTGCCATGGCCAAAATTTCGTTTGTTCATAAGCCAGTGTAAATATTCAGTAAATGATTATTCACAAAGTTATAACATTCATAACATGAAGGTTTAAACAACATGTACGGTCAACCTCACCACATTGTGTTCTCTATACAGTAGAAACTCTCTTAAGCGGCCATCAAAAAGATGTCTGATTATGGGTCTCTAAGGTAGCTGGTAGCTTAATACAGGCCAAAAGTAATGCAGAAAGCTCATGTGTCAAAATAAGTGATACATGTAGGGCCGCATTCCTTTATGGTACAAAACATGTTCGTTGAAAAACTCCAGCTCGTTTCTAAGGTATGACTCCAAACAGACAAAAAGGTTAAGTTTTTGGCTAACAAAGGACTGTAAGTCTGTTCCAAGATCAATACAGTAAAACCTCGCTATAACGGCCACTAAATTACATCAAGTAGTTTATGTTAAATGCAGGTGGCTGCTTAAAGCAAGGTGAAAGTAAAACAGAACGCTCCAATAGGAGCGTTCTGTTCTACTTTCACCCTGCTTTGAGCAACCACCTGCCCAAATTACCAACTAATTAACATAATTTAGTGGCCGTTATAGAGAGGCTTTACTGTATAAGTAACACTTGCAAATACTAAACATTTGGACAAAAATTCAAAGAACAACGCCAAACAGTTTCTGAGGTATGGTTCCGGACTACAACCTGCCTCTACAACAGAGCAACAAACAAACGTGCGTACGCAAGTACTAATCTCGTCATTTCTCCACCAAACTCTGTGTTGTGACCACTCTTTAGAATCGTCTCTTAGCTTAAACTATACCAGCAATACCACGAAAGTGTGTTTATAAAGGCGTGCGATATTTAGAGTTGATTTTGCGACATATAGTGGCAGTACAATTTGGTTGAGATATTGGCGTTACAGTTAAGACATATAGCATCAGGAGGTTTTGCGACATTTAGCGTTGGTTCCGACATTTAGCGTCAGCCTTGCGACATATCGTCAAGTACGACGGTGCGACATTTAACGTTCCTACATGCACTTTTCTAATTTCTACGCCTTTACAAACATAACAGACGCAGTAGGAGCCGTCTGATCAGGGTCTGCTAGATGTTTGCTTATGAGGTGATAAATTATGATTATACAATTTCTTCCATGGCCAAAATTTCCCGTGTCCATGTGTAATTATATTAATATTCATGATGTTAATATATTTTACACTAACGTCATGGAGTAAAGGGTTGATAGATGACCATGCGTGTATGTTCTAATTTTATGACGTAAATTACAAAAAAACGCAAATAAAACTTTACCACATATGCTAATTTGCATCAGATGAATGTCAGTTTCGGGAATCGCGCCATGTAACCTGTGATATACAGATTTTAACGCATTTGACAAAAAGGATAGACCCAGATCAGACAGCTCCTTATAGGAGCCGTTTGATCAGGGTCTGTCCTGTTTGCTTATGAAATAATGTAGAATTGGTGTTTAATACATTAGACGCGAACAGACAGGAAGTTTAAAATATACTTTGTACATGTATTATCTTTTTTCATCGGTAGAATATTAAAAGTATAGATCACATGGTTAATAGCTAGAAAAGTGTGTCTGTAAGACACAGCGATGCCCCCGTGGTGGTGCTTGCCTAGCTGCACGTAAAAATCCCAATTCATTTATAATTGGAATTGAGCTTGCGGGCAGCATGAGCTGGGTGCTCAATGAAAGTATGGACGGTGGTTAATGTGTATATGCAATTCCATGCCAATAGCTATAGGGGTTAGCGAGACTTAAGACAATGAAAGAACTGTGCCAACCAACTGCACGTAAAAGCGTGACACACAGACAGACGGACGGACAGGTAAAAAACATAATGCCCCTAACTATCGTCAACGGGGGCATAATAAAAGGCTATTTACACTATTTTTTTTAAAAATGTATTAAATATTTGAGTTTGTTTGAAGATCGCCTTGCCAACACGTTAAAATCGATGATTCTAATTATATGATATATTCTGAACATGGGTGATCCCTCGAAAGCAAAAGTAGAAATGCAAAAAGAGAAAAATGCAGACTCGGTTTTATTGAATCTGTTCATGAGTAGTAATTAAAAGTGCATCACTACTCACACGCCCATAACATCGGCTTAAATAGTATTCACTTTTCAAAACTAATAACACCAAAACTAATGATCCCAAAGGACCAGAAAATATAACAACACTGAGAATGTTCATTTATTTGATGACATCGATATGTTCACTTATATGATGTCAACGATATGTTCACTTACTTGATGTCAACTATATGTACACATATATTGTACACGTACAATTATTTGATGTCAGCCATATGTTTATTTGATATCAACGATATGTACATTTTAATCTGACAAGAAAGTCTTATACCGACAAAAGAAACATTGCGATTCGCGTTTAGGCGTGTCGTCAATTATTTATAAGCTACATATTCATGTATATTTTATCTAAAATGCAGTCGGAAATGCCAAATATTATAAATATGCAATTTTCGATCTACTGACATTGTTTCTTTCGCTATGTTTCTACAAAGACAATCTGACATGCATGTTTATACCTATATAAAGTTCGCAAACAGCAATAATACCGCCTGTGCTTACATTGACAAAAACTCATTCTCTCCTAGGCTATTTTTTAGACGCAATCTTTTTTAATTAATCTACCGAAAAGGAGCATAAACTAGAGAAAAGGAAACTTTTAGAATTTTGTAGTTTGAAACCTTTGTGATAAATAGAGCATTTGCTGCTATAGGAGCAAATGCTCTATTTATCACAATGGTTTCATAACGTGAATTTTATAGAGGCGCAAAAATGCGTCACTAGGGGGTAATGTGTTAAATATCTTTTCTACGCTTTTGCAAACAAAGTAGACCCTGAACAGACGTAACCGCCCATATCAGCTCTGTTGTGTTTTCTTAAGAAATAATATATAATTCCTGCCATCGTCAAACTTATATATCCTCAATTGCCATTAAAAAGCTAATTAATATTTATGATGTCATTATTTATTACATGCACATTCACGGATTACATGGTTAAGATCATTCGAATATTATCAGCAATATTATCATCTCTTAAACCTTTTCTCAATACAAACGGTTTCCTAGCGCGATAATTGTCAGCGTTATCCGCCATTTTTGTTGTTGTTTTGAAGCCGCTTCAATATTTCCAGCATTGTTTTCACGTATAAGCATATGTATATGTCTCTGCTTTATGCTTAGAAATGGATATTTGTTTACATTTAAGTTGTTGCTGTTTTTATTTTCAGTCTATTCCAAGATTCCTAAACAACTTCAAGAACCCATGCTTTCTCAGAAATGTATCAAGTTCCTCAAAGATTAGTGACACCAAGTTGGGCTGTTTGCCGTACTTCTTTATTGCTGGATTTCCTAAGTCGGGAACCACTGATCTCTGGTATCGCTTACTTAATCACCCGGATGTCAAAGTTGACCACGTAAAGGAGCCAATGTTTTTCAACAAAGGAATACACAGTAAGCCAAATTGTTGTTTTCTTTTCTTTTTGTTAACACTTTACTCAATAAATACGTCTTTGTATGCCTCTGCAAACAGAGTAGAGGAGTAGAGAAGGGGAACCACTCTCGCCGATATTATTTGTCCTTTTTATTAATGATGTAAGCAATAACCTAGCCTTGAACAGTCTTACTGAAAATGATCTGAATTACTTGTCTTTGTATATGCTTTTGTATGCGGATGATATTATGATCCTTATTTACGACTGATCCAGTTAGTTTACAGACACAATTTGACTGTATCCATAGATTCTCAACAAAATGGGCATTGAAAATTAATACAAATAAGACAAAAATTTGTATTTTTCAAGGTCGTAAGCAACATATTGAAAACGAATGGTTTATTGATGGCGAAAAACTAGAAATTGTTGACTCATTTAATTACTAAAATTTCACTACACTGGTAATATGAAATAAGCTGTTACAACTCTTTGTGACCAAGCTCTTATTGCATACAACAGATTGTTATCAATTTTTGACAGAGTTCAATTAGACATCAAAACAAAATTATCAATGTTTGATTCACTTGTAATGCCTATACTTTTATATGGTTCGGAAGTCTGGGGAGTTTATGAAATAAAAGAGATAGATAAACTGCATTTAAAATTTTGTAAACGTATCCTAGGAGTAAGACAACAAACTCCAAACGTAGCTGTATATGGAGAATTAGGAAGACGTCCGTTTACAGAACTGGCAAAGGAGCGTGCACTTAGATATTGGTCAAAAATTATCAAAAACCAAACTTTGCCGATCTTTAGAATTTTTAACGAACAAGTCCGTGATATGAACTCAAAATCCTGGACAAAACATATAAAAGCCATTCTAGATCGACTTGGTTTCGGATACGTATGGGGCAATATGAATGATATGACACCATCACCATTAGAATTTAAATCTAGGATCCACGATCAGTATACCCAAATATAGAACATGTTACTAAGTAATACATCTATGCTCGATTACTACAAAAAATATAAAAACAACTTTTTGTTTTGAGAATTACTTAACCTATATTAAAGATGATGTTTTACGTAGACAATTGACATCCTTTAGATTAACATCACACAATCTGGAAATAGAGTCTGGAAGATTTACTGGTGTCACGAGACATGAACGCATATGTAAATTTTGTACTTGTAATGTAGTTGAATCAGAATATCATTTTCTACTTTGCTGCCCAAAATATTCCGTCCTTCGTTCTTCTATCTTAGGAAATTATTATACATCATGGCCTTCATTTAACAAATTCTGCAGAATTATGTCTTCTGAAAAAAAGGATAATTTTCAAAATAGCTAAATATGTCAACGAAGCATTAAAAGTACGCAAAAACTCCCTTGAAATGCTTACTGCCCCATAAATCTTAACGTAAGCATAAAGAATATGTATATTATATGTGTGTGATATTTTTTCATTTCTTTGTTCGAATTGTGAATATTGAAATGTGTGTAATTGTTTGTCTTTGCCATATTTGATAGTTTATTATGTAAATGGCCAAATGCATTATTGAATGCTGACTGCCAGTAATAAAACTGAACTGAAACTGAACTGTAGACCCAGATCAAACAGCTGCTGTAGGAGCTGTCTGATCAGGCGTCTGATCAGGGTTGGCTCTGTTTTCTTATGAGATGATATAATTCTACGGTTTCTGCCGCAATATGCTGTTAAAACAATCTAAGTAGTATGCACGATGTCATAATTTCTTACATGAATATTCATGGAGTTAAGGGTTAAACGCAATAACACGGGTTTTATTTTTATTTTATTTTTGTTTCAAAAAATCCTTTAACCATTGAAACCAGTTTATGAAACAGCTTAATACAGGATGAAAGTCGGTGGGTTTTCACTGAAATAAAGGGAGAAATAAGGCCCCATTTCCCCTCTGAAAAGTATGCCCTCTCATCCCCATCTTCAAAAACAACCCCCTCTTGCCAGACGATAGTTAGACTTAGTTAATATAAATTATGGAATAAGTTAATGGTTGTTTTTGAGCCACTTATAGCTAAATAGGCCATGTTAACATTTTAAGCTAAGATTTTAACATAAATAGGTTATATTCCATTCAATGGAAAAAATCCCCTTTTGGCTCGTCCGCACTACACTTTTCCCCGGCTATTGGCCCGGATTCCTTTCCTTCAGAACTGGGAAAACCCGAAATTCATGGTAGAAAGCTCCTCTAGGAGCTTTCTTCATGACTTTCACTCTACATTAAGCCGACACTTGTCTGCACGGCCGATATTTTATACTAAATTGAGCGTCCGGCTTAGAGGGGTTTTATGGTACTTCCCTATTCAATTAACTTTAGAGAAACATCTATTGACAGAGAGCCAAACTGTTTGGATTCTGACGAGATGTCGCGTTACCCGGCGTCTCGTCTGGGTCCAAGCTGTTTGCGAGTGCCAGTTAGGTCACGAATTGCTAACCCATTATTCCATGCATACCCTTTTCTACGCCTTTGCAAACAGAATAGACCCAGATCAGACGGCTCCTGTAGGAGCCGTCTGATCAGGGTCTGTCCTGTTTGCTTATGATATTCTACAGCTACTGCAATGGCCAAAAATTAAACTGTTCATGTGCTATTATAACAATTCATCTAATAAATATTTATGAAGTCTTACACATTGAATGTTTCTCTCTCTTGCCATCAGAACACTCATCATTTGAAGCCGCAGCAGATGAATACATCAATTTCTACACGAGAACTACACTGGCCATACAGCGAGTTATCTCCCCTGCGTCTTGCCACGGACCGTTTCCCTATCGCCATATAATTACAGGTATGATTTTGTGACATCAGTTACTAAATTCTGTTTCAACCCGATGAATTCCAAAGTAGAATGGTCCATTATCGTTTAACGATAGAGTCCATTTAGTATGAAGGGGTATAGTGTACGAGAAGACATTAAGTGACACACAGTGCAGATCTTTCTGATCTATAACTACATTGTTTGCAAAAGCCAGTTTACTCGTTTTCCTAATTTAAAAGGTTTGAGTTGCAAACCTGTTCTCCAACTGCATCAGGGCCATTTTTGCAAGGTATTGTTATAATACAAACCCAATATAATTAAGTAAGAAAAAGCAAGAACATACTAATACAAATGCCCCACACGGGTCGGGCATGGATTTCATTGAGTACAGCCTTCTTCATGTGTATCGTATTTTGTTGCATTGTAGTGTATGTTCTTGTTATGGTACGGTTATTGTACTTGTTTGCTATAGTATGGTATTGTACTTGTTTGCTATAGTATGGTATTGTACTTGTTATTGTACTTGTTATTGTACTTGTTATTGTACTTATATTTATCATTGTTATTATACTGATTATTGTACATGTTATTGTACATGTTATTGTATTGTATTGTAAATGTTATTATACTTGTTATTGTTGTGCTTTTTATTGTAGTGTGGTGTAGTGTGCTTGTTATTGTAGATGCATTGCATTATTGTACTTGTCTGTTATTGTATCTTATTGCGTTCCGTGTTGTGTTGTATTGGTGAAAACTAGTGAGTGTCAGCTTGAAGGATGTTGCCAGAACATCATCATATACAAAAGGATGTTGTCAGAACATCATTATATACAAAAGGATAGTGTCAAAACATATACATCTACATTATTTCTTTATGCTCAAACATGTCAAACACGTCTTCCATTTGCCATATTCTTTCTAACCAAATTGTAACTAAGTAATCTCGATCTTAACCGTGAGTCCCTGTGCAGACAGGTTGGAACCAAATCAGAAACTGAGTAAACCAGCCATTCACCAGAATCTACACATTTTGACAACATAATTGTGGCTTTACTTTACAAATGAAGTAAGGAATGGTTACAAAACAGTCTCTTTAAAGAGTTGAATCTCTTTATTATAGGAGACCAAGAAAGCAAGTGGTTGCTTTATGCAGGGCAAACTTACTGCATAAAGCTCCTATAGCAGCTTTCTGCATCACGTTGTTCTGCATTAAGCTACCACTGTTTTAAAAATCCTGTATTTAAACTTATTTTGAATGGTCATATTATTAGCGAGACGGAACTGTACTTAACTCATTCTCTCCTAGACTATTTTTAGAACCTAGCAGGGTCCGAATTTAAACTGGCATACTGGCAAAATGCAAGTAAAATTTCAAAATTGCAAGTACCAAAATTTGGTACTTGCAATTTTTTGCCAGTGCAACTTGTAAGTTTTTAGCCTAAATTCGGACCCTGCCTAGGCTATTTTTAGAAACCACCTCTTCTTAAAATCTTCTGAAAAGGAACATTTACTAGAAAAAATGATTTTTTTGAAAATAAATGTATACTTTTGAAAACAATGTGATAAATAGAACATTTGCTCCTATTTGTCACAATAGTTTCAAAAATGACTAAAAGAGGCGTCAAAAGGCGACAGTGGGAGGGAATGGGCTAATCTTCAAGTCTACCTTTTAAGTTTGTTTCGATTTTTGTTCTGCAGGAGAGGGATCAGTGGATACAGCCTTTGATATGCCTCACTGGAAAGTGTTGCCTGGCAACGAACACTGCACAGAGCCCGTGATCACAAACGCCCACTACGTTCATCAGATCAATCCTAATATGAAGATTATATTTCTGGTCAGAAACCCAACCGAAAGGTAAACTTGTACAGCAGAACCTATGTTAAGGTAGTTCGCGCTGTTGCTCGGCAAAAATCGAAGTTTATCCAATTAACATCATATTTGGTCCAAGTATTCAGAAAGTTACCGCCGACACGATTACGACTTTCATTTTAAATTTGACGTCGTTGTATGGTATGAATCAGGCCCACCTCAAAGTTTATTACATTTTGCGTTGTTATTACATTTTGCGTTGGTTAACATCTACACCTCATCCAGTACACTATGATAAGTTTCATGTCGATAAAATGAAAGTTTCGACTTTTTACCCGTCGCTCTCTACTACTCTCCGCAAAACAGTAAATCACAGATATATATACGCACAAGAAATCAATGTTCAGATATAAAGTCATTGCTCGCTAAGTAGTGATGTGTCTGTATAATTAAACATTGTTGTCTGCTTCAATTTGTAGATCTATTCTTCAAAGACACGCATATATTTGGATCCTTATAAAACGTCAAGTATCTTGTGTCTTATCTGGATCCAATCTGTTATCAAAGTTTTGATTTGCCACTAGCATATCCAAATAGTTAATATAAAGCTGGATTTAGCTTAACTGTTGCACAAATGAAATACGTAAATGCCATTTGACTCCGATTCAGGTGGATGAATGCACGCGCTATTAAACCACATATTTGTGACGTCATTTACCCACGCTGTCAATACTATAATACGAAAAATATTTTTGCTTAGTTTTAGTTAAAATAAAATGTTATCTGCTTCAAATTGTTAGAAAAATGCAGTTAGATTGTAAACTAAGTGAACCTGATGAGACGTTGAGTTATTCAACGTATCATCTGGATTCAAACTATATGCACAAGGTTTATGACGAATTGAATGAATGAATTTAAAGGCTTGAGAGTTCCCAATTAATCTAAATTAATGAATGCATGCTAAAATACTTCATTTAATGAGGGTAGCTCATTAGGTACTCCGAGGCCTTGTTAATCAGTACATTTCATACATTTATATGCAAAAATAACAATCACAGATCATAATAAACAATGTGTCCAGTACAGACATTACGCTAAACCATTTCAATAACGCAAAATGAAATCAGCATAATTATACAAACTACATAAACAAAGTTTCAAATAGAACTGAACCAAGCGAGAAACTTCTATGGAACGTTTCCTACATGGATCCGTTCCATTTGCGCCCTGTGTCAACGAATGAATGAAACACTTTATTTTACGAGGGTAGCTCGGTTAGTCAAAAGACTACCCCCGAGGCCCTCAAAATAAGTACATTTAATACAATATGACAATTCTAAACAAATAAAGAACATATTAAAAAGGCATATTAAATAATAGTGTATTAATTAGATGTGTACAGTACTCTTTTCTAAAATATATTTTTACACAAAATGAGAAGTCCCTAATCAGAAACTCCTGCATGATGTGTCTGATATGGGTTTGCTCTATTTGTTATTAATAGAAGAAAAAAGGGTGGGTTTTTTTTCGATGAAAGACAATTAGTTTTCATGAATATTAAAACTACAACACCAAGTCATACTGATATTTCCATGAATAATTAGTGTAATAAGAAGAGTAATGAGCATATATAATATAAATAAGATCTGGAACAGTTTTATATATATTTCAATGTCGCCTTGACGTCGAGTATGATGACGAGATGACCTAGCAAAATCACTCATAGCGAAAAAATTAACTCGAATAGGTATTGATTTTTTTTACTTGTTCCTGTTAAGAAATGAACAGAGTATGACATATAATTTTTTTATGAACTTTCACCGTCTAGTATTTTTGGAATTCCACGAAAATGGAGAAACAAAATCAATATCAGAATGCGGTAAAATGGGTTTCCCAAATTTCAACTCCCGACGTAACAAAAGTGTTACGCTTGTAAAACATATATCGCATATCATATTGAAGAACTATTCTTCTTCTTCAAACCAGTTTTCGAATCATTGAAATACGCAACGGCATTTGTAAATAAATAAAGAAATACGCAAGCACACGTGAATTGCTTAGATGACACCAGAGGGCGCTTTTAACGTCATGTATTGCTAAGCAACCGACGTCAAATTTAAAATGAACGTCGTAGTCGTGTCGGCGGTAACTTTCTGTATACCTGGACCAAATATGATAATAATTGGATAAACTTCGATTTTTGCCGAGCAACAGCGCGAACTACCTTAAGCGGCCATTTATTTATTGAACATAGGAGTCTTAAAATGCAGTCTTAAAATAGAAGTCTTAAAATACAGGTGGTCACTTAATGCATGATAAAAGTGATACAGAAAGCTCCTATAGCAGCTTTCTGTATCACGTTTGTCCTGCATTAAGCATTAACAAGTTTATTTCATTATTCACTGTGTTAACAATTTGGATGATAGTGGCAAATCAAATTTATGATAACAGATTGGATCCAGATTAGACGCCAAGTTACTCGGAGTTTTAGCAGGATCCAACTGCGTGTCCTTAAACGATAAATCTACAAATTGAAGCAGACAACAATTATTAATTATCCAGACGCAAAAATAGGGGGCCTACTGAATTTCTGAACATTGCTTTCGAGTACATATAGATCTGTGTTTTACTGTTTTGTATATTGTATGAAATGCTTTTGTTCTAGGGCCTCAATGTAGGTTAGCCAGTATGACTAATTGAGCTACCCTCGTTAAACAAAGTATTTAATTATTCATTTCATTCGCTTAGTTTTATTGTTACTCATTTTTTTTTTTAGTTTGCTCTTGAATGTTTTATCGTTTGTATGCTAGACATTATTTGTCTCCATTAATACAGAAAATCAGAGTGAATCAACCAGCTTTAATCTGGATGAGACGCTAATTGCTCTGGTGCTTCATCTTAAAAGCAACTGTTTGTACGGTATATCCGCTAAATAACACCTAGCGTTTTAAATAGCCTTTCATTTCGATTCCATGCATATGTACAATAGCTGGTGAATATACGTTACCACACAGCGTCTGATCGTGGTTGGACCCAATGTCATTGCGATATCGGGCCAACTTTGCGCTGACGTCTTGTGGGATCTGGGTAAAACCTTGAAATATTATAGACCCTATGCTAACCATTAAGTAAAACTTTAATTCTACCAGTAACCATATGTATCTTTAAATATGTATGTAGCTTTTACTAGATTGTTTTTAATGTGCTTGTATATATGTTACTGTTGAGGGCCTCATGGAAGATTGATTTTATCAAATGAGTTCTCTCGTTAAATAGTCTTTATTATTATTATTATTATTATTATTACAGATTGTAATCTGCCTATATTTGTTATATTATACACTGTGTTAGAGGTTGTACTCTGAATTATATTATTCACTGTGTTACAGGTTGTACTCTGACTACATTTACGAGTCACGTTTCTTCGGATACCACCCAAGTGCCAAGGATTTCCATATGTCCGTGCTAGGAGCAATGTACAACTTTACACAGTGTACAAAACATCATTCTATCCGCTTCTGTGCTTATAGCAACTCGCTAGACACATCAAAGGTATACTTTAACAACTTCTTCACAGCATACGTTTGCAAAATACACCAGACAAACTTGTCTTATGTGACCATTCATTTATTGAACATAGGAGTCTTTAAAAACAGGTGGTAGCTTAATGCAGGGCAAAAGTATTGTAGAAAGCTCCTATTGGAGCTTTTTACATTACTTTTTATCTGCATTAAGCTACCACTTGCTTTACAGACCCGTGATAAGATCTCTTTTTTATGGCCATTTAAGACAGGATCTACTGTAGCTGATCGTGTAATCTGGTTTTGTGCACAGGTGCCAGGCACGTGAGCATTTCATAAATACGACTGGCAAACATCTTCAAATATGTTAAGACATCATACTTTGGCAGAAAAAATGAAAAACATTCGTACAGTATAATATATATTATTATACTACAGTAAAACCTCTCTATATCGACCAATTAATTGTGTTAATTAGTTGGTATTTTGGGTAGGTGGTTGCTTAAAGCAAGGTGAAAGTAAAACAGAACGCTCCTATAGGAGCGTTCTGTTTTACTTTCACCTTGCTTTAAGCATCCCCCTGCCTTTAACACAAAATACTTGATGTAATTTAGTGGTCGTTATAGAGAGGTTTTACTGTATACGAAAAAAATCAAAACTTTTTCTGCTATCAAAGTATAATTTCAAAACGTATTTGAAGATGTTGAATCAATAGTATTTCTGCAATTTTCACGCGCCTGACACCTGTGGTTTTGTAGACCTAATTGAGCTGTGTCTTTCCATGTTGCTTATTTTAGTCACTCGTTTACTCTCGTGTACCTGCTTTAACCCCCTTTCCCTGTTGTATATTCATGGTAAGAAATAATGACGTCATGAATATTAAATAGATTATTTTTATAATGGCATATGAACACATGACATTTTGACTCAAGCAGAAGCTGTATAATCTATATTACACTATAAGCAAACAGAGCAGACCCAGATCAGACGGCTCCTATAGGAGCCGTCTGGTCTGGGTCTACTCTGTTTGCAGATTCGTGAAAATGCGCTTACATAAGGTAAAGGGTTAGCCTGACTCTTGGTAAATCATTTCGTCTCTGTGTCTGTATATCGCACCATACTTTAAAGGGACAGTCCCTTCAATAAACGCTTATTTTCAATAACATCATGAAACTTGGTGGTATTAGTTATGTTCAATCAGTATTATTGAGATTGTCAATTTGAACTTATATCGAAAAATACCCCTGTGATACAAAACAAACCGTTGTCATCGATATTTTATAATTTTTGTTCTACAACAAAACATTACAGGCCTTTGTCGAACATTTAATGAAACTAAAACGCAACACGAATAAACACTAATGCACATACAGTGATTATTGCCGAATAGCATCGGGTCATCGGTATGAAACACTTGGAGATTTTGTCTTCGGTGTTTATGCGATCGGTTTTCTTGCGATATACAGTTTGTACTTCTTTTCAGCATATACACATATGATTTATGTAAGTATTTGGGCATTTTTAAAACACGTTGCACATAGAGACTATCACTTTAAGCTGGGTTTGATTCTCCCTGTACATGTGATAATTGTATTGTTGTAATATAAAGTTATATCTCGAACTCGGATAACTCGAACTTCCGGATAATTCGAACAAAAAGTCCAGTCCTTCCAAAACTTACAATACAGAACTGGTCCAACAATATATCTTTACAGATATCTAGAAACACACGTGACAACTTAATACAGGAGCTTTCATTACTTTAGACCTGTATTAAGTTGTGGCCTTGAGAAATTGTTCAGATTAGAAATCGGATGACTCGAGCTTCTGTTATCTCGAACTAATTTGTATGGTCCCTTGAAGTTCGAGTTATCGAAGTTCAACTGTATATGAGTTTTTTCGGATATAGTACGTCGGTATATAAGTACATGTATGAGTCATGCAGGAAACACCACATACAAAACACACAGTCACTCGAACAGCACCTTGACAAAAAAGCAAAGAAAAACAGTACAGTAAAACCCTCTAATGCGACCACCAAAATCATGTATAATTCTGGGTCTTAAATACAGGTGGTAGCTTAATGCAAGTCGAAAGTTATGCAGAAAGCTCCTACAGGAGCTTTCTGCATAACTTTCGACCTGCATTAAGCAAACACCTGCTTTTAAAGACATTTATTTCCATTCATAAAGTGGCCGCATTAGAGGTGTTTTACTGTATATCTATAAGCCTATCAAAAGACAAAAAGAGACGCACAAAGACGTAACATTTAGGAATATTAGGGGAAGATGGACGTACACCGCATTGGAACGGTCAGTGACAAGGGACACTGGGGATCTAAACCAGTATAAAGGGTGCCCAACCTCACACTTATTCCATCCTCACCCTAAAAGACAATTGTAAATCCACGTATTCCCTCTCCGACTATCCAACAACAAGCACGATGGCAAATGCAGTGATAAATTATATGTAAAGCAAAAACATATACATGTATGTAAGTGAAACAAACCGGATCCACCTATCGCAAGTGTAGGCAATCAAAGTAACTGTAGATAAATAATACATGTACATGTAAATGGTACGACAAAAAACGAGATGATGTTTAACCCTTTACTCAATGAATATTCATTTAAGAAATAATGTCATCATGAACATTGATTAGATTATTTTTTATAATTGCATGTGGATACTGGAACTTTTGTTTTGCTACAGTAGAAACTGTAGAATCATATCTATAGTATTTCAGGAGCAAACAGAGCAGACCAAGATCAGATGGCTCCTACAGGAGCCGTCTGATCTGGGTCTACTCTGTTTACAAAGACGTAGAAAGGCGTAATAATGGCGTAAAAGATTAAGCAATGATGTAAGTGTATGTTTAAACGTTACTTATGTCATTGCATTCGTTATTTAATGTTAGATGTCAGCAAAACCAAAACATGTTTTGTAATTTTGCTGTTTCTTTTATATCAAATTTCCGGCAAAAAAATTGCCCCCAAAAAATCTTAATTTCTAACATGAAATTTGAACGCATGATCTTCAAGTTACTACCGCACTCATACATCCACTAGGCTACCGTAGCTTTGAACCAATGTACTGGTGTTCTGCGTATAAAAAAATACACGTTGGCGGAGAAAATACCGATACGGCACGTGCGCACAGTTGTATACATGCAAAACACCCGTCATTTACCACTTGGCAGTCGGAATTCTTGACTTCTTTATAGTGGTCAGTCAAGACTTTCCAATGCCACCGTGATCACATAACGCAAATGACCATCTAAATTATATAACGCTTGCCTTCATAATACACGAATTGTCACGCGTTTGCAAACAGAGTAGACCAAGAGTCTGTTCTGTTTTATTATGAAATGATACAAACCGGAGTCCACAGTTTCTACCATTACCAACAAAGCCTGTGTGCATTGTGCTTTGTGCATTATTACGCTGCTAATTAATATTCATGATATCATCTTTTCTGCCATGAATATTAAGCAGGGAAAGGGTTAAATTTGTTTTCTGCGCGCGATCACGTGTTTTACCGTTAACTCGTTGGCTAGCCATACGTTCCATCTACAATACCGTATAATTATATCTCCTATAATTTATACCGTAGAGTAGATCCAGTTCAATAAATGCTCTTGAGCTGCTGGATCTAGGTATCTAGATCCAGCATCAACTTCGTTTATGTACCTGGTCACGTGCATGAAATAGTTTCCATACAAGGTCAGACAGGACAGTATGGTTCTGATTCAGTCGAGTTGGGTCTTATTTGCGAATATCCATCGTGCTGTACTAACTACAGGCAAATGCCCTTTAGCGACGTGGTTAGAGTGTCGGACTATTATCCAGGAGTCCGGGGTTCGAATCCCGGTAGAGGCCAGTAACTTTTCCTCCATTAGAATTACCTCAATGTTAAACCATATCCTTCCTACAAACGCTATTTCACGCACCTGCAAACAGAGCAGATCCAGATCAGACGGCTCCTGTAGGAGCCGTCTGATCAGGGTCTGCTCTGTTTGCTTATGAACTCATAATAAATAATAGATCTGACTTTATAGTTTCTATCAATACTAAAAATTCAAGTGCACATTATTGGCTTTGAAAATTCAACTAATAAATATTCTCGAATGTCGTTATTTCTTACATGAATATTCAACAAGGAAGGGGTTAACACTACTACAGTCAACATGGTTCTCGGGCATATAACTATGAGACAAGCATGCGTAGCAGTGTTTGTATCATAGGTCCGTGGGCAATGCGTAATACGTATAGCGTGAACATATAACAGTATATGGTAATAGAACAAATTTACAGCAAGCCATATATACACTTAAATAATTACTAAAATTACACACATGGCAGGTCCATTACACACCCAGGTTTATACCCATAACAGATAGAAACTGTCAACTGTTTGCCACCTCAGTAATATGGAACCTCCAGTTCCGAGGTTATAAATCTTTTTGGTTGAGTCCGAGATCATTCTAAAGCATCTGATTGGTCAGATTCTGAGCTTGCTCAGAGCCTGACCAATCAGATACTTGAGAATGATCTCAGACTCAGACTCAGAAGTTTTATAACCTTGGACCCAGACTATCTTATGTCATCTAAACATGTTAACCCTTTAGTTTACTCTATAAATACGCATTTCTACGCCTTTGAGAACAGAGTAGACCCAGATCATAGGATTCCTATAGGAGCCGTCTGGTCTGGGTCCGCTCTGTTTGCTTATAATTTTATATGTATCTGATTCTACAGCTTATGTCATCATAAAACTATTTTGTCCATGGCGCTATTATAACGATACTGTTAATATTCATGCTGACACTATAATTTCTTGTCTGAATATTCACGAAGGAAATGAAATGGTTAATAAACAAAACAGCTTACCCATATCTTCGACCGCTTCTACGAATACAACTGAATATTACTCTGGTGAATATAAACGATCCTTTCTTGGCGACGGTAGAAAATATATATGACCCTATTATCAAGCCCGTGTAGATCTACTGTAGTGCCACGTGTAGTCCAGGGTTCGATCGCTATATAAACTGAAACGTCATCGGCACGTGCTCGTCCGTGCGTACGCCACCGCACAATGCCAAGTCCAGTGTGTAAACTGTATGCCTATGGGGCAATATCCTAGGACTAGCCTTCTAATCCCCAAATGAATCGGAATACCTTTGATATTGCAACTCTTTGGTGTTTAATCGTTTCCTTTAAACGCCTATTCACGCCGTTGCTAACAGAGTAGACCCAGATCAGACGGTTCCTATAGGAGCCGTCTGATCAGGGTCTACTCTGTTTGCTTATGGTATAATATAGACATGACTCTATAGTTTATGTCTCAGCCAAAATCTCAATATGCCATTATAATAAAAAAAAAATAATGTAATTAATATTCATTATGTAATTATATTCTTACATAAATATGGAACATCGTATCAGTGTAAGTATGGAAGACAATGAAGGCCATCTCGACAACACTAACTACATAAACTACATACGTTAACTACATCTAGTCTACACTGTCGTATAATATTTACCAAACTAAACATAACAGACCAATGTTTTGTTTGGAATATATAAAACAAACAGGAACATATCTAACCCCGCGACACATCAGAGGTGAAACAGAGGTCCAGATAAGATACGTAAATTTAAACATTTTCAAGAATAACTCATTTATTTCTCCACCAAACCCTATACTGTGACCACTCTTTAGAATTGTCTCGAAGAGACGATTCTAAAGAGTGGTCACAGCATAGGGTTTGGTGGAGAAATGGCGATTTTAGTATTTGGGTACGCACCTTTATCTGTAGCTCCGTGAAATACATTTACTTGGTATTTATAAACTGTGTAGACCCAGATCAACCAGGGTGTTCCAATAGGAAGGCTTATATAAGTCTACACTATTTGCAAATTCAGTTAAAACATCGAAAGAGACCACAGTATTAATGAACCCAGATGTCTCTAAAAGCAGGTGGTTGCTTAAAGCATGACGAAAGTAATGCAGAAAGCTCCCGCAGGAGCTTTCTGCATAACTTTCGTCCTGCATTAAGCCAACACCTGTCATTAAGACCCAAAATTAGTCCTAGTTTAGTTGGTCGCATTAATTAACCCGTTACTCCATAGATATGCACTTCTACGCCTTTGCAAACAGAGTAGACCCAGATCAGACGGCTCCTATTGGAGCCGTCTAAGGTCTGCTCTGTTTGCTTATGATATAATATAGATATGATTCTACAGTTTTTGTTATGGCCAGAAATTCCAGTGTCTATGTGCTATTATAACAATCTAATTAATATTCATGATGTCATTATTTCTTACATGAATAGTTATGAAGTAAATAGGTTTTTATTGTACCTCAATGCTTCATGTTTCCATACGTTTACTGGTACACTTGGTTTTCTAGATCCGGCTGAGGATTGGACTGTATCACATTTTTATAGAAGACTGGTTGAGAGTCTTTCAATCTAAAAACATCATGGTCATCAACGCGGACAGGACCTTGGGACCACAGACACCGTCCACATACAGGGAGATATTCAGGTTTCTGGACATACGTAAGTGCAGTCTACAAAATGTCTATATGACGTATATACAGTAAAACCTCTTTAACCCATTACCTCATAGGCTATTTTAGATACAACCTCTTGGAATAAATCTACTCAAAAGGGAGCATTAACTAGAGAAAAGGAAACTTTTAGAATTTTGTAGTTTGAAACCATTGTGATAAATAGGGCATTTGCTCCTATAAGTGCAAATGCTCTATTTATCACAATGGTTTCAACAGGTGATTTTTACAGAGGCGTAGAAAGGCGTATTTATGGAGGAAAGGGTTAAAGGGGGCACCCAAAACATGTATCATTTTGGGTCATAAAGCCAGGTGGAGGCCTAATGCTGGGCGGAAGTTACGGAGAAAGCTCCTGCATGAGCTTTCTGTATAGCTTTGGTCCTGCATTAAGCCTTTACTCAATCAATACGCATTGTAGTATTTATTATATTACTATCAAATTAGTATTTATGCTGGTCATTATGACTGGTGGTAGCTTAATGCAGAGGGGAGTCATACAGAAAGCTCCCAAAGGAGCTTTTTTGCATATCTTTCACCTACATAAAAGAAACAATTTATTCTGTACTAAATGTCTGGTTTAGGGGAATTTTGCGGTATATCTGGTGAAATCCTGATCAAATTAACCCAGCTTTTGAGTATTATGTTCCGGGTATATAGTTCACATTCACTGTATAAATGTCATGACAGAGTTATGGTTCGTTGCAGGACCTTTTACACCAGCGGAGGAGGCAGCAGTATTCAGCGGGAGGCCAATCAATACGCGATCAAAGCCAGAGAGGGACATTGGAGACATGTTGAACAAGACGCGACAAAAACTTGATGCCTTTTATGAACCTTTCAACAAGCAACTGTTCAAATTAAACATTTTGTAACCATAACCATTTACTCAATGTCTACACCTTTCTACGGGAGCCGTCCGAATGAAAATAATGCAGACATCTCGTATAGGAGCTTTATGCATTACTTTCGCCCTACTTAGCAACCACCTGCTTTTGAAAGCACAAATGTTTGATTATTAAGTATTAATTATTATACATTTTTGGTGATTTCACATCTTTTCAGAAAGAGTAGAAAATGTCCCATCAGATTAAGTCTTGATGAGGCTCTAGCTTTATGCAGGAAAAAGGTTATGCAGAAAGTTCCTATTGGAGCTTCCTGTATTACTTTCATCCTGCATTAAACAACTACAGTTGAACTTCGATATCTCGAACTCGGATAACTCGAACTTCGTTATAACTCGAATTAAAAGTTCTGTCCTTCCAAAATTTACAGTACAGAATTGTTCTTAAATGTATTACTACGCATGTATAGAAACATATGTGACAGCTTAATGCAGGTCGAAAGTAATGCTGAAAGCTCCTGCAGGAGCTTTCAACATTGCTTTCGATCTGCATTAAGCTGTGAACTTGAGATATTGGTCAGATTATGATTCGGATGACTCGAACCTCTGCTATCTCGAACTAATTCGTATGGTGCCTCGAAATTCGAAAGATCGAAGTTCAACTGTACCTGCTATTCAAATCACTCATGTTTATTGTCGCATTACAGTGGTTCTGCTGTACTATTTATATAGATATATTTATTCAGGAAAATAAGGCAATATGCCCATCTTACCACATATAATTTACATGCAAATAAGCTAAATATACCGTTCAATGGGGTCAATCAAAAATATATAACGATCAAAGGGAGCTAACGCATATAACTTATATGTGCTGTTGACTTTTGTCCTGCATTAAGCAACCACCTGCTCTTAAAGATTCCTATGTATATTCTTCAACCCTTTCACTGGTATAAACGCCTTTTCACGCATTTGCAAACAGAGAAGACCCTGATCAGACGGCTCCTATAGGAGCCGCCTGATCAGGGTCTGCTCTGTTTGCTTATGAAATAATAGATCTGAATATACACCATAATCTCCTGTATACATGTGCCTTATTAAATTTCAGCTTATCAAATGTTCATGACGTCATTATTTCTTACATGAATATTGAACACGGAAAGGAATGAATTATTGCAATAGAAAGGTTTCACTGTATAATACAGATAACAATGGCAACTAAATATTGGTGAGAATATACCAACAGTATGACAAAATGTGTAGCAGTGTAGACACGTAAAATGAAAAGAAAACGTATTCTTAACGCAGTATGAAAAAAAATCAATTTACGGGTGGTGTTTTTTTTCCATTTTACGTGTCTACATAACAACAATATTTATATTATTTCTTGCATCATGTTTAACTTGTGCAAAATTTCGCAGGCTCAAAGATTAAACTGCTTCGTAGGCAATCCTTTACTCCATAGAACGGTCCTTTAACGCTTTGCAAACAGAATAGATTCAGATCACACGGGTTCTGTGGGAGCTGTATGATAGGGTTCTGCTCTGTTTACTTATTGAATAACATAGACACGATTCTGCAGAGTTTTGAATAGTCAGATATTCTTGTTCGTTGATCACTATAAAATGATCAATTAATGGACATTCATCAAGTTACATGTATAATTATTGTATAAATATTCATGATGTAAAGGGTTCACCCTTCCTCTGTTCTGTTTATTCCAAATTTCAATATCTACTAAATAGTTATGGACAAAATAGTTATACTGGAATATGGAAGGTGGAACATTGAAGCCATTGTAGTAAGTAAAGAAACAGATCTATCAAGTTATATTAACAAACGGACCAGACCTTGATCATACGACTCCTATAGGAGTCGTCTGATCTGGATCTACACTGTTTTCAAATACGTGAAAAGACGTTTATATGAAGGAAAGAGTTAAATATCACAAGCTACATTTACATGTATATGTCTTTGCAAAAGGTACAGATGCACAAGGTACAGATGCAAAAGGTACAAATGCACAATCCGAGTGCCAAACAGTCTGGATCCAGATACGATTCCGAGGCACACAAAGTCTTACTTAAATCCAAATGATTTGCAAGAAGTGTTTCAATATACAATAAAACCCATCTGAAGCGATAATACAAAAACAGGTCTCATACTGGGTCGTAGAGACATGTGGTAGCTTAATGCAGGACCAATGTTATGCAGAAAGCTCCTGTAGCTTTCTGCATAACGTTTGTCCTGCATTAAGCAACCAGCTGCTATTAAAGATACCATTGTCTGTTAATTAATGGATCGCTTCAGACGAGTTCTGCTATAAATACAATAGAACCTTTCTTAAGAAGCCATTTAATGAAAAATGCAGATACTTTAAAAAAATAGTGATATGTTCGAAAGCTTGAAGATGTACTCTCTAAAATTTCACCAATTTTGTATAAAATCGGAAAATGACGGAAACACGTCCGCCACACTTCGGAATCTGTCGTAAAATCAGTTACGCGTATTCGATGTACACGTAGGTAAAGTGTTACACAGTAGATATTCTCTTTTTGCATGTTTGCACTTTTTACTGAGTGAGTGAGTGAGTTGGGTTTTACGGCACTGCGACACTGAATAGGTCATATAGCGCCGATGAATAATGAGATGACATGAACCACGTCAGTCGATGGTGTCGAAACCTAGTTAATACCATAGTGTTGTTCCGATGTCAGAGATTGGCCGATTGTGTCCGTTGATTTCCGTGTAATCGACGAAATTTTGTCTCTTAAAAAGCCGGCGGTTTTCTAGGGATTTAGCAGCATTCAGATATCATAAATAGTGAGCTGAATATGTATTAATTGATGAAAATGGACTGTAATCATTATTTTAATGACATGAATATGTGTACAACTTTTCGTGTTGATTGATTTATACCAAAAAATGACAGAATATAACTTTTTATTTTTTTTAATCACTCACAAAATGTGCCTTGTGTATACGTGTACAAAACAGGGACAGAGATATAGCTGTACATGTATATAGTAAAACCTCTCTATAATTGCTTCTAAATTACATCAAGTATTTTGTATTTAAGGCAGGTGGCTGCCAAAAGCAAGATGAAAGTAAAATAGACCGCTCCTATGGGGGTGTTCTGTTTTACCTTCTCCTTGCTTTAAGCAGCCACCTGCCCTAAATATCAACTGAATAACACAATTTAGTGGCCGTTATAGAGAGGTTTTACTATGCTACAGGTCTTATAAGAGAAAACATGATGTAAAATGGAATTTAGATTGGACTAAAATGTAGATGATCAATATTCAGTAGCTGCTTCTGGACACTTCGAATGTTAGAAAACTACAGAATCGGGTAACACAGCGCATCAACTTTGCTGCATGTTTATGCACGGTCGTGTAGGACACGGTCTCTCTGTCGGTTGTATCCCCAAGGGACCTCTTTGTACTCCCTCGGAGACACCCAGCCGTCACCTGAAACAGAAAACGGAAATGTTGCATGTCTGCAATTATAAGCATACGTAACTAGTTTTTATGACGTGTGCAATTCAATATTAACTCCTTCCGTGCCACTATGACGGGTTTATGATATCACATGCAAACAGTTTGGATCCAGATGAGACGCCGAGTAACTCGGCGTCTCATCAGGATCCAAACTGTTTGACACTCTGTTTACTGTTTTATAAAGAAAATGGAAGAAATGCACACACTTACACTAAAAAATAAACGAAACTGTGCCCAGCAGACGACATTGCTGGCACCGAAAGGGTTAATAGAAGGACGATAACTCTTGATGGACTGTGACCATTATCGATGGTATGCTTATCGTTTGTTTGTTCAGTAAAGTAATACGACCACTCAAAACGAGTTTAATTCTCATAGCTTGATGTAGGACAAAAGTAATGCCGAAAGCTCCTAGAGGGGCTTTCTGCATTACTTTTGTCGTGCATTGAGCAATCATATGCGTTTAATTACTATAATGTTGGTCGTTTTAAATAGCGAGACTCTACTGTAATAAATAAAATCAATAAAATATGAATAGTGTATCCGTTGTTATTGAATGGCAAAACTTATGCTGATTTTGTTTGCTAAAATGGGTTATGACTTATACCAAAGTTTGATAATAAAATTGTACTGAAACACATAAACCTGTGCTGCACCGCGAGGATACTTCTCTGTGTCAGATCTGTAAAATCTTAGCAAATGCTGAATTATGACGAATGTGAGTCAAATCAAATAAATCTAATGTGTTAGATTCGTCTGAAGGCGTTTTTTCTCTCTCGAACGGAAGGATTGGCGGGAAAACATAACCCATTCATGTAATGAATAATGACATCTTGTATGTTTATTAGTTGGATTATGAGAATAGCATAATATGAACATAGCAATGTTTGGCCATGATTGAAACTGTAGACTTGGACCAATATATACGTCTACAATCAAACAACCCATATAGGAACCGTCTGATATGGGTCTACTTTGTTTGCAAATATGTCAAAAAGAGCCTATATTAGGTAAATGGGTCATTCTTTCAATACTAAGGCCACACTATTAAGTTTTTAACCCATTACCTTATAATCTATTTTAGAGCCAACCTCTTTAAATAAATCTACTGAAAAGTAGCATTTACTAGAAAAAGGGAAACTTTAGAATAGTATAAGTTTTGAAAACATGGAGCAGATGTTTAATTTATCGCAGTGGTTTCAAAAAGTGACTTTCACAGAGGCGTCAAAAGGTGTCGATATGTGGCAATGGGATAAAAGACAAAGTCTACCCATTTAGTATAAAATGGTGTGATTGGCGAGAAGATTATGAATGACGCATATATAGTTGATACTTAAAATACTCTGATAATAGTCTGCACCGCTTGCAAATGTCAATATTCTCGAGTTCCCACATTAGAAGGGCTAATTCTGTCCAATAGGAGCCGTCTGATCTGGGTCTGCTCTGTTTGTTTATGCTATAGTATAGATATGATTCTATAGTTTCTACCTTAACTAAAAATTCCTGTGTTCATGTATTATTATGACAAATTAATCTAATTAATATTCATGACGTGGAAAGGGTTAAAACAAGCGATAAGATACTATATGTTGAGTGAAAGCTACAACCGTTCAGGTCTGAGGCCCGGAAAGCCAATTCTAAGTTTTCCGCCTCTCCTGTGATGGTCTTAAGTTCCTGAAGGCTGATGTAGCCGTCTCTGTTTCGGTCATAAAACCGGAAGCTGACTGGGAAAGGCAGCGGCCTGAAGCTGTTCTTCACAACAGTATTCGACTGTGCCTAAAAGAGACAAACAGTAACATATAGGTAGAGTATCAGTAGGCTATTGCCACAAACAGTGAAAATCTCGAAAAACAAATTAGGACTCTGGGTCTGCATTGTTTGAAATCTCCCGAAATGACATATCCACGTGGCACAACATAAATATACCCGTTCAAATATATACATGTACAGTAGAATCTCACTAAAGCGACAAGTTAATCAATTACCTGTTAACCGTTTCGCTGCCAAACTCTGTCGTCTGCTAACTTTGTCGTCTGCTACACATTTTCATTTTTTTGATTTTCTTTATTTTCGTTTCAAAATCATAGTAACAGTAACAAACAGTTTGGATCCAGATGAGACGCCGAGTTACTCGGCGTCTCATCTGGATCCAAACTGTTTGCATATGTAATCACAGATCCAGTATTGGCAGCGAAAGGGTTAAATATTCATGTAAGAAATAATGACATCTTGAATATTTATTAGCTGATTTTTTTAAAATGTATATTTTTTCCAAGGGATTTTCTTTTGTTTTGACGAAAATATAGAATCCGATTTATATCATGTCATAAGCAAACAGAGTAGACCCTGATTAGATGGCTCCTATAGGAACCGTATGATATGCGTCTACTCAGTTTGCAAAGGCGTAAAAACGTGAAATGGGCAAATGAATAAACGCGGATGCTTTAACTCTTCTCTTGCTGAATTTTAAAATACATTTCTCCTTCTTTACCCATGCCTTGTTGTATAATGACATATATCTTCACTGGGCACAAGTATTTCGCTGTGCAATCACTGCTGTGGAGTGCACTGGTTGCACAGTCAACTTGTAAATAGTGCAGACCCTGATGAGACAGCTCCTGCAGGAGCTGTCTCATCTGGGTCTTCACTATTTACAGGTAGGTATATTGACGTGAATAGCAAGCGAAGGGTTAAAGCATTATTATTTTAATGCAGGATGAAAGTAATACAGAAAGCATAACGTCCATAATAAAACTCAGCTTATAAATATTCATGATATCATTATTCCTTACTTGAGTATTAAACATGGAAATGGCTAATATACATAATTAACGCATCAATCAGTTTGAATCCTGACCGGACGCCGAATTGCTCGGTTTCTCATCTGGATCGAAACTGTTTGCAATTGTGATCACAGGCTTGCTCATAACAGTGAAAGATTTAGAGTCGCCCACACGCACACGCATTCCAAAAAACGCACGTTGCATGCACCATTGTACATGCATATATGTTTACATTCCTCGAACAAGCCCGTATACAGTAAACCCTTTGAATGCAAGAAACAAGTGAAATCACTTTTGCAAACAGTGTAGACCAAGACCAGAGGGCTCCAAAAGGAGCCTTCTGGTCAGGGTCTGCACTGTTTGTCATTCAATATCCCTTAGTAAAGTATACCCTTTTATTCTGAATGGACTCTATAGCTGGGTCATTCCACTTCGAATATCAAGCATCCAATAGGTTTATCAAAAATACTTTTGTAAACTTGTATTAACCCTTTACTCCATGCATATTCATGTAAGAAATAATGACATCATGCATTTTGATCAGATTAATATTAAATGGCAATAAATGGACACAGAAATATATGGTCATGACTGGAACTGTAGAATCATATCAGAAGCAAACAGAGCAGATCTTGATCAGACGGCTCCTGTAGTATCTACTCTGTTTGCAACGAAGGCGTATTTATGGATTAAAGGGTTAACCATTTACTCTGTTTACCTATGTATACGTCGTTTTACACCTTTGCAGCCAGAGTAGACCAAGATCAGACGAGTTCGGCATTAGCCGCCTGGCCAGGCTATTTTCTGTTTGCTTATGAAATGATATAGATATGATCCTACAAATTCTACGATGACCACAAATTTCCGTGTCCGTATGCCATTATAAACGATCATCTTATTTATATTCAGGATGCCTTTTTTCTTGCATAAATATTCTGAGAATAAGAGTTTACCAAAATTACGTCCACTTAATTTTCAAAACACAAAGTATATTCACCTGTTCTAGGTAGTACCACCATGCAATCACATTGGCAAACTCATTGGCTTGGATCTACATTGTTTGCAAAGACAATCATGCATTCGTTAAACTTCGTGAATATTTATGAAAGAATGGCATCATGAACATTCATTACCCGAGTTTGCATGTTGATGTTGGCATATGCTGAAGGGAATGTCTGGCTCTAGCAAAAAACCCCAAAATAAACAACAAACTACAAACTATAGAATCAGGTACAGAGTAGAACTTGTCTTAAGCGGCCATAGAAAGAGGTCTAACTATAGGTCTGTAAGGCAGGTGGTAGCTTAATGCAGGTCAAAAGTAATGCTTTTTGCTTTACTTTTGCCCTGCATTAATCAATCATCTGCTTTTGTTTAATACAGGTTCTACTGTACATTATTCAATAGGCGAAAAGAGCAGAGCATATATAACCTTTACACTCATGTATATTCATGTAAAATTTAATGTATGAATATCACACAACTATTATAATGCTATTACAAACAAGACTTGTTTGGCTCTGGTAATAAAAACTGTCGTATCAGATCTATAGCATAGTTACCATGAGCAAACAGAATGGACTCTGGGTCTGGGTATCTGGTCCTGGGCCTATACCTGTGGGTATCCAGATTTGGATCTACTCTGCTTTAAAAGCGTATATAGTAGAACCTGTCTTAAAGAGCTCTAATTATGGATCTGTAATGCAGGTGGCAGCTTAATGCAGGTCAAAAGTAATTCAGAAAGCTCCTTTCTGCATTACTTTTACCCTGCATTAAGCAACCACCTACTTTTAAAACTACTATGTTCAATAAATGAATGGCCGCTTAAGACAGGTTCTGCTAAATGCATCAGCTTAAGGGTTAACCCACTAGGATGTTACAAATAAATTGATGTTGACATTTACAGTAAGACTCATCTGGGTCCAATTAGATGGAAACATATAAAGTTAAACCTTATTCCACTATTCGCCACTCGACATTTAAAGACAGCTTCGATCCAGATTAGACGCCGAGTGACTCGGCCTCTCATCGGGATCCAAGCTGTTTGACACTCGATCAAAAGCTTCTCAAAAGCTTGTTCAAATCGGAAGTACTAACAATTGCAATAGATTTAAGTTTAAGCAGACACTATTTTTTTCACTGTAGAAAAAGGGTTAAGCACGAAAACCTTTGGAGAAGAGCAGATTTGTATTTTAGAATCGAATACGAAAAGCGAACGATTAATATTCAGTAGAACCCGTATAAATCGGCCATCAAAAAGATGTCTAATAATGTGTCTGTAAGGCAGGTTGAAGCTTGATGCAGGTCAAAAGTAATACGGAAAGCCGGTTGCTTAATGCAAGGCAAAGGTAATGCAGAAAGATCCCATATACAGAAAGCTCATATAGGAGCTTTTTTGGATTACTTTTACCCTGCAGTAAGCAACCACCTGCTTTTAAGACTCCTATGTTCAATACATGAATGGCCGCTTAAGACATGCTCTACTGTTTACAATCAACCGAATACAGATCAGATACATCTTAACACTTTTCATCATGAATATTAACATATTTTCGCGCATTTACAAACAGAGTAGACCCAGATCAGTCGACTCCTATTATGGTATATTATAGATCGGATTCTACAGTTTCTGCCTGAGCAAAAACATGTGTACATATGCCATAATAAAAAAAATCAGCTAATATATATTCATGATATCATTATTCCTTACATAAATATTCAACAGGGAAATGGTTAGCTATCTACTAGCGAAATTGTTACGACCTTTGCAAACAGTCTCATCAGGATCCAAACTACAGTAAAACCTCTCTTTAACGACCACTAAATTACATCAAGTATTTTATGTTAAAGGCAGGTGGATGCTTAAAGCAAGGTGAAAGCTTTTCACCTTGCTTTAAGCAATCACCTGCCCAAAATACCAACTAATTAACACAATTACTGTATGTGTCACCCTGACAGGGTTTTCTAAAAGAAAAGGGAAAGATGTATTCTACTTTTATAATTGAATCAGACGACACTATTTGCAGACGACAATTGCTGCGAGTGCAGAAGTGCAGAAGATTAATTTGGTCTATACAACCATTGCTAAGTGCTTGACATACCGGTTATATGTGTTCAACTTAACCCGTACCTCCATAAATACACCTTTCTACGCCTTTGCAAACAGAGTAGACCCAGACCAGACTGCTCCTATAGACGCCGTCTGATCAGGATCTGTTCTGTTTGCTTACGATATAATATAGATATAATTCTACAATTTCTTCCATAGCCAAACATTCCTATTTCCATAACTTCATGCGCTATTACAACATTAATGGAATTAATATTCATTATGTCATTTCTTACATGAATATTCATGTAGTAAAAGATTAAAGTACAGTATGTATTCTATAATTCAACCCTTTACTCCATGAATATTCATGTAAGACACAATCATATCATTAATATTAGATCTAATAAGATTAGTTTTTTATAATGGCATATGAACTGATGGCATTTTGGCTTAGACAGAAACTGTATAATCATATCTATATTATTCTAATTTATACCATAAGCAAACAGAGCAGGCCCTGATCAGATGGCTCCTTTAGGAGCCGTCTGATCTGGGTCTACTCTGTTTGTAGAGACGTAGAAAAGTGTATCTATGGAGTAAAGGGTTAAGCAGATAACACGTGTAAGCAAAATATACTTAGTAGTGAAAGAATAAATCATAACCCTCTACTCCATGAGTATTCTTGTCAGAAATAACGACTGTATGCTTGTTAATTAGCTGAATTTTTTATAATGGCACCCTGTACAAGGGAATTTTAATGGCCAAAAAATAGCTCTGGGTATACTCTGTTTGCAAAGGCGTAGAAATGTGTATTTATGGAGTATAGGGTTATCGCTTTACTCCATAGACGCATTTTAACGCATTTGCAAACAGAGTAGATCCAGATCAGAAATAATATAGACCTGCTTCTATAGTTTCTGCCATAGACACAAACGTCTGTGTTCACGTGCTATTAGGTAAATATGATTGCAAATGTTGACATTCATGACGTCATTATGTATTACATTAATATTCATGATGTAAAGTGTTAAAGGTAGCTAAACTTTTACTTACCCCAGAGTTTATGAGCTCCATATCTGTCGACTTATGGATGAGTACCTTTCCATAACTTCCTATTATAAGATCTGATCTCAGCACGGTTAAAATTAGAATAGTTATCCAGAACTTCGTCAAGGCAGTGTTCATACTTATAGCTGTTGCCCCACCCATCGTTACATAATCCTGAAACCTTAATCTGGTTGGCAATTCCTGCTGTGAGATCATATACCTTAAATTGCGGATAAACGTATGCAAATAGTGCAGACCCAGATCAAACAGCTCCTAAAGGAGCAGTTTGATCAGGGTCTACACTATTTGCGACTATATCAGTCTAATTAAAAGGAAGGCCAAATCAAAATGATGCTAAAGCTTCACAAACTGCTGGTATTCTGCACTAGCTGATAGACTGTGATACGCACCGGGCAAAACGCCTAAATAACTTTTACTTGCCAAAACTGTGCCTAACTTTAATACAAAATAGATTTTAAGAAATCAACACCCATGAATATAATGATAACTCCTCCATGGCGTTCGACACAGGTGTGTTTACCAACTTTATCTCATTTGTTTACTTTTATGATTTAATTTATTACACCATTTGCAGGTTTTGAATAATATAAAGCTTTAAGACAGAATATATTACAATCCACTGGTGTATCCCTTTTGTAAAATATCCTGTTTTTATTTGCATTTCTTGTGTGCACTGTTACACATGCTAATAATTGTCGTCTGCAAAAGGTTTCGTCTGTAACAAATTGTTTACCAGTGTTCTTAACCCATTCCCTCATAAGTTATTTTAGATACAACCACTTTGAATAAATCTACCGAAAAGGAGCATTAACTAGAGAAAAGGAAAATTTTAGAATTTTGTAGTTTGAAACCATTGTGATAGATAGAGCATTTGCTCCTATAGGAGCAAATGCTCTATTTATCACAATGGTTTCACAAAGTTACTTTTACAGAGTCGTCAAAAGTCGTCAATATGAGGGAATGGGTTAAAATCATAAAATCAGTAACATAGGTTGGATCCAGATGAGTGGCCGAGTAGCTCGGCGTCTCATCTGGATCCAAACTCTTTGCGCACGTGATCACGCGACCGCCGCTAGGGTGTGGTTTGTTTATATCGCCTTGAGTCAC
Organism: Azorinus chamasolen; assembly: GCA_963576725.1. Taxonomy (NCBI): domain Eukaryota; kingdom Metazoa; phylum Mollusca; class Bivalvia; order Cardiida; family Solecurtidae; genus Azorinus; species Azorinus chamasolen. Next base: position 35,196,198 of record OY755244.1, read on the forward strand.
TTACATGGATTTTATTTTCAAACAATGAAGACCCAGATAAGGAGACGCATGGTACATCTATCTGATCAGTGTCTATGCTGTGTACACAATGTCAATGCGATTTTGTGTCAGAAACGCACCTCCAAAAGATTTATAAATTTTATGTGCTCAAAAATACTTTTGAGCGAATCTATTTAAGCTATAAATATACAGGTATAACACCTTATCATCATTACAAATGATGTCAGATAAAATCTCTTATATTTTTCAAGTTTTACTTACTTCAATGTCTTTCAGGCTTTTGAGAAACCATTCCCCGAGTGTCAAACAGCTTGGATCCTGACGAGACGCCGAGTTAACCGGCATTTCGTCTGGGTCCAATCTGTTTGCAAAAGATAGGTAACGATTAACATGATAAGGATTCGCCCTCTTAATGCTGAATATTCAAAATGGAATAATTCACTAGTATTTAACTGTCCATTCAGTTTATAAGGATTAAATATTCTTGAAGACTTTCAATGACAAACAGTGCAGACCCTGATCAGAGGGCTTCTGTAGGAGCCCTCTGATCTGGGTCTACACTGTTTGCGCGTGCCACTAAACTCATTGCCCGCATTCAAAGGGTTTACTTAAAGCTGTGCATGTGGTGTGAAACTGCTTATTATGCAAGACACGTCAACTTTGACTAAATATCATTTTACTATCTCTGCGGTTGTTCTATTCACTCATCCCTTTATTCAGACGAGATTAGAGACGCGTGTACACTATACCACCTTATAAATGAGTCATTAACCATTCACTCCATAAATACGCCTTTCTACGCCCTTCTACGCCTTTCTACGCCTTTCTACGCCCTTCTACGCCTTTCTACGCCTTTCTATACGCCTTTGCAAACAGAGCAGACCCTGATTAGACAGCTCCTACTTGAACCGTCTGCTTATGATATAACATAGGTATGGTTCTACAGCCTCTGCCATTGCCAAAATGCCTTGCGTTCGTGTGATATTATATAAAAAGAATCTAATTAATATTCAATATGTCATTATTTCTTACATGAATAATTGAATATTCATGGAGTAAAAGGTAAATGGCTAATCATTCTATCTAATGAATGTAAACAATATTGATGCCATGAAAAGGTATAGGTTGATTTTGTTATATTGACATTTGCGTTGGCAGAGACTGTAGAATCAGATCTTGATACATGTATTCCTATAAGCAAACAGAGCAGATCCTGATCAGACGGACCCTACAGCACTAAGCTTCTGACTGTCTTAACCTTTTCCTTGTTTAACATTTAGTCGTGTTTTCATAGTCAAATCAATATAGGACTGTAGTACTTACCTTATTTTACCAAAGCAGTAATACATTCTCTCTCTCCCTCTCACACACACACACTCACTCTCTGTGACTCTCTCCCTCTTCTCCTTTTTCTCTTGCTAACCTGCTCTCACAATATATGTCTCCATGTCTCTCTATTTCTGTCTCTGTGTCTCACTGTCTCCATGTTTTTCTATCTCTGTCTCTTTCTGTCCCTCTGTCTGTCTGTCTCAGTCTCTCTCTGCCTCTGTTTCTGTCTCTGTCTGTCTGTCTGTCTGTTTCTCTGTGTGTGCCTTTTTTCTGTATCTATCTGTGTATGTCTGTCTGCCTGTCTTTATCTGTATGTCTGTCTCTCTATATTTCTCTCTCTCTCTCTCTCTCTGTCCTGTTTACTTTTTTATGTGCGGGGTCCGTCTATATAAGACCTTATCAAACAATGCTGAGGCAGCCATTAGATCAGGATCTGCATTGTTTGCCATACAAAATTACAAATGAAAACAATGTCAGTGATAACTGTTTGGTGATTAAATATACAGTGAATGGTGAGAAAGTTTTAATTGTTCAGCAGTTTAAGGGTTTTTTCCTTTACCTGATGAATATCCGGGACTATCCTGTTTGTATAGACGTCAAAGGTGTCTTTTACAGGTAAAGTGTTTAGTCTTTAAATAGCCTGTTATAAAGTCTGCTTCATATACGATCTGTTAACAGTTCTAATTTTCTTCCGATTCGTACAAGCATTGGAGAAACGATTGACCCAGTGTCAAACAGCTTGGATCCAGATGAGACGCCGAGTTACTCGGCGTCTCATCTGGATCCAAGCTGTTTGCAAATGTCAATACGACAACTACAGTGAAACCTCGATCTCTCGAACTTTAAGGGACCATACAAATTACTTCGAAATAACGGGAGTTAGAGACAGCCTATTTTAACTTTCTCGATATTAAATATTTTTTAATTGCCTCAAATCTCGTTTATATATTTTGTTTTTTTCTTTTTTATCATTGTAAAACTAATTAATGTTTATATTTCAACTCCAATTAAAGCATAAATTATATGTATGCATTTTTTAAAACTGTAAGGATAAACATAAATGCTTATTATAATTAGGAGAAAAGCATATGGCTGTCAAGTAAGGGAAGTAACTCTTGTACAGCCATGATAAGGATTTTAGTAACCCCATATGGAATCTATGGGGTTTTCTCGTGACCCCAATTGACCAATGGAATGACTAGAATTTAGTAGGAGGTAAGATAAGACAACTTAATTAAGGTCGCAAATAATGCTGAAAGCTCCTGTAGGTGCGTTCGGCACTACGTGTGACCTGCATCAAGCTGTCGAATGTTTTTATAGATTTTTGCAGCCAGTGGTGAATGTTAAAACAATTCTGTACTATAAATTTTTGAAGGGACTAAACTTTTCACTCGAGTTATATCAATGTTCGAGGCATCCGAGGTTCCATTCTATTTCTAAAGATTAAAGGGAAAAGAAGAGCGTAAAAACACATGAAGTGTATGCGAGAAATGGGGTAAAGGTGCATTTTTGATACGAACAGGACGAACACACAATTTAGTCATTTCCCTCATTTAAACGCGTTTTCACCCATTTGCAAACAGAGAAGACCCAGATCTCTGATCTGGATATGTCCTGTTTGCTTATGTAATTATAATAGGTCTGACTCTTAGATTTCTAAAAATACCAAAATACCATGTATACATATGCCGTAATAAACAAATCAGCTAATAAATATTCATGAAGTCATTATTTCTTACATGTATATTGAACAGGGAAAGGGTTAAAAATACAGGCGGGTAAAGTAAGAATTAAAGAAATAATAGAAATAAGTAAAATGTATTTACAAATAAATTCACACACTCTAACAACAAACTAATATGGCTAAGCAGAGGTTGTACTAGGAACTTTCTACATTACTTTTGTCCTGCATTAAGCAACCACCTGCTTGTAAAGACTCCTATGTTAAAAATGAATGCCTGCATAAGAAAGGTACTACAAATAAATTGCTGAGTTCAGTTATTGATTTCATCATCGTCCGAATCTATCACAAACACTGGCTTTTCTTTCGGAGTAGCAAGCCTATTTTCAGCATCCAGAACCTCCTCGATGTATCCAGAATCTGTTACCGATTCAACCGTATTAGACATATCTGTATCTCCAGCTAGACTGTCATAGTCTGTATCCTGTAGTTTTATGTCGTCTAGAACAGCATTCTTTGCGGTAGCCTTTTTCTTGCTTTTATCAACTTTTGCATACGTCGTGTCCTCTTTCTTTTTCAGACTGGAGTCTCGCATTGTTACTATTTCTTCGTACATTTTGTCCTGGTCAGCCATCAAATCCTCTATGATGGCATTAGAGGCCAACACCTGCGCATAGTTTGGGTTGGCAAAATGGCCAGATTCCACGTCGTGTCTCGATCCACATCCCTAGAAAAAAATACCAAGCCATGTTATTTCTTACTTGAACATTCATCATAAAAAAAAGATATCTATGTTCTATTCTGAAGTTTCTTAGTAACAAACTTGTATTCTGACAGGATATTGGCCAGGTTGGGAAATAGGCGAACACTCGAACGAAAGGAAAGTGTCTTCGCCATGTATGAAAAGAAACACAAGTACATGTACTTAGTTTTTCGACATAGCTTATGCCGAGTCATTAATTAATCAGATGATCTATGGATCGGGATACAAACTGTTTGTCCCTTTCCCTCATACAAACGCCTTTTCACGCCTTTCAAAACATAGTAGATCCAGATCAGACGGTTCCTATAGGAACCGTCTGATCATGGTCTGCTCTGTTTGCTTATGTTATAATATAGATCTGACAACAGTTTCTTCCAGAGCTAAAATGTCATGTCTTCATATGTCGTTCTTAAAATAATCTAATTAATATTCATGATGTAATTATTTCTTACACCAATATGCAACAGGGAAATTGTTAATCGATAATTTTTAAATAGATAATTTACAGGAAGTTTCATACAGTCATATTTCCTATGGTTACACCCTTATCACCCGGCTCGCATTTGCATAAACATGTCTCATCAGGATCCAAACTGTGTAACACATTTCATTCAAGACTATTTTTAGATCCAACCTATCAGAACAAGTCTACCGAAAAGGAGCATGTGCTGGAGAAAAGGAAATTTTTTGATTTGTGTAGTTTTTAAACCATTATGATAAATACAGCATCACAATGGTTTCAAAAAGTGACTTTTACAGAAGCGCCAAAAGGGTCAATAGGAGGGAATGGGTTAATACTCGATCATTTGTTCTAAATTCTAAACGAATCGGAAACAGGCAAAAAAATGCACCATATCAGAATTTGAGCAAACATTATTTTTGACAATGGTTGTGTGTTTGTGGGTTGGCGGTGGGAGTGGGGGCTGTGATCTTACATTAGAGACTGTGATGATGTGCTGCAAGGCTGCGAGACTCTGTACTTTCTGTAGCATTGCTAGGTTCCGCTGTTCAGACTCCCTGCCAGCAACACAATAATTATTATATTAACATACAAACATATTGTAACTTATCATACAATCAAGTGTCGCCAATGCGACCACAACACTTATTAACCCTTCGCTTGCTATTCACGTCAATATACCTACCTGTAAATAGTGAAGACCCAGATGAGACAGCTCCTGCAGGAGCTGTCTCATCAGGGTCTGCACTATTTACAAGTTGATTGTGCAACCAGTGCACGCCACAGCAGTGATTGCACAGCGAAATACGTGTACACAGTGTAGATATATGTAATTATACAACAGGACATGTGTAAAGAAGGAGAAATGTATTTTAAAATTCAGCAAGAGAAGGGTTAACACAGGAGTCTGTATAAGCATGTGGTTGCTTCATGCTGGGCAAACGTAATGCAGAAAGCTCCTACAACTTTAGTCCTGCATAAGCTACTGGATCTATTCTGTTTGTATATGTTTGAAAAGACGTATATATGAAGGAAAGGGTTAAGCAGACATCTTTGTGTCAACAGGCTAGGTGTTAAAACAACAGGAAAGCAGTGACGGTCTTTATTATAAAGGGAAATAACTTATTTCAGAAAAGTCTTGTTATATGGAGGAGTTGCCTATACCCCGATAACACTCGATTTACTCTCTTTCCGCGATAAATTCAATCCGGAATCGAGTAACCATTTTTTTCATATTCTCATTGATTCAATGCACCAGTATTTTTGTATACGCAATCAGTGTAGACCCATTTGAATTTGCAATCAGTGTAAACCTAGAGTGCTCCTAGAGGAGTCCTCTGATCGGGGTCGACACTGTTACTGTTTGTCATCTAAAATCCTTTAATACAGAATGTACTCTATTAAGCAATAATGGAGCATTCCACATTGTAACATTTTACAGAAGGCCACAATAAAGCATTTAACCCTTTCAACGCTGAATTGTCAAATTGACTATTCCAACATTCAAACTTGGTCAAGCTTACTATGAATATTTAGGCATTTTTAAAAGAAACATGTAGCATGGAAAACTGCATACCCTGATGAGAGGTCTTCCCTAGGAGCATTTTCATTTGGGTCTACACTGTTTGCAAAAGTTACAACAGTCTACACTGTTAACCATTTCCTTCATATAATAGTATAACATACCACATCATGGTATAAAATGGATATTATGGTATAAAATGGATACGATATTGCAGCTTCTGCTCGAGTCAAATGCCATGTGTTCATATGCTATTATGAAAAATGATCTAATTAATGATGTCACTATTACTTACATGAATATTCGGGTAAAGGATTAACAGTAAACTAAACGAATAAATCTTCATATGGTTTCCAGTCTACCTACCATTTCGTATTCCTGCATTTCCATACAACGAAGATAACTACTGCTAGCATTGTGGCGCCAGTTATGAAGGAAACCAGCACGGCAAGGGAAAGGTCCTTCAGTGTGAAGTAGTTGGCATCCTTCGGACAATCTTGGTTGCTAGGATACTGTACAGCTGTAAGAGCGGATAGAATCACAATTTTGAGAGAACTCGCCATTCTTGTGATAGAAATGATGTGTTGAGCAGTTGATCGGTTTAGAGAGATTTTACTATACAAAGGTTAAAATAAGATGAGTAATTAAAACATTTTTAAGAATAACTTCTTTATTTCTCCACGAAACCCTATGTTTTGACCACACTTTAGAATCGTCTTAAACCCTATACTGTGACCACTCTTTAGAATCGTCTCGAAGAGACGACTCTAAAGAGTAGTCATATCATAGGGTTTGGTGGAGAAATGACGATTTTGGCATTTGAGTATGCACCTTTATCTGTTGCTCTGCTGTACCAACGAACATTTGGCTGTGTAATATTGTCATGGAGATTGGCAGCAGATTAAGGGTAAAGGACTAAAGAGGAAATGAATGACCATTTAAAGCGAATCGTCTGTTATAAACTAAAGGCCGATTATACAATTTGGTTAACATTTCCTGGTTCACTAACTGTATAAATATAGAGCTAAATTCTAGCTAAAAGGGGAGACTTGGGAGACCGCCTGGAGACCGGCTGGAGAGTGGCCAAGGGTCTGGGTCTAGAAGTCGGGGAGATGCTGCCAGTTTCACATATCTCTAGGTTTGAGAAATAAAGTTCAGAACAGAAGTTATGGTGTCGTTATTATCCTAACCGCTATATTATAGCTGATTGCAAACATAACAATTACAAACAAATACTTAAGAAAATGTTTTCTTCTGTTTAAAAACGTTCTCTCTATATACGCATTTTATGTCTTTGCAAACAGAGTAGACCCAGATCAGACGGTTCACGTATGAGACATCTGGTAGCTACATTATTCATCTGAGCAGGGTCTGCTGTGTTTGCTTATGAAATGATATAGATCTGATTCTAAATTTTGAGCACGATTTAATGACAAGTTATCCATACCTGTATTTGACTGGTGTGGCGATGACCCCACAGGAAAGAGTCTTTTGCAGGTAACAGCCAAAGATTCTGTAAAAAACCAACATAACACTATTTACTTATATGAGTGACACTTTCAGCCATTACATATGCAATACTTCTGTTACAATTTCCAAGTAGATAAGTTTTCCTTTTATTCTAACAAAAGACACCCAGAATAATTATTCAATAGTTTGGATCGAGTTAAGATATGATTATACACGCCCTGTAATCTCTGGCTCCATCACATTTTGCGATGTATTGAAAAAAGAGCCAAAGAAATTTCCGAGAAGCAGCCAACGACAGGAAATGACCACGAAAGGTAAGACAAACAGTGCATCGTGCACATATTTCTTCCTCTATAAAAGCCATCAAGTATTTTTCCAAAACTCGGACAACGTCATACCACATAGAATTGATCATACCTTAAGTCCGCGTTGGTAGCTTAATACAGGACAATGTTATTCAGAAAACTCTCATAAGGAACTTTTTGCATTATTTTTACCCTGCATTAAATTAAATTACCCTGCATTCAATCACTTGCTTTGAAAGATTCATATTTAAGCAACCACTTGCTTGTAAATACTCGTTTTAACCCTTTACTCCATAAATACTCCATAAATCCTGTAGGGGTCGTCTGATCAGGGTCTGCTCTGTTTATGAAATAATATAGATCAAATTCTACTGTTTCTGTCATAAAAATTCCCTTGTTCACAGTGATTTTTATTAACGTTCAGTTAATAAATATCAATACTGTCATTATTTTTGTCATCAATAGCCACGGAGTAATGGTTTAACCCTGTACTCCATGAATATTCACGTAAGAAATGATGACGCCATGACGCCATGAATATCAATTAGATTAATTTTTAAAATGGCATACATGTATTAACACATGATTTTGTTTTGCGAAATTATGAATTATATAATCAGATCTATTTTATTACATAAGCAAATAGAGCAGAACCTGATCAGATGGCTCCTACAGGAGCCATCTGATCTGGGTCTACTCTGTTTGCAAATGCGTAGAAAGGCGTATTTATGGAGTAAAGGGTTAAAACATCATTCACCCAAATCCCACTAAGCGATGACTAGACTCGCATATTGCAAAGAGCTTGGATCTAGATGAGACGCCGAGTAACTCGGTATCTCACCAGACTCCAAGCCGTTTGAAACTCGGTCAGTGGTTTCTCAAAAGCTTGATCGAACCGGAAGTGGTACAAATTGCACCAGATACAAATCTGAGCAGACTTTTTTTTTAACTGAGAAGACAATTTTTTTTCACGGCGTGGTAAGGTTTATTAGCTTTTAGGACGGTACATACCTCTGGGATCTATGGCCGGTGATCGTGGAGTGTTTTCTGTCCTGATTAGTGTTTTACAAACACCGAAAAAAGCATCTGAAACAATTTATGATGACACATTTGACAACTGTTGACGAGTGTCACACTTTGAATGCGGGACATGTATGCACTGACATTTTGGAAAAGCCCTCTGATTAGGGTCTGCATTGTTTTTCTTTCAAAATCCACAAGTAATTTAACCCTTTCGCTGCCAATGCCGGATCTGTGATTACCTATGCAAACACTTTGGATCCAAACTGTTTGTTACTGTAACTATGTTTTTGAAACAAAAATGAAAAAAAATATGAAAATTTGTAGCAGACGACAAAGTTAGCAGACAACAGAGTTTGGCAGTGAAAGGGTTAAAACACCGTTGGGCTATTACACTATGGAAATTCAGCTGTTAACCCTTTCACCGCCAACGTCGTAAAAATGCACCACGGCAAATAGTGCAGTCCCAAATCAGACGCCACATTTTCATCTTTACAAAGCGACGACTTTTTTTTTAAATAAAAACGATGGACAAATTCAAACAGACGATACATTTACCAGGTTGTTAAGATAGAAAATGAAGCTTTAACCCATTCCTTCATTTAAACGCATGTTCACTCGTTTGCAAACAGAATAGGTCCAGATCAGACGGCTCCTATAGGAGCCATCTGATAAGGGCATGCTCTGTTCGCTAATGGAATTTAAACGATCTGTTTCTTTCCTTTCTAAAATGGCTACAATGTTCTACCTTCCATATGTCATTATAACTGCTTTGTTTATGAATGCTCAGTAAGTATTGACATTTGGAATAAATATAGAACAAGGAAAGGGTTAAAACCATTCAGACAGGTATCGGGGTTCGACTTTCTAACACGTTTAATCACTTTGTGAATGTTATTTATTGGATAATGTTGTAACACCCACCTTTGATGCATGCCATTAACCCTTTCTTCCATCTTCTATGTTTATTCCAAATTTCAAGACCTACTGAATATTCATGGACAAAATAGTTAAAATGGAATATTGAAGGTGGAACAGTGTGGTCGTTTTAGAAACTAAAGAAACATACTTTAAATTCAAATTAGCAAACAGAGCAAACCCTGATCAGACGACTCCTATAGCAGCCTTCTGATCTGGGTCTACCCTGTTTGCAAATGTGTGAAAGTGTGTTTATATGAAGGAAAAGGTTAAGGACACAGGTCTTAATGAAAAGTTTAGAAAATGTCATACAAGCTAAAGTTCTAATAATGGGCATTCATAATGAAGTCACATGACCAACCACTAATTAGATTGATGTTGGATACTTACGACAGTCCCATGTTCCGTTGCTGTGGCAAAGGTCTGTATGTTGCATATTCTGACCCGTGCAGTGACTGACCAGTGTCTTCAGCGTACCAGAGTCGGCTGCACTACATTCCGGGTCTTTGTCACCGGCTTGTGGTTCCTGCTTCCCGTCTACATGTACGACTCGACCTTTGGCTGGACCCGGGTACCAGTGACATCTAATTTATAACAATATATACATAAAGTAAAATGGCATTTATTTTTTACCATCTACTTGAGGGGATATTTCAGAGGCACGGGAAAGTTATTTCACATGAGTGTTCAATGCATTTAGAATAATGAAACAACACTGACAGAATAGATACAGCAGTACTTGCCTTAACCGACCATTAATTCAATGAACATAGGAGTCATAAAAAGCAGATGGTTGTTTAATGCAGGACAAAAGTAATTACTTTTGACATGCATTAAGCTACCACCTGTTTTGAGTTAACATATTTAGATCGTCGCTTAACCCTTCGCCTGCTATTCACGTCAATATACCCACCTGTAAATAGTGAAGACCCAGATGAGACAGTCCCTGTAGGAGCTGTCTCATCAGGGTCTGCACTATTTACAAGTTGGTTGTGCAACCAGTGCACTCCACAGCAGTGACTGCACAGCGAAATACTTGTACACAGTGAAGATATATGTAATTATACAACAGGGCATGGGTAAAGAAGGAGATATGTATTTTAAAATTCAGCAAGAGAAGGGTTAAGATATGTTATATTGTAAATGTCGGTGAAATAGATTCATTCATTGCTGGGGCACCTATACTAGTAGGTATTTGTATTACTTGTATGCTAGCTTCTGTTAGCAACTAATTACCTTAAGTGCAACAGAACACTGCTAATTCCTGTGCTAGTACTTAATGTGGAAAAACAGTGGTGTTTTTAAATGCAGTAGCTTAATGCTGCTTAAAAGTAATGCATAAAGCTCCTCAGGAATTTTCTGCTCATTTTTCCAGCACTAAGCTATTACCTTCATTTAATCATTAACTCCATAAATATGCCTGTTGACGCATTTGCAAACAGAATAGACCAAAATCAATCAGACAGCTCCTGTAAGAGCCGTCCGATCAGGGTGGGTTCTGTTTAAATAATATAGATCTGATTCTACAGTTTCAGTAATAATAACAACTTCCCTTGTTCATAGTGTCAAACAGTCAGATAATTGTTCTAATTAATATGCATGACTATTAATGGAGTAACGGGTTAAGATCCTGTGTTAAACATCTGTATGGTGGTCCCTTTAGAGAAGTTTTACTGTAATTGAATAAGTGGTACAGTTGAACTTCGATATCTCGAACTTCAATGGACTATATAAATTAGTTCGAGATAACAGAAGTTCGAGTTATCCGATTTCTAATCTGGACAATTTCTCAAGTTCACAGCTTAATGCAGGTCTACAGTAATGCTGAAAGCTCCTATAGGAGCTTTCAGCATTATTGTAGACCTGCATTAAGCTGTGAAATGTGTTTCTAGATATGCATAGTGATACATTTAGAGCAATTCTGTATTGCAAGATTTTGGAAGGACCAAACTTTTAGTTCGAGTTGTCCCGTAGTTCGTGTTATCCGAGTTCGAGATATCGAAGTTCAACTGTATTAGCAAAAACAGAACAGAATTCAGGCAGGATATTAGGAAATAATACACAACAGTCCACAGCATAACCAGAATGCTTCAAGCACAAATGAAGTGTGCTCTCGTATATGTATACAGTAAAACCTCTCTATAACGACCACTAAATTGTGTTAATCAGTTGGTATTTAGAGCAGGTGGTTGCTTAAAGCAAGGTGAAAGTAAAACAGAACGCTCCTATAGGAGCGTTCACATTACTTTCACATTGCTTGAAGCATCCAACGCTCCTATAGGAGCGTTCTGTTTTACTTTCACCTTGCTTTAAGCATCCACCTGCTTTTAACACAAAATACTTGATGTAATTTAGTGGTCGTTATAGAGAGGTTTTACTGTATATTCACGACCTTCACAAAGCTGATCCTTGCCTGTTCCACATATAATAATATAATATCGGTTTGGCTGGGTCTGGGGAATTGAGACACTAAATAGGATAGTTTACGGCACTCTGTGTGATTATGTGATAAATGAACATAGTTGTTTGGACATGGAAGAAACATAGAATCAGGTCAACATACTTTTAAAGGCAAACGGTAGATCCTGATCAGACGGCTCCTAAAGATCTGGGTTTATTCTGTTTGCAATATGAGGTATATTGGGTTAAGCCTCCTTACCACATAAACTTACTAAAAATGCAAAAAAAAAGGACACTATGTGAATTAGAAACATACCGGTACACATTTTTTGAGTAATTAATGTCGAGTCATTTATAATTGTTACTGACCTGTAGTGTCCGTTTTGCTGACCGCTGCTTTGTGAGGCCAAGGCCACTGAAATAAGTAAACTTACTGTTACACGTTTGTATGTTAATTTATATTTTCAGGCACACATATTTTTGTTCACATAGATTTGTAAGATTTAGACACGGACAACTCCCGCTGTTCATTTGTGTATGTGTCATTACAAAAATAATAAGTTAATTAACCCTTCGCTTGCTATTCACGTCAATATACCTACCTGTAAATAGTGAAGACCCAGATGAGACAGCTCCTGCAGGAGCTGTCTCATCAGGGTCTGCACTATTTACAAATTGATTGTGTAACCAGTGCACTCCACAGCAGTGATTGCACAGATAAATATATTGTAGACAGTGAATATATATGTAATTATACCACAGGGCATGGGTAAAGAAGAAGAAATGCATTTTAAAATTCACCAAGAGAAGGGTTAATATGTACCATGTCATTATTTCCTATATGAATATTCACGGATATATCGCATGATCTAGTTACACGGTATTAACAATGATGTGAGGTTTTATATGCTATCATTGCTATGTGGTAATATGGAGGAAAAACCCCCAGACTCTGTGAAATATTGGAATGTATCTCGCAGTACACGGTTCTAAATGAATACTTTTTGAGAGGGTGTCAATAAGAGTGTTGTAAGAACTTGTGATCCAACTCATTTTCCACTAATATGAAAATAAAATATGTTTAATCAAACTATCTATTTTACAGCTTTCATGTCGTTATAAAAAAAACAGCATCTAATTGATATTCATGACGTCATCGATTCTCGCATGAATATATACATCAGGGTTCATGCTTATAAAACTTTTAGTTGAGTCTGAGTTCGTTCTCAAGTTTTTGGCTCAAATCTGACCAATCAAAAGCTTGAGAACTCAAATCTGACCAATCAAAAGCTTGAGAACGAACTCAGACACAACTAAAACATTTTATAAGCATGGACTCAGGTAAAGGGTAGTTATCTCGTTTTTGTATAGATGACTACCGCAACATCATCGTCCTAATGGACGAACTAACCTTTCCAACAATTTGGATCCAGATGAGACGCAACGGAAATCGGCGTGTCATCAGGATCCAGCCAGCTGACATTGTAAGAATGGTTTTGAAAACATAAGTGTTTAACCCTTCTCTTGCTGAATTTTAAAATACATTTCTTCTTCTTTACCCATGCCCTGTTGTATAATTACATATATATTCACTGTGTACAAGTATTTCGCTGTGCAATCACTGCTGTGGAGTGCACTGCTTGCACAATCAACTTGTAAATAGTGCAGACCCTGATGAGACAGCTCCTGCAGGAGCTGTCTCATCTGGGTCTTCACTATTTACAGGTAGGTATATTGACGTGAATAGCAAGCGAAGGGTTAAAATCGTTTAGTCTGTGCATTAAAACCTCGATATTTCGAACACTAAAACAAGTATCATTATTTGTCTTGAAGACAGGTGGCTATCTAATGCAGGGTGAAAGTCCTAGAGAAGCGTTCTGCATGACTTTCATCCTGCTCTACGCAGTCACCTGCCTAAGAAGCTCCCAATTCTTCGTTACTACGTCTTCGAATTATAGTGGTTTTACTGCATATATTCAAAACAAATCAAATATCTCCCATCAGAACGTTCTGCATTGTAGCGTTATGCATTAACACATGCCTTGACAGAGAGCTGGTTAACCCATTACCACATAGGCTATTTTTAGATCCAACCTCTTTGAATAAATCTACCGAAAAGGCGCATTAACTAGAGAAAAGGATTTTTTTAGAATTCTGTAGTTTGAAACCATTGTGATTAAATAGAACATTTGCTCCTATACGAGCAAATGCTCTATTTATCACACTGGTTAAACAAAGTGATTTTTACAGAGTCGTAAAAAATCGGCAATATGAGGGAATGGGTTAACAGAGACGTCATTCACGCCTTTGCAAACAGAGTAGACCCAGGTCAGACGGATCCTATGGGAGCTGTATGATCAGGGTTTACTCTGTTTGCTTATGGAATTATACCGATCTAATTCTACATGTTCTGTAATGGCCAAAAACAACATGTGTTCTTATACCGTTATAGAAGTTTAACTAATAAATATCAATGATTTCAATATTTCGTATATGAATAGTCTCATGTTAGAAGCAGTTACCTCCTTTTGAAAGACACGTATACTTCTTATACGCAGTTGTCGGTTCATAGAGGTTCTATTGCACATGTTCACGGCTTTGAAAAATGATTACTGAGTATCATTTTAATAGTTAGCCTTTTCAATGCATGCATTGTCGTCTGCTGGACACATTTTCGTTTGCTTCAAGTTTTAGAGTGGGGTTTGTTCTATTTCTCATAAAACAATACAAAGAGTGACAAACAGTTTGGATCCTGATGAGACGCCGAGTTACTCGGCGTCTCATCTGGATCCAAACTGTTTGCATATGATAGCACAGACCCGTCTTCATGCATGCTTATTGTACTGAATGGGTTAATAAAATAATTAATAAAATAATTAATAAAAATAATACAATTAATAAAATAATTATTAATAAAACAATTAATAAAATAATTAATAAAAACAATACAATTAATAAGTTAATTATTAATAAAATAATTATAATATAGAAACTTATAACTTACCAAGGATCATATACAGGTAAATTTTCATTTTCGGGGTAATCTGAATATCCAAATAACTAGGTGTATGTTAACTGACCAGTGTCCGTTCACGACTATTGTCCCCTCTGTTGTATGCTCGATTATTAATTGTTATGCCCAGTCTGCACTCACATTAATGACAGAGAGAAGTGGGTGGGACAATTTTGCATGTTGACGCTGGTCTGAATACGTTTATATGTTAATGTCAGTTACGGAGAACAACGATGTGGAGAGGAATTCATTATCTGGCTTCTTGTTTACCATTTAATCTATAAATATTCATGTAAGAAATAACATGAATATTGATTAGATTGTTTTTTTAATGGCACAATCATGATCATAGGAAAATCTGGCCATGGCAGAAACTGTAGAATCATATCTATATCACTTCATATGCAAACAGATCAGACCCTGATCAGATGGTTCCTATAGCAGTCGGCTGATCTGGGTCTACACTGTTTGCAAAGTCATAGAAAGGCGTATTTATGGTATAACTTATAGAATACATGTACATGTATATATATATATATATATATTTCAGACATTCTGTCAAATCTCAATTATGCGAAGACTAGATACATAGGACGATAGCATCTTTAAATGTGCTTTAACTCTTTCGCGGCCAAATATTGTCGTCTGCAAACTTTGTGGTCTGTTAAGATTTTCGTTTATTTCATTGTCTCCCATTTTCATTAATAAACATTACCACAGTAACAAATGTTTCGGGTCCTGATGAGACGCCGAGTTACTCGGCGTCTCATCTGGATTCAAAATGTTTGCATAAGTAATCACATATATGCGATATTGGTAAAGAAAGTGTTAATTGCAACAACACGATGCAAATTCGAGCAGACGACAATTTTTACAAGCAGACGACAAATTCATTGGTCGTTTCGTGACATGTTTTGTGAGTATTGCTGCACGTTTATTGACATGTAATGCAGTATCAATCATGTAGATTGTCAGATGTGGAAATTTTTACAATATTTTCGTCTACTCCGCTGTTAGTATACATGTTTACAATATCTATCACATAAACATATTGTCCTCATAAGTAATTATCAACAACCCAGAATAAATATTCATGCAAGAATTAATGACATCATGAATGATAATTAAATTAACTGCTATAACAAACAAATGGACGCAGAGTTTTTGCTATGACAGAAACTGTAGAGTCATATATATATTCTTTCCTGTGCAGACAGAGCATACCCTTAACAGTCGCCTCCTACTGGAGCCGTCTGATCTGGGTCTGCTCTGTTTGCTGCTCGTATAAAGGCGTATTTATAGAGTAAATAGTTACAGTAAAACCTCTCTATAACGGCCACTAGATTATTATTCCATAAACAAACAGAACAGACCCTTATCGGAGCTGCCTAATCTAAGTCTACTCCGTTTGCGAAGGAAGCCGTCTGACCTTGGTCTACTCTGTTTGCGGAGGAGTAAAGGGTTAATGAAAGAAATTGTTATTTTAGTCTTTTGTATGTTGGATATATATATACAGTTGAACTTCGATAACTCGAACTTCAAGTAACCGTACAAATTAGTTCGAGATAAGAGGAGTTCAAGTCATCCGGTTTCTAATCTGAACGTTTTCTCAATGCCACATCTTAATACAGGTCTAAAGTAATGCTGAAAGCTCCTATCGGAGCTTTCAGCATTACTTTAGACCTGTATTAAGCTGTCATATGTGTTTCTAGATTTCTAGATACATTTTTGAGCAATTCTGTAAGTTTTGAAGGGACTGAACTTTTTGTTCGAGTTATCCCGAAGTTCGAATTATCCGAGTTCGAGATATCGAAGTTCAACTGTATTAGTATGTTAGTTGTGTTTGAGTCTGCTCAGGGTTCATAGGTTCATTGGTTCACTACGGTCGTTTATAAGAACCCACGTGACTTGCATGATGTGTCTAATACAATTAATGATGACCTTAATCATATGAAGGACACGGGCGTGTTCAAAAGAATAAATTTCAGTTTGATTCGAGAAGAGACGCTATATAAGTCGGTGTTTTCACGCTGCTTCCCTTTCAATCTATGATTTCCAAAACGAAATCAAGCAACAAATATCAAACCTGCAGCAGACGAGAACTTAGACAATCTACAATTGTCATCGGAGATTAAGGGGAAATCGTCTGACAATGTAATATATCAGCAGCGCACGATATTGCAATAATTATGCCTTCCCGACAATTATGTCCTAATGTCCTCAGACTTAACCTTAAACCTGATAGAGACACCTATTTCGTCTTTGCAAACAGAGTACATCCAGATCAGACGGCTCCAATAGGAGCCGTCTGATCTGTGTCTACTCTGTTTGCTTATGAAATGAAATATATCTGATTCTACAGTTTCTGCGATGGCCTAATGCCAATGACCATTATCAAATTTTAAAATATGAATTTCAGTACTTTCTGTTCTGAAAATTGAATACCGCTTAAGCCGGTGCTAGGGGGCGTTAGCAGTGTTTCACTTTCAATTACTGCTCATGAACAGACTCAATAAAACCGAGTCTGCAATTTTCTCCTTTTGTGTTGCAATTTTTGATTTCGGGGGATCACCTCTCTTCAGAATTTATTGAATATGCACGTGGTCATGCTTTCTAGTGCAAATAAGGTAAAGGGTTAACCTTTACCATTCACGTCTGCAAAATGTGTCGTCTGCTTCAGATGATTCTCCAGCAGATGGATCCTAAACACGGACTAATCTGCTTGTTTGATTTCAGCCTGTGCAACAGACTGACGTAACCCTTTACTCCATAGATACGCCTTTTATACGCCTTTGTAAACAGGGTAGACCCAGATCAGAAGGCTCCTAGAGGCGCCGCCTGATCATGATCTGTTCTGGTTCCCTTTTTATATAACCTAAATCTGATTCTACAGTTTGTGTCACAATAAAAAATATTTTGTTCACCTTGCCATTAAAAAATCAGAGAATTAATATTCATGATGTCATTATTGTTTTGTCTGAATATTCATGGATTAACAAATTCCCTTATCTTGACGACTGTTGATTATTAGATGTAATAGTCACTTTGTGAAACCATTGTGATAAATAGAGCATTTGCTCCTACAGGAGCAAATGCTCTATTTATCACAATGGTTTCAAACTACAAAATTCTAAAATTTTCCTTTTCTCTAGTTAATGCTCCTTTTCGGTAGATTTATTCAAAGAGGTTGTATCTAAAAATAGCCTATGAGGTAATGGGTTAAAGGGGTAAGCGACTGGTTACAGTTGCGGGGTCCTAATGAGACCATGGGTATCTTATTCAATGTCTTATTTGGATAAAAACTATTCGGCCATTTAACCCTTTACCTCATGAATATTCATGTTAGAAATACTGACAAACTATCAATACTAATTAGCTAAAGACGCGTTATCATGTCGAGGTGTGAGAAGAAGAGACAAGATAAAAAACAACTGATAAGCGTTGGCCAAAATGTCGAGGTATTGTTCCACACATATATGTGCCGTTGATCAAAACGATACTGTATAAAATAGAACCTGCATATATAGCAACGACCTAAATAAACACGGGGATTTATAAGAATGTGTGGTTGCTGAATGCAGGATGAAAGTAATGCAGAAAGCTCCCAGTGGAGCTTTCTGCATAACTTTCATCCTGCATTAAGCTACCACTTGTCTTAAATACCCTATTTTGTGTGTTAGATGTAGGCAAGTTTTGCTGTACTTCAAAACCTTATACTGCTAAATACGATCTGACACATGCAGACACGCCAGACAGTGTAGATCCAGATCAGTTACTGTATTGAAACGCAGTATCAGGTGAGAATCTACAATGATTGCAACAATGACTAGCACAAATGATAACGAGCGCCATATACCGTTATAATTATTTACCTTATGAATATTCATGTGAGAAATAATGACGTCATGAATGTTATTTGGCTGAAATCTTATAATGGCGTTGTGAACAAGAGGGAGTTTGACCGTGGATAAAACTGTAGAATTAGATCTAAGTTATATAATAAGCAAACAGAGCAGACCCTGATCAGACGGCTCCTACAGGAGCCGTCTGATCTGGGTCTACTCTGTTTGTCTATGCGCCCAAAAACCTATATATCATGTAAAGCATTAAGACAAGGCCTCGCTGAAATATGGCATCAGCTCCTATAGGAGCAAATGCTCTTTTTATCTCAATGGTTTCATAAAGTGACTTTTACAGAGGCATAGAAAGGCGTATTTATGGAGGAAAGGGTTAAGCCACTATATTTTCCTAATCAGCCTACATTGTTGCATGGCCGCGTAAGTGTCACAGTGTGGTTTAATCCCTGATTATCAGCCACCAGCGCCATGTTATGGTATCGTTAGTGCGGCTTTGCCGTTAAACCACTAACTTTCCTTATAAGCCACCATCCCTATATAGCATTGTTAGTGTCGGTGAGGGTTAATTTTTACACGCCTAGTACTGGTCAGTCTTGTAAATTGAACTGATAATCAACAGTATGTCAGGTAGACTTGGTATGAAGTGCATGTAGTGTTAGAACATTTAGTATATTTAAGTATATCTATTGTCTGTCATTTTCACTGAAAACTGGCAACATTGACAAAAATAGAACCCCGATGACTTTAACCCTTTCCCTCATATTGACGACTTTTGACGACTCTGTAAAAGTCACTTTGTGAAACCATTGTGATAAATAGAGCATTTGCTCCTATAGGAGCAAATGCTCTTTTTATCACAATGGTTTCATAAAGTGACTTTTACAGAGGCATAGAAAGGCGTATTTATGGAGGAAATGGTTAAACCCATTCCCTCATATTGTCGACTTTGACGCATCTGTAAATGTCACGTTTTGAAACCATTATGATAAATAAAGCATTTGCTGCTCTATTAATCATAGTGATTTCAAACCTACATACAGTTGAACTTCGATATCTCGAACTCGTATAACTCGAACTTCGGGATAACTCGAACAAAACGTTCAGTCCTTCCAAAACTTACAATACACAATTGCTCTAAGATGTATCGCTACAAATATCTAGAAAAAATATGACAGCTTAATACAGGTCTAAAGTAATGCTGAAAGCTGCTACAGGAGCTTTCAGCATTACTTTAGACCTGTATTAAGCTGTGGCCTTGAGAAATTGTTCAGATTAGAAATAGGATGATTCGAACCTCTGTTATCTCGAAAAAAAATTGTATGGTCCCTTGAAGTTCGAGTTATCGAAGTTCAACTTTAGTTCTAAAGTTTTCCCGTTTTCTAGTATGAGGGCATAGCTTAAATGTCGGCAACGGTATATGTTTGACTGTTCGGACTAACGAGGATATATTGAAGGTCACCAACAGAAACACAGATTAAAATGTTAGGGTGGATACCGTCGCTTCAACGCAAATACAACTTGTTACAGGCGAAGGGAGATCAACTCTACCCCACACCTACCCCTCACCTACCCCACACCTACCCCTCACCTACCCCACACCTACCCCTCACCTACCCCTCACCTACCCCACACCTACCCCTCACCTACCCCACACCTACCCCTCACCTACCCCACACCTAACCCTTTGGGTAGTTTCAGTGATACAACAACATCCGGGTAGACATATCGATCAATCACAGAATAGCTAGAAGACTATCGAAGAGGAGTTGCAAACAATCTTTTTGTCATCATGAGTTTTGTACAGTGTTTTTGCAAAGCAGTTTATGTATGCCATGCTTATTGGTCTCATAGCAAAGCCCACGTATGATCAACAGCGGACGGACTATTGACACGACCGTTGGTCGATGATGAAGCAAAACAGTTCTGAAGTGGTCCTGTCAGATACAATCAGCCCTCAATACCGACAAGGTATTCTAAAAAGAAACTGGGTCATCACTGATTACGCCATTGTCTGAGCTCAGCAAGGCACAATGGATATCAATACGGCAATGTTGTTTCAGAGACACGTTGAAATAAACGCATGTATGAAAGCTATCAATTAAATCTTATATCAACTGACGAATGATGTATACAAATAAAACATAAAGCATGCATTTGCGGTAAATGACCTATGTTAGCTCTTAACCTCAAAGAAACGCCTTCTGAGACATTTGCAAACAGAATAGACCAAGATCAGACGGCTCCTGTAGGAACCGTCTGATCTTGGTCTACTCTGTTTGCTTATGGAATTGTATAGTTTCTGCTATGGCCAACAAAGGCCAACAAAAATGTCTTTATGTACCACTATACTATAAAACTTTAGCACAGGAATATTCATGATGTCATTATTTCTTAAATTAATATTCATTAGGTAAATGGTTAACCCATTCCCTCATATTGACGCCTTTTGACGCCTTTGTAAAAGTCACTTTCTGAAACCATTGTGATAAATAGAGCATTTGCTCCTATAGGAGCAAATGCTCTATTTACCACAATGGTTTCAAAACTACACAATTTTAAGTTTTTCCTTTTCTGTAGTAACTGCTCCTTTTCGGTAGATTGATTCAAAGAGGTCTGATCTATAAATAGCCTGTGAGGTAATGGGTTAAATGATAGATTATTCACCTTACTGTTGGAGTCCAACCCTCTATACGTATCTCATATATCAACTAGTGACCTTTAGGTTGCTAGGCATTCGTCAATAAAAGATGTCTTCTTATTCAGATTTCGAGCCAGAGTTTTTCGCCAGAGTTTTTCACAGATGTGACATTGGCAGCGAAAGCATTACTATTTTGAGCTAGATTTGTTTCAAAACCAGTTTGGAAGTTGATAAGACGCCAAGCTACTTGACGTCTGATCTGGGTTCAATCTGTTTGCAAAAGTAATCACAGATAAATCAATCAATCAACCAACCGCGGATATTTATATAGCACAACGCTTTATGCAATCCTATTCTGTTGCGCTTTACAATGTCAAAGTTATTTTCAAAGCTTAAAACTATATAAGTAAAACTTCTCTATAACGGCCACTAAATTACATCAAGTATTTAGTGTTTAAGGCAGGTGACTGCTTAAAGCAAGGTGAGAGTAAAACAGAACGCTCCTATAGGTGATGTTTAAAGCAAGGTGAAAGTAAAACAGACCGCTCCTATAGGTGATGCTTAATGCAAGGTGAAAGTAAAACAGAACGCTCCTATAGGAGCGTTCTGTTTAACTTTCACCTTGCTTTAAGCAGCCCTAGTGGCCGTTATAGAGAGGTTTTACTGTAGCCCCAAATCAGGCAACCCCTGTAGAAAGAAACAGTGTGATCAGGGTATGCCATGTTTGCCTATATGAAACAATATAGATCTGATTCTCAGTCTCTGACATGGGTAAAAGTGCTCTTGTTAACGATGCCAATTGCCATTATATTGTTCTACATTCATTCTACTCACATATATATCTATGAGGGAAAAACTTAACCCTTTCCTTTATACACATACACATCCACAAAATTTTCAAACAGTCGTCTGGTTAGGGTTTGCTCTGTTTATTTTGGCACTATAAAATAGATTTGATTCTACAGTTTTCGTTTGTTAAAGCAAAACATTCCCTTGAATTCCCTTTATAAAATTTCTGCTGATAAATATTCATGATGTCATGATTTTCTTAAATGAATATTGAACAGGGAAAGAAACGCGTTTTCACGCATTTGCAAACAGAGTAGACCCAGATCAGACGGAGGAGCCGTCTGATCAGGGTCTGCTCTGTTTGCTTATGGAATTTGATAGATCTGTGTCTTTACTTTCTAAAATAGCTACAATGTACCACCTTCCATTTTTGATTATAACTGTTTTGTACATGAATATTCAATGGGTATTAAAATGTGGACTAAACATAGAACAGGGAAAGGGTTAAGACGGGGCCAAATGCTGGCTAATCGATTTGAAACTCTTTTTTTCGAGACTCAGAAGTGGTATTGACCAGATTGACGAGCTATTTGATCAATATCTAATTATACGTATGCCTATGTCTCCTTGTATGTATGTACAATGTTTGTCTATGTCTCCTTGTATGTATGTACAGTGTATGTCTATGTCTCCTTGTATGTATGTACAGTGTTTGTCTATGTCTCCTTGTATGTATGTACAGTGTTTGTCTATGTCTCCTTGTATGTATGTACAGTGTATGTCTATGTCTCCTTGTATGTATGTACAGTGTTTGTCTATGTCTCCTTGTATGTATGTACAGTGTATGTCTATGTCTCCTTGTATGTATGTACAGTGTTTGTCTATGTCTCCTTGTATGTATGTACAGTGTTTGTCTATGTCTCCTTGTATGTATGTACAGTGTTTGTCTTTCAGTAGCCCGTTGATATTTGTTTTGTGTCAACAATGGCCAAAGCAATGGGGCAAACATTTGCGACAATTGGGAGTGTTTATTTAAGTAACAGATTCAATATTAAGATACAGAAACAGGTTCAATTTCTACTCAACCCTTTCCCTGTTCAAATATTCATGTACGACATCGTGATATCATGAATATTTATAAGCTGAAGTTTTATAATGTAAAAGTACATAAACCTCTCCAGGATTTTATTTTGCTTTGACAAAAAACTGTAGAATCATACCTATACCATGTCATAAGCAAACAGAGCAGACCCTGGTCAGCCGGCTCCTATATGAGCTATCTGATCTGGGTTTACTCTGTTTGCAAACGCGTGGAAATGCGTTTAAAAGAAGGATAATGTTAAACATCCAAGGTAAAAAACATAAACAGGCCAGATCCAGATGAGATTATATGAGAAACAGATTGGATATCTGAATACATAAACACGGTCAGTTTCGACGTTAGCATTCAATGCAAGAAATGCAAATAGGATGGATCCAGATGAGACGCTGGTTAGCTCAATATATCATTATGATCCAAAGCTTTTAACCCCTTTACTCCATAAATACGCATATCTACGCATTTGCAAACAGAGTAGACCCAAATCAGACGTCTGATCATGGTCTGCTCTGTTTGCTTATGGTATAATATACATATGATTCATCAGTGTTTGCCAATCTGCCATTCATGTGCCATGTGTTGCTAGTAAAACAAATAGTCTAATTACTATTCATGATGTCATTAATTCTTACATTAATATTTATGGGGTAAAGGGTTAAGTTTCTGATTGCATTTGTATAGAGAAATGGGATACATGTACTTTGTTCTTTGAGTAAATAACAAAATATGTTTCAACAAGATCCGCAGTCTATGTTTGTCTAGACGAATAAGGTGGAATGTAGTATATTCGGAAACTTTATTCATCGTTTATGTATGGTTTACTCAATAGTATTTCATATAAGAAGCGTTATAGTTGTGTAATAGCAAATGAACACAGGACATAGTGACAATGGCAGAAACTGTAGAATCAGATCTATAATATTTCTCGGCGTCTGACCGGGATAGTAACTGGCATTGGTGGGGCGGGTGGGGCGTGTGGGGCGGGCGGGTATTCGGGGCGGGTGATGAGGAGGACTTATTCTTACTGTTATTTTTATGAAAAAAGTAGATTTATTAGCTTCGTCTGTTAGACATTAAATAAATCCAATTCGAAGTTGAGCATCTCTATAACGACCACTAAATTACATCAAGTAGTTTGTGTTAAAGGCAGGTGGATGTTTAAAGCAAGGTGAAAGTAAAACAGAACGCTCCTGTTTTACTTTCACCTTGCTTTAAGCAACCACTTGCCCAAAATACCAAATAATTAACATAATTTAGTGGTCGTTACAGAGAGGTTTTACTGTACATTCAAAATGTTTGCGTTCCGAAGGACAGATATTCAATCATCATTTCAGAATGTGTTCTACACAAATGGTTGACATTTAACTATTTCGCTATCAGTGGGTGAATCAGTGATTGCCTACGCAACTAGTTTAGAACCAGATGAGACGCCGAGTTACTCGGCATTTCATCAGGATCCAGACTGTTTCATACCGTGATTAAAAAAATATAAACAAAAAGAAACAAAATTCGAAAATGAACATTTCGACAGACGGAAACTTTTACAGACGACAGAATGTGGCAGCGAAAGAGTAAAAGTTTTAAAACTCGTTAACCACGGCACTGATAAAACTAATACCGTTAAAATCGCGGGGTTTTGTCTACAGTGATTTACAGTATCTTGGCCACATTCGGTGTCGAACTTAACCTCTTCAAACACTTAGTAACATTCGTCAGCAAAACCCGTCCTCTGATTAAATTCTAAACGTCCGGTTTCCTTCCCAAAATTAAGTGCCAAAGTGTCAAATAGTTTGGATCCTGATCAGACGCCGAGTTATTCGAGGTATTTGGCGTCTTATCTGGGTCCAAACTGCTTGCAAACTGCTATTATCGCACATTTGACAATAGTATTGAAAACGTTCATGATAAATGGCATGCCATTAAAAAGGCTCAATCGCTGTTTATCAGTCAGAAGGACCTCGTTATCTGAGATTCATTCAAGTTTAATACATTCCAAAGTGGCTTTTATTTACCCCGGTATTCGGCCATTATTTGCCAGTTGAAAGCTCCATCCATATATCATCACACTGAAAACTATTTAAGTTGTTCTTGTACAGTCTACAACGACCATCCAAATAAGTCTAATTGTATGTCAGATGGGAGCTTGGTGCAGGACAAAAGTTATGCAATAAGCTCCTCTGGGAGCTTACTGTGTTATTTTCTCTCTGCATTAAGCAACCCCCTGCTGCTCTTATAGACTCCTATGTTTATTTACCAGGTTCTACTGCATTTACACACAATTAACCCTTTCCTACAAAAATACGCCTTTCAACGCCTCTGTAAAATCACCTATTGAAACCATTGTGATAAATAGAGCATTTGCTCCTATAGGAGCAAATGCTCTGTTTATCACAATGGTTTTAAACTACAAAATTCTAGAATTTTCCTTTTCTCTAGTTAATGCTCCTTTTCGGTAGATTTATTCAAAGTGGTTTGATCTAAAAATAGCCTATTAGGTAATGGGCTAGTCTTCAATCTGCTGTAGGCAAATTAATACTTGCCTTTAAAAACTGTTTGGATCCATTTGAGACGCCGAGTAACTCAAATAGTTCGACGTCACATCAAGGCCCAAGCCTTTTGACACGCTGGCCGTATTATTTTTAAAACAAAAACAAATGTCAACACGCAGCATCTGTTAACAGAGTAGACCCAGTTAAAACAGGTATGTTCTGTTTGTTTATGAAAATATATATCTGATTCTACATTCTATGCCAGTGTGAAAATATATAACTGTTTCATGAACAATTATAAGTATTCTGCTGATAAATATTCATGATGTCATTATTTCATCACCATGCGATGTATAGCTACACACGGTATAGAATTAGCTACAGTAGAACCTATCCTTAGCGGCCATTCATTTATTGAACATAGGACTCTTAAAAGCATGTGATTGCTTAATGCAGGGCAAATGTAATGCAGGTGGTTGCTTAATGTAGGACAAAAGTAATGCAGAAAGCTCCTATAGGAGCTTTCTGCATTACTTTTGTCCTGCATTCAGCTACCACCTGTCTTACATACTCATAATACGACCTCTTTTAGATGGCCGCTTCAAACGGTTCTATAGCTACCACTAGCTGACAGGATACATTAGAATTTACTATACCGTAAATCACAACACAGTATGGTTCATGTTTTGTTTTGTATGTGGCTTATCTATGAACAATACGCGAATATAAAAAGCTCTTGACTTAGACTATTCCGTTTAATAAAGACACAAATCTGAGTGACACCTGTACACAATACCAATAGATTTAAATATTGTTCGAGACGTTTATTGTCAAGTAACATGTCAACAGAAAATAACGAAAACCACTTCACATAGAAATGTGATAGAACAGAAATAGCTTTGCATGTGGCATGAAAACTTATACGATTTCCAGACTGTCGCCATAATTTAACCCATTACCTCATAAGCTATTTTTAGATCCAGGCTCTTTGATTAAGAACCTCATATTAAGGAGCATTTACTAGCAAAAAAGTAAACGTTTTGAAACCATTGTGATAAATACAGCATTTGCTCCTATGAATCAAATGCTGTATTTATCACAATGGTTTCAAAAAGCGAATTTTACAGATGCGTTAAAAGACATCAATATGAGGGAATGGGTTAAGATTAAAAATGTGCAAGACAGTTGACAGAAGAGGACATGAAATACACCAGAGGAATCTATGATTTGCAGAAATATTACATGATACATAATGTTTTATTATCAATATACGCATTTACTAATAAGATATATGTGTATATACTATATATATTCGTAGTCTACATGTAAATGCATGTATATAAATGACTCTGTTCAGAGCATATCAGCTCTCTTACAATGTAGCTCTTCCCCTCATATTGACGACGTTTGACGGCTCTGTAAAAGTCACTTTTTGAAACCATTGTGATAAATAGAGCCTTTTCTCCTATAGGAGCAAATGCTCTATTTATCACAATGGTTTCAAACTGCAATATTCTAAAAGTTTCCTTTTCTCTAGTTAATGCTCCTTTTCGGTAGATTTAATCAGAGGTTGTGTCTAAAAATAGCCTATGAGGTAATGGGTTAACCCTTTCCTTCATATGAACATGTTTTCACTCATTTGCAAACAGACTAGACCCAGTTCAGACGGCTCCTATAGGAGCTGTCTGATCAGGGTCTGCTCTGTATGCTTATGATATAATATAGATGGGGTTCTACTGTCTCTGCCGCATAGTCAAAAACAAAATCCTGTGTCATGCATGTGCTATTATAACACATAATTTAATTACTATTCATGATTCCATTATTTACATGCATATTCACAGAGTAAAGGGTTAATTGTATTTAACTTTTCTTATTCGTGTATATATACGTTTATCCCATTACCTCATAGGCTATTTTTAGACCTAACCTCTTTGAATAAATCTACCGAAAAGGAGCATTAACTAGAGAAAAGGATTTTTTTTTTAGAATTTTGTAGTTTGAAACCATTGTGATAAATAGAACATTTGCTCCTATAGGAGCAAATGTTCTATTTATCACAATGGTTTCAACAGGTGACTTTTGCAGAGGCGTCAAAGGCGTCAATATGAGGGAATGGGTTATACATGTATTGCCACAACATTAATTATATTTAACTATTTCCCTGTTTTATGTTTATTTCAAATTTCAATATCTACTGAATATTCGTGGACAAAACATGTATAATAAAATATGGAAAGTGGAACTTTGTAGCCATTTAAGAAAGTAAAGAAACATATATCTATCAAATGTCATCAGCCAACAGAGCAGACCCTGATCAGACGGCTCCTGGATCTACTTTGTTTGCAGATTCGTGAAAACACGTTTGTATGAGGGAAAGGGTTTATCATGTGTATTCATATACATGTAGCATATAACATACATATCTTTAAAACACATCGTTATTATTTATCATATTTTGACATTTCTCCATCGCATACTTATTTTCTTTCTTTATATTCCCAATTAACCCCTTCAGTGTTTCGAAGACGGGTCTCTGATATCACATGCAACCAGTTTACTCACATGCAATCAGTTTCTCCAATGGCTTTATAAAAAGGTAACATAGTGCCAAATGGTTTAGATCCTGACATGATGCCGAGTGACTCGGCATCTCATTTGATCAAAACTGTTTACAGTGGTACTCACGGATTTTCCCAGAGAAGGCTAAACATTAACCCATGCCTTCATGTTAACGTGTTTTCACGGATATGCAAACAGAGTAGACCCAGATCAGACGGCTCCTATAGGAGCCATCTGATCAGGGTCTACTCTGTTTGTTATTATAATTTTAAAGATCTGTGTCTTTACTTTATAAAATGGCTACAATGTTCCACCTTCCATATTTTACTATAACTATTTTGTCCATTAATATTCAGTTGGTATTGAAATTTGGAATGAACACAGAACAGGGAAAGGGTTAATAATATAAATCAGTTCAACGGTATGACGTACTTCAAGTTTCGAAACAGCTTTTTATTCAATTGTTTTTAATGCGTTACTAAAATTGTCAAGCAAGAAGGTTCATTTTGTGACGCCATTCCATATAAAATCGAATGGGGGATATTGTTCTGCTGCAAATTATCGCCTTTGATAGATAAACACAGAGGTATACCAATTTTCAGTTGGATTACTCTGGGGTTTTCTCATGTATTTCTATGTGATGTGGTTAATTTCTTTGATTTTTAAAGAATGTCCTTTTCCTTAGACTCTAAATATAAAATAATTTAAAATAAATTTAAATACGTTTAAATCTATGAAGTGTGAAAAAAATCATAATCATTTGATACTGCAGTTACAAAGACTTCAACGATCAAACCAGAGGAAACCAACTAGTATGACCTACATCTTTTGAGAGAGTATTCAAGGGAGCCTACTACTGAACAAGATCATCCATTGTATATATGACCCCGCTCCTTCCCCCAACAAACCAAATATACCCCAAACAACAATAAAACCCTATAAATTTGAGTTAACGAAACGCTGCACTAATCCCTCAACATCGATTACATTAACCCTTTCGGTGCCAGCATTGTCGTCTGCTGGGCATAGTTTCGTTTATTTTTAGTGTAAGTGTGTGCATTTCTTCCATTTTCTTTATAAAACAGTAAACATTATGTCAAACAGTTTGGATCCTGATGAGACGCCGAGTTACTCGGCGTCTCATCTGGATCCAAACTGTTTGCATGTGATATAAAAAACCCGTCATTGTGGCACGGAAGGGGTTAATATTTTATTGTCGATATTGCGATATCGGTATGTTATTTATCAAAGCTGATTTTATAAGGCCGTGTATTACACCATAATATAACATAGTTGCATAACAAATACACATACTATTAAGCAGTTTAACGAGTAATAAAAGAAAGTCTTTGTAAGACTAGCTATTATCCTTCTTGAATAAAAAATCACAACATTGTCACAGAAAATCTCGCAACAACGATCATGAACAAGAAGTCTTCTTTTAAGTCGTAAAGACAGGTGGGAGCTTAATATAGGACATAAGCTTTTCGCTTTACTTTCGCCCAACATGAAGCAGCTATGTGCTTTAACATTTATCTGATAGAGGTGCAGTTTGACGCACATACCTCTCTATAACGGCCACTAAATTAGAGCAATTATTTTGTGTTAAAGGCAGGTGGCTGCTTAAAGCAAGATGAAAGTAAAACAGAACGCTCCTATAGGAGCGTTCTGTTTTACTTTTACCTTGCTTTAAGCAGTCACCTGCCCTAAATACCAACTAAATAACAAAATGTAGTGGCCGTTATAAAGAGGTTTTACTGCATTTGCAAACAGACTCCCGTACGGGTCCCATGATAATGATATCCTCTGCTTGGTTTTGGAATAACATAGATCTGACTCTATAGTTCTGTCATGACCTAAAGTTCCGTTGTTCGCGTGCCATTATAAAACGTCATCTAATTAATATTAATGATTTAATTTATTTCTTTAATGAATATTCATATAAGAAATAATGGCATAATGAATACTGATTTTATGTTTTTATATAATTAAACATGAACACGGGAAATTGTTCTCAAGCCAGAAACTGCAGCATCATATCTATATTGTTTTATAAACAAACAGAGCAGACCCTGATCAGACAGCTCTTGTTCCATCTGGCTCGTCTCTGTTTGCAGAACAGCCTTTATTATTGTCACAGTTTACATAAAAGTAAAAACATGTGAGCTTAAAGAGAAGAACCAAACAAATCAATCATACAAATCAATAATACCGACATTCCCTCACATTGACGACTTTTGACGACTCTGTAAAAGTCACTTTGTGCAACCATTGTGATAAATAGAGTTTTTGCTCCTGTAGGAGCAAATGCTCTGTTTATCACAATGGTTTCAAACTACAAAATTCTAAAAAAAATTCTTTTCTCCAATTAATGCTTCTTTTCGGTATATTTATTCAAAGAGGTTGTGCGTGTGTTAAACGTTTAGGTCTTTAACCCTTTCCTCCATAAATACGCCTTTCTACGCCTCTGTAATATTCACCTATTGAAACCATTGTGATAAATAGAGCATTTGCTCCTATAGGAGCAAATGCTCTATTTATCACAATGGTTTCAAACTACAAAATTCTATGTTTTCCTTTTCTCTAGTTAATGCTCCTTTTCGGTAGATTTATTCAAAGTGGTTGGATCTAAAAAAAAATAGCCTATGAGGGAATGGGTTAAAATCTAATGCAAAATATCGGCAATGCAATCTTAATTATTCATATGTCTGTGTAAATATTTCCTTCCTTTTTCATTGTAAATAACAGAGATTGTACAAACAGTGTTGATCCAGATCATTCAGTCAAGCAGAAACTGGACGTCTAATCAGTGTCGGCACTATCTGAAGTGGCGCTGTACAAAACTATGCTAACATTGAAGAGTGGTAAATTTTGTAAACCCTGATAAGATACAACAATCTGATTCGGATGTAATGACTCTTGGTCAACAGTTTATCAAAATCTTGATGAAATCGCTCAAAAATGCACATGGTCTAGATTTAATCAGACATTTTTCTTAAACCCTTTCCCTAAACTTAACGTGTTTTCACGCATCTGCAAACAGAGTAGACCCAGATCAGACAGTCCTAGAGGAGCCGTCTGATCAGGGTCCGCTCTGTTTGCTAATGGAATTTGACAGATCTGTTTCTTTTCTTCCTAAAATAGCTAAAATGGTCCACCTTCCATATTTCATTATAACTATTTTCTCCATGAATATTCAGTAGGTATTGAAATTTGTAATAAACATAGAACAAGGAAAGGGTTATAAAAACCTACAACAAAACAGCGGGAAACAGTTTCTGATACTCCGAGAACAATCAAATGCAACATAGCTGTGCTAGAAATGCCGAAGTACAGTGGAATATCGATATTTCGAACTGGGATAAGTCGAACTCGGATAACTCGAACTTCGATATAACTCGAAGTAAAAGTTCGGTCCTTCGAAAATTTACAATACAGAATAGTTCTAAAAACTGTATCACTACGCATATCTAGGTTATACGTGGCCGCTAAATGCAGATCGAAGGTAATACTGAAACTCCTACAGGAACTTTCAGCATTACTTTAGAGCTGTCATTAACCCATTCCCTCGTATTTGACGACTTTTGACGACTCTGTAAAAGTCACTTTGTGAAATCATTGTGATAAATAGAGCATTTGCTCCAAATGCTCTATTTATCACAATGGTTTCAAATATAAAATTCTAAATTTTTCCTTTTCTCTAGTTAATGTTCCTTTTCGGTAGATTTATTCAAAGAGGTTGTATCTAAAATAGCCTATGGGAGAATGGGTTAACTGTGAACTTGAGAAATTATCTAGAATATGTGACAGCTTAATGCAGGTCGAAAGTGATGCTGAAAGCTCGTGCAAGAAATGGTCTAGATTAGAAATCGGGTAATTCAAACTTCTGTAATCTCGAAGTCATTTATTTGGTCCCTTGGCGTTCTACATATCGAAATTAAACTTTATTATGAAATGAAGGGCGGTGAATTCTAGAAACTTCAGTTCCAATAACTCTTATGTCGTAAATAGTGAAATAGTTGTCATGTTGTGTTATCGGTCTGAATAATGATCTTAACACATATTCCATCATAGAGGAATTCATACCACTTCGTATTCAAAATAAATAAATAACACATGATTTTCATCAAATCAAATCACTCATTAAATTCCTAGTCCTGACCCTACCATTAGGGTTCGACACGTGATCGCTGGGAGTGGATCTGGTCTCTGGTAAGCCTGTCCTATAGCCCGGGTTCGTGATATAGATCCAAGACTCTTGCGTAACTGAATCATGTATGGAATAGAGTTGGCTTTACTAAGGTTTTCCTCCGAGCGAAAAAAGTCCTTCTGACTAAGTCCAGCTTGTCTAGAATCAGGAGAAAACACACCCGGGCTGTGCCTAGGGGACACTGCATGTCGGAGCCCCTGATAGCCCAACTGTGCCTTACATCCCCGTCGCACATTTCCCATGAGCTGACATGTCCTGATATGCTTTTCTGCTTTCTCTTCCATTTGTCTTTCAATATCAGCGCTCGCCACCCCTCTCTGCCGATGATGTCCGGAGAATGTGTCTGTACGTTCTGACTTTAGTCCGAAGTCAGTTAGAAAATACTGCGACACGGCATTGTTCGCACTGAGACGTCCAGTCTTGGACTTTTGCAACGAAGATTTGAGACCACTATCAACGCTCTTACTTGTAGCATCAGCATCTTTATCTTTCTGCATTTTCGTGTCCGTTTCCTCTGGCTTCCCTGTTTCGGGTCGTGATTCCAGATCTCGCACTCGCGCGGCAGATGTCGTTGACAGCGTAGATCTCACTGATCGTGCAGATTTCGCTTTGTCTTCTTCCTTGTCCACTTTCTGTCCAGACAGTTCCAGCCCAGACGGATATCTGTCCAGCTTAGGTCGCGGCTGCACTACCTGGAACGGTCTAGTCCTCTTATATACATTCGTCTCTCCGATCTTCCCGTAGGCATGCGGCGCTTCGCCTGGTTTTCTTGGCTGTGGCTTTATCTGAACAACATGACTATCATGTGTATCATTGTCCTCAAAGTCTTCGTCCCCTTGCATGTACTCGGGGCCGAGCATGACCTTCAGTGTTCCCCTACGGTAAACCATACCGGCCTCTTTATATCTTGTTATCAAAGAGTCAGTCACAACATAATGTAAACTTATCCAGTTCCTGATCAATCTCTGTTTCTAGAATATCAACCTCAACACCATTTACACGGTTTGTTGAACGCAAATTCAAATCTTCTATCTGTTACACGTCCGCTATTCGCGTATGATCAAAGCCAAAATCATAGATCTATAATTTGTAATCTATCACATCCTTAATTGCATTCGGGCGTATCTTAATCTTAATCCGAAGTCTTAAGTTACAGGTGTATTTAAACCATTGCCGTATTTAATGTTATGATTGCCAATTAGCTTTGAATGTGGTCCGAATATGATATGTCATATTTGGCAGCGGATGCCCTCACCATGCAAAATTTGTCACTACCCTGGACCTGGGCCGATACACCAACGTACTGCGAGCCTCCTACGGGTATTCAACGGTAGCGGACATCTGGGTACGCTCAGTTCACAAAATATATTCCAATGTCGATCGTAGTTACTGGTACTTCTTAACCCTTTCATCCATAAATACGCCGTTCTACGCCTTTGCAAACAGAGTAGACCCAAATCAGACCGCTCCTATAGGGTCTGCTCTGTTTACTTATGATGTGGTACAGATATGATTATACAGTTTCTGCCATGACCAAACATTCCTGTGTCCATAATTACATTTGTGTATGTTGTTATAACAATTAATATTTAATTAATATTCATGATGTCGTTATTAAATTTTCTTACATGAATATTCATTGAGTAAAGGTTAACGATGAAATATTTGACTGGCTGTGACAGAAACTTCTGATCTATATTATTCCATAAACAAAGAGAACAGATCCTGATAAGAAGGCTTCAGAGAACGAAAGGTAGTCCGGGGGGGGGGGGAGGAGGAGAATAGTGAGATGATGACAGTGGAAGGGAACAAAGGAGACGAGCGAGTTGGCGAGAGTTGGTGGGGACTGGAGGAGAGCGGACTAGAGTGGGAGGGATATAGGAGGAGAGCGGGAGAGCAAGTGAGTGTGGGAGGGAGATGGGACAGCGAAGGAGCGAGTGAGAGTGGGAGGGAGACAGGAGGAGAGCGGACGAGAGTGTGGGGGAGATAAGAGGAGAGCGGGCAAGAATGGGAGGGGAGATAGGAGGAGAGCGGGCAGGCAGGATTGGAGAAAGGCGAGATAGAGCAGACCCTGATCGCTGAATTTTCAGAGCAGAATAGCCCACCAAGGTTTATTATTACTGTAAGTACACACAGTATGAAAGGTTTTAACTTGCTAAATGATTTTGAATGACAGTTCAGTTTCTGATCTGAGGGTCTATACTATTTACGAATGACAGTGTATGCCTAAAAGTTTAAACATTTCCTCCATGAATACGCTTTTCTATACACCTTTATAAAAGTCACCTGTTGAAACCATTGTGATAAATAGAGCATTTGCTCATACATGAGCAAATGCTCTATTTATCACAATGGTTTCAAATTACAAAATTCTATTTTTTCTTTTTCTCTAGTTAATGCTCCTTTTTCGGTAGATTTATTCAAAGTGGTTGGCTCTAAAAAAATAGCCTATGAGGGAATGGGTTAAGTATCCTACACCAAACAATTCAAACTCCTGATTCCAGTGGGGATTGAACCATTGTCCTGACAGCTGACAGCGACGTCTTTTGATTCCTTTGTAACCATAGCAGACCAAGATCAGACGATGCCTGTCTATTCTGCAAAGGTGTGAAAATGCGTCTATATGAAGGGAATGGTAAATGGACACTAGATAAAGGAGGATTCAATAACTGAAGATATGGAACAGACATTTTGAACCACTTCTCTCATAGCCTTTTTCATGTTCTGTGCACCATTTTTTGTGTTAACATGTACTCTGTTCGGGTAGTCTAATTCTTTATAACAACCACGGGCAATCTTCCTTCACCGTTTGAAATACTGGAAACGGGTGTACTGTTCTTCGCAAACAGTGTAGACCCAGATCAGAGGGCTCCTAGAGGAGCCCTCTGATCAGGGTCTACACTGTTTGTCATTTAAACTCCTGTGACAAATTTAAGCATGTACATACTGAGTGTAATTTACAGTTAAAGGCCTGGTTCATTCCACTTTGAATATTCAGCATATAAAGGGTTAATCAGCATTTATAGATAATATCTACAATAAGGACATTGGTTTGGCATATTTCTACAGTGTCATTCACTATTCATAACGAGACGACCGTGCCCAGAAAAATGCTTGCCATCTTCTTCAAAATATAACTGGACTGTTTCGCCGCCGCGATCAGCGGAAAACGATTACGATATTTTATAATGACACATGTACATAAGAGTTTTTTGGGGGTTTGCGCCTGTTGTCGGGTTCGGGTGGGGTTTGGCCTCTGGGTTCGTCTTCTGCCCTGGGGCTGTTGGGGTGGGTTTCGGGTTTCGTTGGGTGGACCGGGGAAGTGTCGCCGGGGATTCGGTGACGCGGTTATCCGAGACGCTCAGTACACGACATTAATATTCTTAAGGTTTGGTATTATTCTTTGTTATTTATGTTTTCCTCTATAAGCTCACATGTTGTTACTTTTATGTAAACTGTGACGAAAATAAAGGAACTGATCTGATCTGATCTGTATTGGTCGAAACTGTAGAGTCAGATCTATCATAATTCCATAAGCAAACGGAGCAGACCCTGATCAGACGGCTCCTACAGGGTATGCTCTGTTTGCAAATGAGTGAAAAGATGTTTATATGATGGTAAGAATAGCATTGGGAGGAGTTATCTTCCCTTGCCGGTGAAACACGGTGTTGAAATCGCCTGAAAGACTTAAGTGGTTAAAGACACTGTTTGCAAAGTGAACGGCATTAGGATTTATACAGTGGTGTATATGGGATATTCAAGTGGATCGACGGTAATGTTTATCTACAGAAAATTGAAATAGTGTGATTATTGATAGAGTAATTCTTACAAGGCTACTGACAGTGGGTGGGGTAGAAATGGACATATTTTACCGCCGCCACCGCTCATGCAAGAAATTTTTCGTCACGCATGATTGGGCTCAATGAAGGGAATATTGTCCAGACCCTACCGCTTGACGACATCTCACCCTAGAGGTTTAACGGTATTGTTGTAGCAATGTCAGTCAAGACAAGCAGGCGTCGCAATAGCCAAGCGGTCCGTGAGACGATTAACGGACAGTTGCAGTTACTTGAAAGTCAGTCGAGCAGACGCCTGTCACATGACTCTGTAAGCAGTATAGACAGTTGCGATACATCCATTGTCTTGCAAAGCACGCAACCAACGAGTGGCCAGAACTTTATTCGTGAACTGGACAGTAACCTAAACGCTCTGTCTGGCCAACATTACATTGACCAACTTGTGGTCTTATGCGAGTCCGACGCTGAGAAAATTAACGACTATAGGTACGTTCTGGCAGACCGGTCTAGGAGACTCCCAGATTGTCCGAAAGGAAAGCTTGTTACACGGAAGCATTCAGGGTCCCATCCTAAGACGTACAAGTACGCACACGATTGTTTTGTCCTGCAGTCCTTTATTAACGGCGAACGCTCGGCTTCGGTTAAGAGTGTATTCTCCTCCAGCGCTAACATGCCGACGGACTTTCTCAATGGCACTCTATCCCTTAGTCAAGACGGACAACCCGGGTCTTCAGTGACAGAAAAAATGTCTACCCCTGACGTCAGCGCCATGCTGCATCAGATCCAGTCTGATATAGCATCCCTGCATGTGAAAGTGGACAAGAACGCTCATGATATAGACAGAATAGCCAGTGGACTGTCGGCTATGTCCACATTGAACAAAGTCATGCATGGTACCGTTAACAGTATTAGAGCGTCCTTGCAAACGTGCTCTGTCCTACAGAGACTAGACGGGATAGAATCGGACAACGTCATCATCAAGTCGGCCGTACAGAATATGAATGCCATGTTACAGGGCATACATATCTCCGGTGCCTATACCGTTCCTAGTGAGGCCTCCGGGGTAAAGGGTAGCAACGTGGCTAGCCCGCATCTGAATGAGACGTTAGTAAGTGATCACAACGTAAGTGTGTATAGAGTGAGTGACTCGAACACAGATGAGCAGGTAGTTATCGACTTGGAACCCGATTCCGAACCGCCTGACGCCTCACAGACTCATGATTTAAGGCGTTACAGTGACGTTGTAAAGTTACCACCATCGCAAAATGGAGGTAGCAATAGTGCGGAAATTTGCTCGTCATCACCTGCAAATGGTGACGTTAGCGAAGGCATGCGTAATATGACTGTGTTAGGCAGGGTAAAGGATAAGTCGTTGCCAAAACGTAATGCATTAGCACCCACGGGCGAATCTGCAGAATCGGGAAACCGCAGTACGCATCGAAACAGGCAAAACGCAGCGACATCGTCTGATTCCCAGGCTGTCTCTGACTATTCGAACAGGTTAACGGATAGTAAAGTGTCATCAGCGGTACCAGCTGGCAGCGCCGATGGACGCGATATCCGTCACCATGCAGACGCCGACGGTGCAAATGGCAATACGTTTATGGCAGTGCGTAGGAGAAATGTTGTTAGTTACCATGTAGGAAATATTGACTCTAGCTGCACTGAAAACGATTTATACGGATTTCTCCTTGACAGAGGCGTGAGGCCTTCGAAAATTGTCATGTACTATGGTAAATATGGATCAGCAGCCAGAGTAAATGTTAACTGCAAATTCCAATTGGAAATTGAACGTGATAATTTTTGGCCGGATGAAATTGTTATTCGTAGGTGGAAAGATAGAGTCGAGTGGGAGAGCGAGCGGACAGACGAGCGGCGCTCACGGCGAGCGCGGCGCGATCGGGAGCGTAATGTAAAGAGCAGTGCTAGGTCCCACACTGCAGGTCAAGTGCGTCAAAGCACTAGTTACCCGCGTAACGGAAGACGTTACAGTCGTTTCGATTCTTCAGAACGCACGAGTGGCTCTTACAGGAACGTATCTAACGAGAACGGTCACAGTCGACGACGATACGATGACGGGCACGACGATTCGCGCGAGCGACGCGAAACGGTAGCTGACAGAGACAGTCCGTGGTATGACGACCACGACTGGTGGTAATGCACGTAACGTAGACCTCATTTCGCTATGGACCAGTTGAATATTATAGCATGGAATGTTAGGGGCGTAATGTCGTCCGCGCTATTGTTAAGTCTCTTGCTTCGCAACCTAGATATAGACTTTGCTTTTATAAGTGAGCACAAGCTCCTGCCACATTCGATGAGTTTCTTATCCTCCATCGACCCGAATTACAGTTACTTTGCTACATGTGATCATTCGTTAGATCAATACAGCCTGTTAAGGTGCGGAAAGGGGGGTACGGCGGTACTTTTTAAGGAAAAGTGGCGAAAGTATATTTCGAATATTCCGTCGAATAGCGACAGGATAACTGTTGTAGAGTTAAAGTATGCTAACGCCACGCCCATTTATATGCTCGGTGTATACCTGCCAGCTAGTGCAAATGTTGAAATTTATAGGAATGCGATTTCTGAACTTGAGACACTGGTTTCCTATTATTATACCCGAGGTAAGATACTGGTAGCGGGCGACCTTAATGCCGAAGTTTCGGACAACGTTGTCATTTCCCGAGCTAAAGACAGACTTTTAACTGACTTTGTCACTAGGTATAACCTCGTATCAACGTGCATTGGTGGCAATAGCTCCGGTGTGTCATATACCTTTAAACCTGGCAAGTCCACTATAGACCATATTCTCCTCGATAGTGAGTTAATAGTAGATGTAGAATATAGCAGCGTTGTGTTGGATGAATCGAGCTTCACGTCTGACCACTTACCTCTTTTCGCTAAGCTTAAGTTCGTCGTAGGACGTGACACGTCACGTAAAGAAGCCGCACATGTTGACAGGATCGGTATTGCTTGGAACAAGTGCACTGATCAGGACTTCCTTAACTATCAGGCTGAACTTCACAGAGAGATATCATGTAACCATGGCAACGAAACTTCGAACTCTGTTGATGAGCTCAATACATTTATTACTGATATGCTTAAACGATGCTCCGTATTAACGCTGCCGAAGAGCAGATTCAATAAGTTTTCGAAACCTTATTGGTCAGATGAGTTAAAGGTTGCGCATGCACAGTCGCGCAGACTCCGGAGGTGTTGGATATCAGCGGGTAGACCGCGGGGTTCCAACCATGAAACATACCGCGTGTACAAAGATGCGAAATCGAAATTTCGAGCTAAACAACGCTTAGCGTCCAATATGTATCTTGATCGTGTGTATGACGATTTAAACGAATGTGCTGAGACAGATTATAGGCTATTTTGGAAATCGCTTAAGCGCTTTAAACGGCGAAACAGTAGCGGTATGTGTCAGTCTATCAGCGTTAATGGTAAGACATTCGATGGTGATTCTACGGCAGAAGGATTTGCTGCGCACTTTAGGAATATATTCTGCCAAAGCCATAGCGCGGAAGCTCTTAATCAAGACTTGATAGCTGATAAACTCGAGATGTTATGCCGTGAAAAGTTGCAGCAGTTCTCTGATATTCTCGAAGGGGAAATTTCTATGGGGGAATTAGAAAGTGCCTTAAGAAACTTAAAGCGAAGGAAAGCCCCTGGTCCCGATGGCATCGTGAACGAATGCATTATCCATGGTGGCCAATCCTTGAGAAGCTTAATTCTTATTTTGTTCAATAGAATCCTTTCTGAAGAAGTCACTCCTGCCCCGTGGAAGGAAAGTATAATAATTCCTCTATACAAGGGAAATGGGAAATGTAAGACGGACCCGAAAAGCTACAGACCCATCTCCTTGGTGCCCTGCCTCAGCAAACTTTTTGAAAAAATTGTACTTGTTAGGTATCGTTCATTCATAGGCAAGACTGTATCGAACTTTCCGTGTCCACAGCAACAAGGCTTTCAAGCATCCTTGAGCTGCACCACGGCAAGTTTTAATCTCCATGAATGTGTATATCAGAACTACGAATTAGGTAGCAATGTGTACTTATGTTTTTTAGATACTATGGCCGCATTCGATACTGTATGGCAAGATGCACTGTTTGTTAAACTCGGTGAACTAGGTGTCAAGGGGAAAATGCTACGTATAGCTAGGGAATCGTACTCAGATATGAAATGTAAGATACGTGTACAGAATCTTATTTCGCAACCTGTGCCGATCCACCGCGGAGTCAGACAAGGGGGTGTCCTTTCATCTTTTTACTATCTAGTCTTCATCGATAGGCTCCTGAAAGAACTAGGAGAGTCTAATTATGGAGCCCGCATCTTCAATCTTCCCTGCGGTAATCCCACACTTGCTGACGATATAGCCCTCGTTACAACAGCCCCAAATAAATTGCAGTATATGATCGATATTGTTCACAGATATACGCGAGACTGGGACTTCAAAATCAATGTGTCGAAATCAAATATAGTAGTTACGACCCGCTCACGCTCCCTCAGAGCCCCAGACTTCAAAATTGATAACGAGGTCATTCCAAAGGTCAAATCAGCCACTCATCTAGGCATATCGATCACTGACAACCTGACATTGAAGTCAAGGATAGAGTTACGTTGCCAGAAAGGCAGAAATGCGTTCTATGCAATGTCAGAACTAGGCATGCACCCGACCGCCTTAAACCCTGTTAAAACCGCCAATCTATACACGAAAGTAATACTGCCCAGCATTTTGTACGGATCGGAATTGTGGAACGGAATTACTATCTCTGACAGAAACCTGTTAAATCGTACTCAGCATGATATCGTGAAGAAA
Source organism: Azorinus chamasolen (assembly GCA_963576725.1). NCBI lineage: Eukaryota > Metazoa > Mollusca > Bivalvia > Cardiida > Solecurtidae > Azorinus > Azorinus chamasolen. Next base: position 35,237,345 of record OY755244.1, read on the forward strand.
ATTCAAGGCTTCCCTATACGTACGAGATCAGACGTCTGCGAGTCTATGGTTGGTTTAATGCGAATAGAAGCTGAAATCGAAAAACGCAAACTTATGTTCCTTCACACTGTTCTTAACCTGCCAAGCAGTGCTCTTTCACGCCAAATCTTCCTGCGCCGGTACACGTACTTTGCTTTGAATCCTCAAATCAAAATGTTTGGTTTTATTCCAGATATTTGTAAAATTTTGCAGAAATACAGACTAGAGGGTACTCTTAACGCTTTCATAGCTGACCCGCGCTCTCTCCCTTCTCGACTGTGTTGGAAAGGTACTGTAAATAAGGCTGTTCAGTGCATGGAACAAGAACTGTGGACACAACGTTTAGAGTCTGAGTCGGACTTTCAGCTGTACAGAAAGATCAAAACTGATATGAATCCCGCAATCGTGTGGAGGCTAGCAACCTCAAAGTCTGAACGTTATATCGCACACACCGTATCAAAAGCTTGGATACGAACTCCTGAAATCTCTGGAAATTATACGTGTACCTGCTCAGTAAGCAGTTATATCGACACACTTTGGCATATAATCGGATCGTGCCAAGCTCTAGAGAACGAACGTAACTGCTTTATGTCAAACGTAGAACTATACTGTGGCAACGGGATACGTCGTTCTCTAGAACTTGCAAATGCAGAATATTTTGTCACATATGTTCTAACTGGTTCGTGCTGTAACGGTCAGATAAAACCGATATTCATGAAGCTTGCAGCCAACTACGTGTTTGTATGCGTAAAATTTATTGAGACTATGTAAACCTAGCACAGAGTATACAGTTATGCTAGTGTAGAAACGACTATGTTTCATGTGATTTAGGAAAGAGACAGTGCACATATGACGCACATGTATGTATATGTACATGTGCAGAGTACCATGTAAATACTCGATTATTTATAGCATTACTTATCTTGAAATGTATATTAATATGTTTAATGTTCAATGAAATCTCCTGAATGGAGGAAATAAAGATACTGAACTGAACTGAACTGACCTAAATCGTGACTACTCGTCACTTACTCGTTAGAAACGACTCGAAGATTGGTCACGGTACAGGGACCTGGTTGAGAAATTGCGATTGTAGTAAGTAAAATCCCTCTAAACCGGAATTCTAGAAGAGAAGAAACTGGATACTTTTAGGCAGGTGGCTGCTTAATGTAGGGTTAAAATCATGCAGAAAGCTCATATAGGAGCTTTCTGAATTACTTTCACATTAAGCTGCCACCTGTTTCCAAGACCGAGATTTATGCTGAACTTAACCTTTCGCTTGCTATTCACGTCAATATACCTACCTGTAAATAGTGAAGACCCAGATGAGACAGCTCCTACACTATTTACAAGTTGATTGTGCAACCAATGCACTCCACAGCAGTGATTGCACAGCGATATACTTGTACACAGTGAAGATATATGTAATTATACAACAGGGCATGGGTAAAGAAGGAGAAATGTGTTTTAAAATTCAGCAAGCGAAGGGTTAACGTCCGGTTTTTAGGGGTTTTACTGTATTTGAATACGTGCCTTTCTCTAACACTTTGTCTGATTATACACTGTTTTACAAACCATTCGTTCAATGAACACAAATTTACGTGAATCTATGAGAGAAAAATATGACGTGTTGGAGATGTTTAATACTATACCCCCTGAATACGCATGCACGAAATAATGACATCATATTTATTAACCCTTTCGCTGCCAAATGCTGTCGTCTGCTAACTTTGTCGTCTGCTACAAAATTTCATTTTTTTGATTTTCTTCATTTTTATTTCAAAAACATAGTAACAGTAACAAACAGTTTGGATCCTGATGAGACGCCGAGTTACTCGGCGTGTCATCTGGGTCCAAACTGTTTGTATAGGTAATCGTAGATCCGGCATTGGCAGCGAAAGGGTTAACTGAAATTGAAACAATAACACTATAAACAAGAGACTATTTTTTATCATAATAGGAACAGTGGAATGATATTTATTTTCTTTTATTTCACAAGAAAACAGAGCTAGCCCTGATAAGACGACCCATGCAGGAGCCGTCTGATCTTAACCCATTACCTCATAGGCTATTTTAGATACAGCCTCTTTGAATAAATCTACCAAAAAGGAGCATTAACTAGAGAAAATGATTTTGTTTAGAATTTTGTAGTTTGAAACCATTGTGATAAATACAGCAGTTGCTCCTATAGGAGCAAATGCTCTATTTATCACAATGGTTTCACAAATCGACTTTTATAGAGTCGTCAAAAGTCGTCAATGTGAGGGAATGGGTTAATCTACTCTGTAAATGGGTTAAAAGGTGTATATTACGAAGTAATGTTTTATGTAGAAAACTGAATATTGATTACAAAATAGACATGAATAAGCTATCGACGGGTCGTGTATTGTTCATGTTGTGGTAAGTATACAGCCCGTTAAACGAAATACAATAAAACATCACCAATCCGAACTTTAAATTAAAAAACAACAACAAATAACATTTGAGAACTTTTAGGGAAATGATTGCTTAATGCATGGTGAGCGTAATGCAGAAAGCTCCTAGAGGAGCTTTCTGCATAACGTTCACCCCGCATTAAGTTGTCACCTGCCTTAAAGGCCGATGGTACTTGATGGTAATTATTTGGGTGTTCGAATTAGCGAGGTGGTACTATAGGAAGTTATTTTCTGTGACATGGTACGTCATTAAAACCTGTACAGTGTTTGATTTGTGTTTTCAGGTGCGTTGCATTTGTCCGTTCAAATAATCGAACAGATTTTATTTGTGTTTTCCCATCGTTTGATTTTGACAGTTTGCATGGCAAGTAAATATCATCACACCTTTGCAAACAGCGGAGACCTAGATTTGTAGGAGCTATCTGATCAGGGTATGCTCTGTTTGCTTATGATAAATATAGATCTGTTTCCACAGTTTCTATCATGGCTTAAATATCCATTTTCGTACGCCATTATAAGATAATCTGATTGATAATGATGATGTCATTATTTTTAACATGAATATTTAACAGGGACATGATTAAATCATATCGATTGGTAAAACGATAAAAACACATACAACAAACCCCTCTAATCCAACCACTTAATGGATAAACATAGGTGCATTTTAAAGCAGCTGGTAGCTTAATACAGGACCAAAGTAATGCAGAAAGCTCCTCTAGGAGCTTTCTGCATAACTTTCGCCCCGCATTAAGCTACCAGCTGCCTTTAAACCCCAGAATATTGGACATATTCGTGGCGGTCGCCTTTAGAGGGGTATAACTGTATTTGTTTGCTCAATGGCATAATTATTACAATTCTAAAACGATACTCAGTTTGAAAAGATAATTTCAAAATAAAAGGGTAAGATTGTATATACTGCTTACTTACGTGAAATTGAAGAAAGTGATTTGACAATACCACTTGAGAATCAAATTACCTAGCTCTTCAACAGATTGAGGGCTGGTGGTTACATAAATAAACCGTCCCATTCACAGTATAACTCTCTATAACGAAACATTTCACGAAGAAATACTGGGGTATCTTTATGCAGGTGGTTGCTTAACCCATTATCTCATAGACTATTTTTAGATCCAACCTCTTTGAATAAATCTACCGAAAAGGAGCATTAACAAGAGAAATGGAAAATTTTAGAAAATTGTAGTTTGAAACCATTGTGATAAATAGAGCATTTGCTCATATAGGAGCAAATGCTCTATTTGTCTCAATGGTTTCACAAAGTGACTTTTACAGAGTCGTCAAAATTCGTCAATATAAGGGAAAGGGTTAAGCTGCCGCTGGTCTTAAAGACAGGTATTGGTACTAAGTTGAACGTCCGAATAAGGGGAGTGTGGGCACTGTACATGCAACGAGAAAAAACACGACTTTGAGAGAAGTGTGAGGTTAGGACGTCCGTAAACCGGTTTAAACCCCCAGTGGTGTTTTTGCTACTGACCGTGCCAATGCGGTACTCTCTTTGTCACCCTCCCTTTTGTTTGCCTTGCGTCTTTGTGCTTGTGATTTTGTTCATGTGTGGAGTGTTTGTCTCTGGTTCTTTTGTGTATGTTGGTGTTTTCTGTGTTCATCTCGTGTGTGAGTGTGCGTTTTGGTGTGTGGTTGTGTGTGTATGTGTGTTTGTGTCATGTTGTCTATCTGTGTTTTGGTGGTGGCTGCGTCTTGTATGTGGCTTTGCCTGCTTGACTTTACTACTTTTCCATTCAGTTAAGTTAAAATGTCCAAAAATGGCCATACTTTCTGAAACACTGTTGTACATGTAATAAGTTTCCGACAGTCTCTATGTGAAAGAAAATGTGAACCATATACATGTATACAATATAGCCCATCTAAAGCGATCGCAAGGAAATGTATTTTTCTGACGGGTGGTAGCTTAACCCTTTCGGCGCCAAATTTCTAATTGTCGTCTGCAATCCAATTGTTTTGAATCATTCGGTAAAATAAGGGAATAAGATAAATAAATGCAAATTTCAAAGAAATAAAGCACATATATAGAAATAGAGTTTGAGGCAAAAAGTGAAGTCTCTGATCAGACGCCGCCTTGAAAAGGACACGCCTTGTCGTGGTGCATTTTTTTGCGACATTGGCGGTGAAAGGGTTAATGGAGGACGAACGTTATACAGGAGTTTGGCGCATTACTTTTATTAAAAAACCACGTGCTCTTGAGAACATTGATATTTATTTAATATTTATTTATCAAGTGGTGTCTTTAACCCTTTCAACGCCAATGTCGCAAAATATGCACCACGAAAAATAGTGCAGTCCCAGATCAGGCGCCTTTTCAAGGCGGCGTCTGGTCAGGGACTTCATTTGTTGTCTCAAACTCTATATCTGTGCTTTATTCCTTTGAAATTTGCATTTATTTATCTGATTTACGTATTTTAACATATTTTTTATGAGTTAACATAATTGAATTGCAGACGACAATTAGAAACTTGGCGCCGAAAGGGTTAAAGGGGTTCTACTGTATTTTACATGCCTGCTGTATGCTCGTAATTCTTATAACACTATGAATATTTACACGTAATTCGTGTACCGTATTCTGTTTAATAAACTCCCCCAGTCAAATAAACGCCACTCAGTTCTTGGGGAGAAACCAACGATCAATAAAACAACTAAAATCCAATATAATAACCATGAAATAAAAAAACATCTGGTCTTTCAAAATGCGTGTAGCTTAACCCATTACCTCCTAGGCTATTTTTAGATCCAACCACTTTGAATAAATCTACCGAAAAAGGAGCATTGACTAGAGAAAAGGATAATTTTAGAATTTTGTAATTTGAAACCATTGTGATAAAAAGAGCATTTGCTCCTATAGAAGCAAATGCTATTTATCACAATGGTTTCACAAAGTGACTTTTACAAAGTCGTCAATATGAGGGAAAGGGTTAATGCAGATTTAAAGCATTGCAGAAATCTCCCCTAGGAGCTCTCTGCATTCCTTTCATTCTGCATTAAGCAACCACATTTTAAAAAGTGTAACGCTCCCGGAAGCGTGTATTATTGGTTATACGGTAAACAAAATAAATGAAGTGGAATTCATATTATTTTCTTTGACACGGGCATTATAAGGTCGAAATATAAGATAAGAGCTTTCCAATATTTATTTCGTATATATCATTTAATATCAGAAGAAAATGACTTCAAAACGACTGAAAGAGTTTTATTGCCGGATTCATTTTTTGTTATCCTCCGCCCGAGCTATTCAAACTAGGACCTCGTTCAATATGCTTTGATTAATTTTCAATTCAGGCTTCAATAAAACTCGCACACAAAGCCAAAATCACGATGACCCAATGACCTTCGATCTAGTTAGATACTATTTGACAAACAGAAAGGACAATTTATCGTCTGTAATTTTATAGACTGGTTGATTGATTCGTGCTTTTGAATTCAATCCTATCTGAAATCAGACTACAAACATTAGCAGAAACTACAACCCTTATTCAGCTACCTTAACCATTATCCGCTACCTTTAACCCTTAACCAGCTACCTTAACCCTTATACAGCTATCTTAACCCTAAATCCAGATACCTTAACCATTATCCGCTACCTTAACCCTTATCCAGCTACCTTAACCCTTATACAGCTATATTAGCCCTAAATCCAGCTACTTTAACCCTTATCCAGCTATCTTAGCCCTAAATGCTACCTTAACCCTTATCCAGCTATCTTAACCCTAAATGCTACCTTAACCCTTATCCAGCTATCTTAGCCCTAAATCCAGCTACCTTAACCCTTAGCCAGCTACCTTAGCCCTAAATCCAGCTACCTTAACCCTTATCCAGCTACCTTAGCCCTAAATCCAGCTACCTTAACCCTTATCCAGCTACCTTAACCCTTATACAGCTATCTTAGCCCTAAATCCAGATACCTTAACCCTTATCCAGCTATCTTAACCCTAAATACAGCTACATTAACCCTTATCCAGCTACCTTAGCCCTAAATACAGCTACCTTAACCGTAGCCAGCTACCTTAGCCCTAAATCCAGCTACCTTAACCCTTAGCCAGCTACCTTAGCCCTTATCCAGGTACATGAGCCCTAACCCAACCACACTAGAATTGGACGTAGTCAACGCGTTGATTGTCTTAAAAGTTAAAACTTCAAAAACACTTTGATTAGGTGACCCGGCGTTTTATCTGGATAGATGCACGTTTATACGCCTTTGCCAACAGAGACGACTCAGACCAGGCTGTATGAGCGGTCTGATCATGATCCGCTCCGTTTGTTTATGATATTTTACAGAACTCATTCTACAGTTTCTTCCATTGCACCCTCCCACACCCGCCACCCCTTGTTATCACTGTCCCTGTTGCACATCCATGTAAGAAACAATCACATCATAGATATTCATTTGTTGATGTTTTATAATGCCATGTGTACACATGGATAGTTGATATTGGTAGAAAGTGTAGAGTCAGATCTATTATAGTTCCATAAGCAAACAGAGCAGATCCTGATCAGACGGCTTCTACAGGAGCCGTCTGATCTGGATCTCCTCTGTTTGCAAAGAAGTTTATATGAAGTAAAGGGTTAACGTGGCATTGCAAAAGTTCTTAATCTTACTAAAACAAATGGAATGGAAGGTTTTTGAAAAATTATGCCAACATATTCAGTAGCGGCAAATACAGTAAAACCCCTCTAAACCGGAATGCTAGTAGAGATGAACTCAGATACTTTTAGGCAGGTGGCTGCTTAATGCAGGGTGAAAGTCATGCAGAAAGCTCCTACAGGAGCTTTCTGCATGACTTTCATCCTGTCACCTGTCCCCAAGACCGATATTTATACTTAATTTAACGTCCGGTTTAGAGAGGGTTTACTGTATTTATTGACCTTGGAAATAGTTATCATTTTATAATTATACCGTACTTGATCCAGCGGTTTCAGACAATAAGCACGTTAAAATTTTCCTTTTGGTTACAATGCCAACCACCTTTCAACATGAAAAGCAATTCTTTGAATCCCTTTGGCAGACTATTGTCAAATGCATCTCACTATCAAGCCTCTTCAGCTTCCAGCTTGGTCTACTATGTTTCCAAAGGCGTGAAAACGGCATTTCTACAAGGGTAAGGTTTAACCCTTTCCCTTATACAGACGCTTTTCATGCCTTTGCAAACAGAGTAGATCCTGATCAGGGTCTGCACTGCTCTTGTGTTATAATATAAATACATGTGTGATTCTACAACTTCTGTCGTGGTCAAAATGGATTATTATAACAATTAATCTAATAAATATTCATGATGTAATTATTTCTTACATGAATATTCAACAGGGATAGCATACCTAGTAGGCAATAACCATAACTCCTCTAGTCCTATACAGATTCAGAATTATGCCCCTTGGCAAACCACACACTTGCAGCAGAGAAATGAGGCCGTCTATACAGTTTAACCCATTTCCTCATATTGACGACTTTTGACGACTCTCTAAGGGTCACCTTGTGAAACCATTGTGATAAATAGAGCATTTGCTCCTATAGGAGCAAATGCTCTATTTATCAAAATGGTTTCAAACTACAAAATTCTAAAAATTTCCTTTTCCTTTTAATGCTCCTTTTCGGTAGATTTATTCAAAGAGGTTGTATCTGAAAATAGCCTATGAGGTAATGGATCTAAAAATAGCCTATGAGGTAATGGGTTAAATAGAGTTAACCATTTACTCTATAAATACGCATTTCTATCTTTGCAAACAGAGTAGACCCAGGCTCTTATAGAAGCCGTCTGACCATGGTTTGATTCTACAGCTTCTGTCATGGTAAAAAAAAACTGTGTCCATGTGCTATTATAACAATTAATCTATTTAGTTTTCACGGTGTCATAATTTTTACATGAATATTCATAGAACTAGAAAATTGTGTCTGTAAGACACAGTGATGCCCCCGTGTAGGTGCTTGCCTAGCTGCACGTAAAATTTCCAAGTCATTTGACCTTGACCTTGGGCTTGTGGGCAGCATGGGCTGGGTATGCAATGAAAGTATGGATGGTGTTTAATATGTATATGCAATTCCATGGCAATAGCTACAGTGGTTAGGAAGATATAAGACAATAAAAACTGTGACAAAAAACTGCACGTAAATGTGACAACCAACTGCACGTAAAATTTCCAAGTCATTTGACCTCGACCTTGGGCTTGTGGGCAGCATGAGTGGGGTGCCAAATGATAGCACAGATGGTAATTGATGTGTATGTGCAGTTTCATGTGTATAAGTGTAGAAATTACTGACTTATAACACTTGAAAAACTGTGACAACCAACTGCACCTAAAAGCGTGACAGACGGACAGACGGACAGACAGACGGACAGACGGACGGACATGTGCAAAACATAATGCCCCCTGACTATCGTCAACGGGGGCATAATAAAAGGTTAAAGAGCATACTTATGAGGCTATAATCATAACCCTTCACGCCTTGCGATGCCCTTTGGTAGACGACGAATTTGAAGCAGAGAACACAGGCGGTCTTTAAGTTTAAGTAGATGTTATGTAAAAGTAAATTCTACATGCGTTACGAGACTGTTCTCACGGGTTATGAAAAGCGTATCGGCTCATGTTATAATGATATGCCTTTCTATTGAAACATTAGCTCTTTGCACGCTAGCGGCGAAACTGTGATTATGTATGCAAAACAGTTTGGATCCAGATGAGACGCCGCATAATGCGGCGTCTCATCAGGATCCAAACTGTTTGTCGTCTTGATAATATTTTTGCAAGAAATTAGAGAAAAGTTACTTTAAGAATTGAAGCAGACGACAATTGTTGCAGACGAGAAATTACTTAGCTTGCAAAGAGTCAAAGAATTAAGATTCCCATTTCGTTGTTACATGGGTTATCGGCACGACGTTTAACCCTTTCACTGCCGGTGACGAATCTGTGGTTATTTATGAAAACAGATTGAGTGCCGATGACATGCCGAGTAACTCGGCGTCTCCACAGGATCCAAACTACTTGATGTTAAGAAAGTTAAAAATTTAAATCGACATATTTTGGCATTTGAAAATTATATTGCTTTAAAAATATCTGCTAAAATCGCTATTGCAGTTTGCATCATCCTGTATCATCTGTGGAGAAATGAGTCAACGTAACAAAAGTACACAGGTTCCTAAAAGGACAATTGGCTTAAACATTAATTAGTTTTGATACTGATCTGATATTGATTGACGATACTAATCTTCAGTGCAATGATGAAGTGTCTGCATACTAATTCTCGTCTGTCTCACTTCTATATACAAACGCATATTCCCTTACTGAAATCATTATGAACCCTGGTCAGCCGCCGAGTTATTCGACGAATTATCTGGATCCAAACAGTTTGACAAAGATTATCACCCAATTAACCCTTTGCCTGTTTAATAATTATCTTTGTAAGAAATTATGAAAACATGAAAATTTCTTAGCTGAAGTTTTATAATGTAAACTTTTCAAGGATATGTTTTGCTTGGGCAAAAACTGTAGAATCAGATCTATATCATGTCCAAAGCAAACAGAGCAAATCCTGATCAGACAGCTCCTATAGGAACCGTCTGATCTGGATCTACCCTGTTTGAAAATGCGCGAAAATGCGTTTATGTGAAGGAAATGGTTAATGTGCGCCATGCTAAATATTCAAATTGTTTACATTTAAGCGACCTGCTATAACTGTCAGCATAAAGGGAACTGTAAATCTTTTTTTTCTAGATATTGGACCTCTTACGCAAACAAATCTCTGACTGGTCTACGGGATTTGAAAGGACTGACAAATTCCAAAATAATTGATCCACTTTGTATCTAAATGAAACGACAAGAGGCGGATTATGTGACAGCAAATTGATATACAGTATATCACGATAATCCGTACAGTTAGTAAAGAAGAATTGGGAACTTTTAAGGCAGTTGGCTGCTTAATGTAGGGTGAAAGTCATGCAGAAAGCTCCCAGGGGGAGCTTTCTGCATGACTGTCATCCTGCATTAAGCTTCCAACTGTTCTTAAAGATCGCTAATTGAACTTATCTGAGTGTTCGGAATAAGAAGAAGTTACTGTGCAGTTTATTTATTTAACGTGAAAAGAATACATACCGATACAATAAGTTTAAACTAGAGTGTTTTTACAAAGATTATACACCCTTGTGGTAGAGGAGGTACACCCGGTTTAACCCTTTTATTCCATATAACTTAACCATTCCCATACTAACGCCTTTTGACGCCTCTGTAAAAGCCACTTTTCCATAGGGGCAAATGCTCTATTTATCATAATGGTTTCAAAATTACACAACTCTAAAAGTGTCCTTATCTCTAGTAAATGCTCCTATTCGGTAGATGTATTCAAGAACGCTGGGTCTTAAAACAACCTACAAATGTATATGAGGGAATGTGTTAAGATCTTGCTTTAGAGCCCACTCATATTTCACGTGTATGGGGCACAGCAAACAATATATTTTCTAGAATAAGCCTTTGGTACTTATTGGTTCAGCAAATAGTGCAGACTCTGACCAGAGGGCTCCATCAGGAGCCCTCTGATCTGGGTCTACAGTGATTGCCTAAGCCCTTTCTAAGGGACGTTTTGCACTAATGGGTTGACCAATATTCTATTGTCTGTTTAATGGTTTTCTTCAATTTCTTGACACTTAGCCCGATAGAAACGCTTTAACGTCTTTGCAAACAGAGTAGACCTGAACCAGACAGTTCCTCTCGGAGTCCTGTTTGCTTATGAAACAATATACAGTGAACCCTCGTTACAACGGAGGTGTTTGTTTCCAGGCATTTTGCTGGTATAACGAGGTTGCCGTTATAACGAGTTTAAATAGGGAAGGAACAAATTAACCAGTTTTAAACTAGTACCAACAGGTGGACGCTTAATGCAGAGCACAAGAAGTGCAAAAAGCTCCCAAAAGTGCACTTCTTGTGTTCTGAATTAAGCGTTCACCTGTCTTATTGGCATTGCACCTATTTTTATATATATTTTCAAAGACTTAACGGTATTTCTGTTTCAATGCACACTGCCGGTATAACAAGGGTGCCATTGTAACGAATGCCGGTATAATGAAGGTTCACTGTACATCGGATACAACTATTTCTGCCATGGTAAAAAAACGTTCCTTGTTCATGGTGCCTTTGAAAAAAACTTCTATACAATGCTGGGAGTACTCGTTGAACATTACCAACTTATCATGTGTTCTCGTAATCCTTTCCCGTAATCCGTAATCTACTGAATATTCATGGACACAGTACTTATAATGAAATATGGAAGGTCGAACATTGTAGCCATTTTAGAAAATAAAGACACACATCTACGAATTACATTCCATTTGCAAACAAAGCAGATCCTCCTCTATGAGCTGTCTGATCTGGGTCTACTCTGTTTGCAGATGCGTAAAACACGTTCATATGAGGGAAAGGGTTAACCCTTATCCTGCTAAAAATAACAATATGATATGAAACAAGTTTTACTTAAATTGCGATTCGTAGATACATGTACAGTGAACCCTCGTTACAACGGAGGTGTTTGTTTCCAGGCATTTTGCTGGTATAACGAGGTTGACGTTATAACGAGTTTAAATAGGGAAGGAACAAATTAACCAGTTTTAAACTAGTACCAACAGGTGGACGCTTAATGCAGAACACAAGAAGTGCAAAAAGCTCCCAAAAGGAGCTTTTTGCACTTCTTGTGTTCTGCATTAAGCGTTCACCTATCTTATTGGTATTCTTTCAAAGACTTAGCGGTAATTGTGTTTCAATGCACACTGCCGGTATAACGAGGGTGTCATTGTAACGAATGCCGGTATAATGAGGGTTCACTGTAACTCGGCGTCTCATCTGGATCCAAACTGTTTGCAAACGACGATCGATAGGAAAAGGGTGAAAAATGTACATGTAATTTGTACAGAAACAACCCTTTGATAGATTAGTTACCATTATAAATGCATCTAGATAGGAAGGCGAAGAAAGATTATTCTATTAAATTTATACCTGATAAAGACGTTTTTATGCATATGAAAACAAGGTAGACCCCAAGCAGACAGCTCCAGCAAGTGATCTAGTAGGAGATCTCTGATCATGGTCTGCTATGTTTGGTATCTGGAATAGTATAGAATCAGATCCAAGTTGTTGTAAAGGCAAACACGTCAGACCAAAAATACACAGGTCACCTATCACTAGATAACTCTTGATGTAATATAGACAAGTGCTTCGTGGTTACTTCCCTTGAACACTTGAAAAAATGAATCCGTCATTATCGTTAATTATAATGTTGCAGCAGTTTTAGTGTTATAGACTTACAGACAAATTACGGCCGTTTTGTCCTGACGTTCTAACCCCTAGTCTGTTAACCATTTCCCTGTTCTGTATTTATTCCAAATTTCCCTACCTACTGAATATGCATGGGCAAAATATTTATAATGAAATATGGAAGGTGGACCATTGTAGCCATTTTAGAAAGTAAAGAAACAGATCTACCAAATTCATCACCAAACAGAGCAGACCCTGATCAGACGGCTCCTAAAGGAGCCGTTTGATCTGGGTCTACTCTGTTTGCAAATGCGTGAAAACATGTTTATATGAAGGGTTAACTCTATATTTGATCTCATACAAATTTTACTTACTTTTGAATCGTTCAAGCTTGTTAGAAATCTTTGTCCAAATGTCAACAGCTTTGATCTTGAGGAGATGCCTCAAGTATTGCGACAAAGATGCACCCTTCTATGATCGTAAAAGGGGACTGAAAGGAGTTGAACACATTCCCTCCCAGTTTAGACACAACCTCTTTTAATAACTTTTAATAAATCTATTGAAAAGGAGCATCTACTAGAAAAAAGGATTTTTTATAATTGTATAGATTTAAAACCAATGTGATACGAATGCTATATTTATCATAATTATTTCAAGAAAATACTTTTATAGAGGTGTCAATAAGTGTAAGTAGGTGGGAATGGGTTAAATGAAGAAACTTCATTTCTGACCAAGCAGTAAGTTTCTGGATCCGTAACTCAACATTTTTTCATCTATGAGATGTGGGTCCATTAATGTTTCTCATGTAATGGTGCCATACAACCTATTCAGTGTTACGATGCCGCAAAACCCAATTCAACTCAAGCCAACTCAACACACAAAAACTCAACTCAGCCCAATCCAACCAGACTCGGTTCGACTCAACTCAACTCAACTTGGAGGTCATAAATATTCATGATGTATTCATGATATATTTCTGACATCATGAATAAAAATCAAGAAATAATGATATCATGAATATTAATTAGGGTAATTGTCATATTAGCACATAGACACAGGGTGTTTTGGCCATGGCAAAAACTGTAGAATCATATCTATATTATATCATAAGCAAACAGAGCAGACCCTGGTCTGGGTATACTCTGTTTGAAAATGCGTAGAAAGGCGTGTTTATGGAGTAAAGGGTTAAAATACTGGTTATCTTCTACATAGGTAATGAGACGTCAGTCTGGTGCTATAAATATTCATATTGTTCCTATCTCTCATGGTGCAGTCCAATATGAGATTGTACCAAACTCAAATTATCCTAATTTATTATCAAGCGTAGATGGACCAGAGTTCTTACTAAATCTCGTCACAATTACCGGATGGATCGATCGATCGACGGATGGATGAATGGATACATTACACGATCATTCGAGTAACCAGTTTACGATGTAATTCGTCCGCGTCATTGGCGTTACCTTCCGCCATTTAACCGTTAGCCAGCTATTTGCGACCAAACTCACATTTGCAAACAGCTTGGATCCAGATGAGACGCCGAGTAACTCGGCGTCTCATCAGAATCCACGCTGTTTGACACTCGATAAATACTTTCCCAAAAGCTTGACAGAATCTTAAAAAAGTCAATTTAATTGCACTGGATCCAAATTTTAGCAACATTATGTTTTCATAACGGAATAAGTAACCTTTAATGGAGCTGCCATCCTCAGAGAATATCATCCTCACCAATTCTCATTGTAGCGGGTTCTTCTATGTCTTCTTTATGCTGAAATCTTGCGGGGGTAGTTTGGATCTTGATGAGACACCGAGTAACTCGGCGTCTGATCTTTACACGCTGTATCAGTATACAGAGTGTTTTGCAAAAGATGATCTTAGATTCGGCTATAATTGTGATGCACAATGGTCACCGGGTACGCCAATTAAATGTATCAAGTATACCCGTCCAAAGTACAACAGTAATAATAATAATAATCTTTATTTCCTCCAGATTAGGAGAGAATTGAAACATTCCACATACATGCACAGTAATCACGTACAATTACAAACAATATTTACAGTGTGCAATGAACACTGAACAAAACAAAAAGTCGACGACCACTTACAATAATTACATTGACAACGACGATTATGACGATGATGATGATATGATAATAATGATTATTATTATTATCATGATGATGGTGATGACGATGACGACGACGACGACGACGACGATGATGAGGATGGTATTTTGCTTAGACAAAACGGTAGGAGCCAATCTATATAATACGATAAACCAACAGTATGCCCTGCTCAGGCTGCTTCCAAAGTACAATTTATATTGCTATAAGATGACGATGTCATACATCACGATAAAGAGGCAGCTAATACGTATTCAGGATCACATGATTCCCTTCATGAATGTTCATAAGGTACAGGAATAAAGTGTCATCATTAGCTTCTAAAATATAAGAACAAATTTGGAACAAATCATGACTCAAAGACAGCAGCTGGTTTGTTGTTTTGGGGAGTTTACTGTCGCTTCAATAATATTTCAGTTATTTTGCTGATATCATCGGGTAGAGTTTTTAGGTTTTTTATGAAGGGGACAAGAGGCATCAACATTTAATACGACCACTCAAAAGAGCCTAACTCTGAATTTTAAAGCAAATGGTACCTTAATACAGGACAAATGCTATTCAGGAAGCTCCTTTTCTGCCCTACCTTTGCCTTACATAAAGCACA
This sequence comes from Azorinus chamasolen, assembly GCA_963576725.1. NCBI lineage: Eukaryota > Metazoa > Mollusca > Bivalvia > Cardiida > Solecurtidae > Azorinus > Azorinus chamasolen. The sequence goes on from OY755244.1 coordinate 35,252,785, forward strand.
CGCCTGCATTTAACCATTAACTCCATAAATACGCTTTTCTACGCCTTTGCAAACAGAATAGACCCAGATGAGACGGTTCCTATATGAGCCGTCTGATCAGGGTCTGCTATATTTGCTATGCTATAATATATGTATGAGTCTACAGTTTCTGCCATGACAAAAAAACTCCTGTGTCCATGTGCTATTATAACACATAACTCTTATTAATATTCATGACGTCATTATTTCTTACATGAATATTCATGGAGGAAATGGTTAAACATGTTAATGTTCTCATTTAGCGAGACTCTACAATACTCTACAGTACTATATTGTTATACAGTAAAACCCCTCTAATGCGACCACCAAAAAGGGGCATAATGCACAGTGGCAAAGGCAGGTGGTAGCTTAACGCAGGACGAAAGTTATGCAGCAAGCTCCTACAGCTTTTACATGACTTTCGTCCTGCATTAAGCAACCACCTGCTTATGAAGACAGCCATGTGTGTTCATAAAGTGGTCGTATAAGAGGGGTTTTACTGTATGTATAAATCAGTAATTATCAAGTATTTGTCAAATCTTCTTACAGAACAGTGAAAGGCAGTCTGACTGAAATGCATTTACAATCCCATTATATTTTACGTCACTTTTCCTAGTGAAGAATTGAAAAGATCGTTGTCAAAAAGATGGTCTTAACCCTTCGCTTGCTGAATTTTAAAATACATTTCTCCTTCTTTACCCATGCCCTGTTGTATAATTACATATATCTTCACTGTGTACAAGTATTTCGCTGTGCAATCACTGCTGTGGAGTGCACTGGTTGCACAATCAACTTGTAAATAGTGCAGACCCTGATGAGACAGCTCCTGCAGGAGCTGTCTCATCTTGGTCTTCACTATTTACAGGTAGGTATATTGACGTGAATAGCAAGCGAAGGGTTAAAACACTAGCAAACAAGTCGCGATGCTCAAAAACTGATTAATATTTTAGGAAATGAGCGGGTATTTACCATGGAAATCCCAAGTTGTCTAGTCGTCCACTTAATGCAAATGAAGTACTATAACGTCATTATCGTATGACGTCTTCTCTCAAAGAAAGTAAACGAAAATGGCGACTTGCGGCTTAGTGTGTATTCAGCTGATATCAGATCTTGATGACAGTTGTCCCATTTGAGACACAGCGTCCGCTTAAACCAAGAAAGGTCGGTAATATGGAACCAGTTGCATGCATTTAAAAAAAGTTCTAGTTTATGTTTTGTTGCTTGGTTGCAGTTATGGATAAAATCAATAATAGAACATAATTTTCTATATAAATTGCAGTCCATGGTCATATGATTCACTGACTTCATATACGTACATGTATGCGTTAGATTTAGATTTTTCTGTTAGTTCCACGATACATGTATTTTCTTTTCCCGTGTTTGAGCAAACAAAACGTAACATGATGCTATGTTCTATACAAAACACCACGTATAGCCAGTTCCCAGCTAACTGAGAGCGTAAATTAATTCTCATGAAACATATACATGTAACTGGATTTAAACATAATAACAGATATGGTTGTCTGGGAAATAGCGGTTTTTACAGTCAACAAAACCACAATTAACAGTTTTAGACATATTATTATTGGACCTGACATTAGCACAAAATATGAACAAAATGTTCTGCAATACTCTATCGGTAATGACAACATAACCTTCGCAGCTATCAAGTGATCGTCACCAAAACTAAACGTCATAGATCACTGGTGTATCCCTTTCCTCCATAAATATGCCTTTCTACGCATTTTCAAACAGAGTATAGACCCAGATCAGACGGCTCCTATAGGAGAATATGAATAATGAAACTATGAAATAATATAGATCTGATTCTGAACTGCTTTGTCAAACATTTCATGTGTTATATTGCCATTTTGAAAATTAATCTAATTAATGTTCATGCTGTAATAATTTCTTACATGAATATTCATAGAGTAAAGGATTACTGGAAATAATGATTGGCCTTTTCTTTTCCCCACAGAAGTGCCTTTTAATGACGGCGTGAACAGAGCACATCATTCGTGGCCTGTTTCATGTTAGAAATAGTATACATGTATTTTGATTGCTTCCAGATAACATGTTATCAAACACATTTCGTATCCATCGGATACACGTCAATACAGTGTACGACAATAAACCCTCATTACAACGGAGGTGTTTGTTTCCAGACATTTTGCTGGTATAAAAAGGTTGCCGTTATAACGAGTTTAAATATGAAAGGAACCATTTGGCCAGTTATAAACTAGTACCAACATGTGAACGCTTAATGCAAAACACAAGAAGTGCAAAAAGCTCCCTTTGGGAGCTTTTTGCACTTCTTGTGTTCTGCATTAAGCGATCACATACCTTATTGGCATTGCACCCATTTATTCAGTGGTTGTTTCAAAGACTTAACGGTAATTTTGTTTCAATGCATACTGTCGGTATAACGAGGGTGTCGTTGTAACGAAAGTCGGTCTAACGAGGATTGACTGTATTTTGTCAGGTCCGCAAGGGTTACCCAGATCGATCAGAATCAAAGCGTTGCAGACGCTGCAGTATTCTTTGCATGGGAACAATGTTTCGAAAATTAAATTTCTGATATTTGGCATAAAATAGCGGGTCTAGAAGAGAAAATATTAGATCTAACACTCTTTCTAGTGACTGATTCAGTTGCAGCTGGCATTTCGGCCGTTTCCCTCTATGCTTATCAAATATTAATTAGATTCTTTTTCATTAAGGTATATGCGCACATGATAATTATTTTGGTTCAAATAAAAACTATAAAAGCATATCTATAGTATACCATATACAAACAGAGTAGACCCTGATCAGATGGCTCCTATAGGAGCCGTCTGATCTGGGTCTACTCTGTTTGCAAAGATGTGAAATGGCGTTTATATGAAGGAAGGGCTTAAAATGCAGACTAAGACGCACAGAGATTACATAGTTAGTACCCCCTACAATCTGATTCAGACATGGCAAGTATCACCAAGAGTTTAGATTTCAATATGTTTGTAGGGGATGTATTCAATAGTCAATTGATTATTTTATGTCACGCAATCATGAGCAAAATTATGACTATAAGTAGAATGCCTCACTTAACGTTTTCGCTGCCAACTATTGTCGTCTACAAACGATCTCGTTTGCAACAACTTTAATTTGTTTCATTTTTCATTATTTTTGTTTCAAAAATATAGTGTAACAAACAGTTTGGATCCTGATGAGACGTCTCATCCGGATCCAAACTGTTCGCAAAGGTAATCACAGATGCGGCATTGTCAGCGAAAGAGTTAATGACTTTTTGTGTCGTTTTGGTCATTGATTGTCATTACTTAAGGGCGCGAGTACCGGAAGTGACCGATACACGGTGTAACAGATATCAACTAATAACTAATACCATGACAATGATAACGATTATCTATACATGTAATTGCAACATTTATCGGCCCATTGCGAAATATTAACCCTTGCTAACGATTAGTTTTCAAATGAACTCTTACAGATTGGACATTGGAATGTCTCATGGCGATTCTGGATATACACTTTTTTCATTAATTATAAAATATGGCAAACGGTGCAGACCCTAATCAGAGGACTCCACCAGGAACCCTCTAATTTGGGTCAAAATTGTTTACAAAGGCTATTTAACTCGATTCCCGCATTGTAAAAGATAATAATCAATGCTCATGATAGTACAAATGTTGTTTTATATCTAGCACTGTAACCAATATCTGTCTGCGCTGCTTCAGTTATAAAACATTAAATTCATTTCTTTTCAAAATCACAATTTCAGTGTCAGATAATTTGGATCTTGTGAAACATGCTGTATGTGTAAATAAGCAGAGTTTCACCGCCTACATTGTTTACCTGAATCATATTCTGTAATGAATCCCATTTCTCCGTATTCACAGCCTCTGCCATGTAAAGGCATTAATTAACACTTTGAATGCTGAAAAGGGATTTGGTTCATCACTATCCAGCAAAAGAGTACGTTCAGTATGAAAGGGTATACGTGTTTTGAACGGTAGAGAGTGTAGACCCTGAGCAGGGGACTCCTCTGGAATCAGTTCTGATCTACAGTAAAACCTCTCAATAACGACCACTAAATAACATCAAGTATTGTGTGTTAAAGGCAGGTGGATGCTTAAAGCAAGGTGAAAGTAAAACAAGCACATAAAATGGACACATAAAAAACCCGCAATATATGTGAAAATCCATATTAAGTTAATATCATATAAAAAAATTGAAGTAATATCATTTAAACTGAAAAAGTCACGACCATCCTCATATTTGCATATACATTTGTATTTGCGTTATTTTTTAAGTGCAGGGGCCATAACTCCGAAACGACAAATCAAATGAACCTCAGAATCGACTGAGCTTCAGATCTTGATGCATTAAACATGTGTGTAAAGTATCATTAATATCCGTCAAATAGTTTTCCGAGAAAACAGCGGACAAACAAAATGTTGACGGACGAATGAACGAACGGATGGTCGGACAGGGCAATGACAATATACGACCACCTATATTAGATGGGCGTATAAAAATGATGAACATATATAGTTAAACCGTTCTAAACCTATTCACGACTTTATGAATATTCATTAACTGCAGAATCAGAAAATATAATTTCCATAAGCAAACAAAGAGACCGGGATCAGACAGTCTGGTCTGGGTTATCTGTTTGCAAAGTCTTGGAAATGTGTAATCATAGAGTGGTGGATAAAGGGTCAAGCAAGCAGATTGATTGGAATTAGCAGCCATGTGCTTGTACAACTTGAACTGACTGGCGTCACGAGTCAAAAGGCGCATGGACGTAAAGTTTGTAAACTTATTGCATTAAGTGGTGATAAACATTTATTTTGAGACCATAATGTCTAGGTTAAGATGACTATCCAACTTAAACATGTATTCTGACCTGCATACGTTCTTCCATGTACAACACTACGTTGAGTGAAATTCCAGCTGATCTACGGGTATGTCAAGCCATCCGCCCCTCTTATAATTACCTACGCCACCTCTAATTTGGTATACTCTTTGTGTTGTAACGCTTCTTCTGAATGATCATTCCTTCTGTCAGGTCTTTCATGGACCTTGAAGTCATTCTCGACCAACAGTTTTTGTTCACCACAATCGCGTGACGCCATAATAAGTTACACCCGATTCATTCCGAGCGCAATCGAGAAAAGTCAGTATAATTCGTGGGCGGTCAGATGTCAATAAACTATGAGTTATCTGTGCTAATTATACAATTAATTACTCGCTACATGTTGCTATTTTCAGTTTTGTTTCTGCATGATGGATACTACAAAACTTCATATTTGGCTATACACATGCATGGCTTGATATAAAAAATTAAGCAAATTATCGCGATTTTGACCAGTATTCTGACTTTAAACACAGGTTCTTAGAGCGATATACTGTAACCAAATTATTTGATTTAGTGATCTATATACTACTTGTTTAACCCTTTACCTGGTTACAAAGGCCTTTGCAAACCGAGTAGACTCAGATCAGAAGACTCAGGTTGGTGCCGTCTGTTGTCTGCTTAAGGAATTAACCCTTTCCCCCGTTCTATTTTCATTCCAATTTTCAATACCTACTGAACATTTTTGGGGGAAATAGTTACAATGATATATGGAAGGTGGAACATTGTAGCCATTTTAGAAAGTAAAGTAACATATCTTTCAAATTCCACAAGCAAACAGAGCAGACCCTGATCAGACGGCTCCTATAGGAGTCATCTGATCTAGTTCTACTCTGTTTGCAAATGAGTGAAAACGGGTTTATATATATGAGGGAAAGGGTTAAATATAAATCTGATTCTACAGTTTCTGCCAAAGTCAATAACGGGATACATAGGAAGGATGGGAAGAAGATTATGATGATGAAGAAGAAGATTAAGATTACAAAGATGATGATGATGAAGAAACTGTTAAGTCTCTTCTGTAGTGATTAGGTCTAATATACAGATGTACAGTTTGATAATATTTAACAAATTTATTGTAAGCCCTTTGCCTGTTACAAAATTATATTTGCTCAACACATTCCCCCATATTGACAGCTTTTGGCGCCTCTGTAAAAGTCACTTTTTAAAACCATTTTGGTAAATGGAGCATTTGCTCCATAGGAGCACAAATGCTATATCACAATGGTTTCAAATTTACACAGTTCTAAAATCGTCCCTTTCTCTAGTAAATGCTCCTTTTAAGTAGATTTATTCAAAGAGGTTGCGCCTAAAAATAGCCTATGAGGTAATAAGTTAACTATTTCCCTAATGAAAACTTAAGCATAAATTGATCTCTTTAAGAATATCTTCAAATTATTTATATAAGGTGAACCTTTAACCCTTTCCGTCATATTGACGACTTCTGACGACTCTGTAAAGTCTCTTTGTGAAACCATTGTGATAAATAGAGCATTTGCTATTATTCGAGCAAATGCTCTATTTATCACCATGGTTTCAAACTACACATTTCTAAAACTTTTCCTTTTCTCTATTTAATGCTCCTTTTCGGTAGATTTATCCAAAGAGGTTGTATCTAAAAATAGCTTATGGAGTAATGGGTTAAAGGGGAAATGTCGCTTCAGACAAAATCCATATAATTTCATAAGCAAATATCGCAGATCATGGTCAGACGACCCCTGCAGGAGCCATCCGATCTGGATCTACTCTGTTTGCAAAGGCAAAGGATTCGAAGGATTAGTCTCCGATCTGTTACACGTTCCACATACATCCGTTTCGTTCAAGCTTTAAGAAACTGCGGAGTTTGGATCCTGATGAAAGGCCGAGTTGCTCGGCGTCTTATCTGGACCCACGTTGTTTGAATTAGCAGACAACGGGTTAACCCTTTCACCGCCGCAGTCGCATAAATGCACCACGACAAATACAAATTTCAAGGCGGCGTCTGATCAAGGACTTCACTATTGGTCTCAATCTCTATTTCTATATATGTGCTTTATTCCTTTGAAATTTGCATTTATTTATCTCATTTCCTTATTTTACTGAATGGTTTAACAAACAACTTGGATTGCAGACGACAATTAGAAATTTGGCGCCGAAAGGGTTAAATCAAATTTATTAGTTGACTTACCTGTGTGTCCGATCGAGCATGTTATTATTCACTTTGACGAATCTGTGATTGATACAAATTTAGTTACACTCCTTCAAACAGAATGTGTCGGAAATAAAATGAGACGTAGTTTGTCGAAATCGGTGAAGAAATGTGCACAATTACGTGACAGAAAATAACACCGTGGCATCTATAGTTTTCATTGTAGAACTAACAGGTACTTCTGTACATTTTCAATGATACACATCAGGTAGAATTTTTTAAGTCCGTAGAATAGTCTCTGATTTTTACACGATGATAAAGTTACACGATTTATTACACAGGGCTGCCTGAGTGGTGGCAGGCTGGCCCATGCTCGTGATTCTCGTGCAAGCCGAGCTCAGATTTTAAAACATGACGTGTTATACATAAGAGTAAATTTTACCTTGCAATATGGAGGAAAAACGTCTAAGCAGGCACAGAGAGAGAGAGAGAGAGAGAGAGAGAGAGAGAGAGAGAGAGTGCGTATTATAAAATTCGTGCGTTTAACCTTTTACTCCATAAATACACCTTTCCATGCCTTTGCAAACAGAGTAGACCCAGATCAGGGTCCGGTCTGTTTGCTTATGATATATAAATATGATTCTACAGTTTCTGTCATGGCCATCACTTCTGTTGTCCATGTGCTATTATAGCAATTAAAGTTATTAATATTCATGGTGCCATTATTTCTGTTATGAATATTCATGGAGTAAAGGGTTAAAGAATGTCACGAGTCAGTTGAAATGACCCTAGACATGAAAGGGTTACGACGGAAAAGAATGCTGCTCTAGTTAAATCACTAACCCTTGACCCTAGACATGAAAGGGTTACGACGGATAAGAAAGCTGCTCTAGTTAAATCACTAACCCTTGACCCTAGACATGAAAGGGTTACGACGGATAAGAAAGCTGCTCTAGTTAAATCACTAACCCTTGACCCTAGACATGAAAGGGTTACGACGGATAAGAATGCTGCTCTAGTTAAATCACTAACCCTTGACCCTAGACATGAAAGGGTTACGACGGATAAGAATGCTGCTCTAGTTAAATCACTAACCCTTGACCCTAGACATGAAAGGGTTACGACGGATAAGAATGCTGCTCTAGTTAAATCACTAACCCTTGACCCTAGACATGAAAGGGTTACGACGGATAAGAATGCTGCTCTAGTTAAATCACTAACCCTTGACCCTAGACATGAAAGGGTTACGACGGATAAGAATGCTGCTCTAGTTAAATCACTAACCCTTGACCCTAGACATGAAAGGGTTACGACGGACAAGAATGCTGCTCTAGTTAAATCACTAACCCTTGACCCTAGACATGAAAGGGTTACGACGGATAAGAATGCTGCTCTAGTTAAATCACTAACCCTTGACCCCATAAATATTCATGTAAGAAATAATGACACCATGAATATTAATTAAGAATATTTATTATAATAGCATATGTACACTAAATGTTTTGCCCATGGCAGAAACTGTATAATCATATCTTTATGATATCATGAGCAAACAGAGCAGATCCTGATCAGACGGCTCCTACAGGAGTCGTCTGATCTGGGTCTACTCTGTTTGCAAAGGCGTAGACAGGTAGTATTTATGGAGTAAAGGATTAATTGATGAAGATCCACGATATACAGTGCAAGAGATAGCAGACATAACTGGAATTCATTCTCAAGTGTTTTAAGATAATGTATAATGCGTAAAGGTCATGGGCTTCTAGTTGGATTTTGTTTGTTTTGTATGTATCGGGGCGATAGGTCACTTTAACAATATGACAGTCATATCGCGACGTCCAGCTAATTACAGGTAGATGAACACCCCAGAGGTTTACCTGTGCACTTAACAAATTGCATTGTTTCGTGCACAGAAGAATACCCATGTAGAACCGCCGACCGACCGCAAGCCAGCTGGAAGCCTTCCTCGCATGAAAAATTCGAATGCCCAGACCGGGATTCAAACCGCAGCGATGAGTGGCTAAGTGAGTGTTAGTAGACGACCATAACCACTCGACCACGGAGGATCTGCTCCCGCTGGGTCAATCATATGTCCACTGATGAGCAGGGGCGTACTACGATTAGAAGAGCATCACAAATAATAAAAAAAGTATGATAAATGTGATCAATATAGTTTAGATTAAAAAATATTAACAGATGATGATATACCATTTTGAACCAGAGCTTGTCTCTAGAAATAAGGCTTTTATTGCTTCTGTGGGTGCAGGGGCTATTGTTGCCCACCGAAGAAAGACCTCAAATTAAATGTTAAAAGATCCCGTTCTTCTTAAAATCCTAGTTTCCAAAGGTAGTTCTGTTACTGGGAAGTTTTAAAGAGAAATTAATATTCTCACACAAATCGTTGATAAGGCCTTTCGGTGCCAAATTTCTAATTGTCGTCTGCAATCCAGATTTGTTAAATCATAAAAAAAATTATGGTAAAATAAGGAAACGGCATAATAAATGCAAATTTCAAAGGAATAAAGCACAGATATAGAAACAAAGTTAAGACAAAAAGTGAAGTCCCTGATCAGACACCGCCTTGTATGAGACGGGACTGCACTATTTGTCGTTGTGCATTTGTGCGACATTGGCAGTGAAAGGGTTAACCCTTTCGGTGCCAAATTCCTATTTGTCGTATGTAAACCAATTTTGTTAAATCTTTCGTTAAAATAATGAAATGGGCCAAACCAAAGCAAATTTCACAGGATCAAGCACATATATAGAAACAGAGTTTCAAACTTTGAGACAAAAAGCGAAGTCCCTGATTAGATGCCGCCTTTTCAAGACGGCATCTGATCTGGGACTGCACTATTTGTCGTGGGGCATTTTGCGATATTGGCACTTGAAGGGTTAAACACTAATATTCAAACCCGGGATTCACAGAGTTGCAACTATTTTCCTTCTGGTTCCTGACTCTAAAAGTAGCCATCAAAAATATGTTTACTTGTGGGTCTGTAAGGCAGGTGGTAGCTTAAAGCAGGTCAAAAGTAATGTAGAAAGATACTATTCTACATAGCTTTCTACATAACTTTTGCCCTGCATTAAGCTGTCACCTGTTTTTAAGATTGATATGTTCAATAAATGAATGACCACTTAAGACAAGTTCCCCTGTATGACAGAACATCGAGCGTGTATTGAGAGGAAGCATGCGACATATTACGCAAGTCCTGATGTCAGTTACTGCAATTTCACCATCTGATCATAATAGTCAATAATTGCATTACTCCTTGTCCTTTGAGCGACCATATATGCTACCTACTATAACACTATCAAAACGAATGTCTAACTTACAGCCTTAGGTATTAAAATGACTTAGTTTAAGTCAGATGGGTAATCCATTGATATGTCAATCATAAACGCATATGATCTGGATATGACTGGCTCTTCGCGTTTCTGTCGGTTCTTGAGGTACAAAGACAACCCATGGGAAAAATCAATATTACCTTGCCACTCCCTTGTGTCATCGAGCTCGTGTTGTTGTCGACTCTTACTAACGATGTAAACACTACTGTCTGCTCGAATCTGGATTTGATGCAATTTTGAGTTATTCCGATTCCAAAAAAGAAGTTAACTAGAGGTTTGTTTTTGTCACAAAAACAGATGTCTCCCCCTCCCAACCTCTTTCCAATTCACAAGTGTAATGTCTGTAACTCCAAACTTATCAGGGTCTATAACTCCAACATTGTCAGGGGGAGAAAATTCAAAAGCCCCAGGTACACAAAAGCACATGCTAGTAAACATTCTTGTGAAGTTTGGTGACTCTAGTACTAGTGGTTTCAGAGATACATGTGACACAAAGTAAAGTTTCTCTTATTTTAAGTCATAAGGGGCAGTAACTTATCAGGAGGAGACAATAAAAAAACCCAGATGCACAAAAATTCATGCTGGTGAACATTCCTGTGAAGTTTGGTGACTCTAGCCCTACTGGTTTCAGAGATACATGCAGCACAAAGTTTCTCTAATTTTAAGTTATCATATCAGGGGCAGTAACTCAAGAATTATCAGGGAGAGACAATTAAAAGAAAAACAGGTGCACAAAACTCATGCTGGTCAAGATTCCTGTGAAGTTTGGTGACTCTAGCCCTAGTGGTTTTAAAGATATGCATGGCACAAAGTTTCTCTAATTTTAAGTAATCATATCAGGGGCAATAACTCCAAAGTTATCAAGGGGAGACAATTCAAAAATCCCAGGTGCACCACAACTCATGCTGGTCAACATTCCTGTGAAGTTTGGTGACTCTAGCCCCAGTGGTTTCAGAGATATGCACGACACTAAGTAAAGTTCGTCTAATTTTAAGTCATCAGGGGCAGTAACTTCAAAGTTAACAGGGGGAGACAATTCAAAAAAACCAAGAGCAAAACAACTCATGCTGGTGAACAATCCTGTGAAGTTTGGTGACTCTAGCCCTACTGGTTTCAGAGATACGCGCGACACAAAGTTTGTATAAATTTAAGTATTCATATCAGGGGCAATAACTCAAGAATTATCAGGGGGAGACAATTCAAAAACCATAGGTGCACAACAACTCATGCTGGTGAACATTCCTGTGAAGTTTGGTGACTCTAGTACTAGCAGTTTCAGAGATACGCGCGACACAAAGTTTTTTCTAATTTTAAGTCATCAGAGGCAATAACTCCGAAGTTATCAGGGGGAGACAATTCAAAACCCCAGGTGCACAACAACTCATGCTGGTGAACATTCCTGTGAAGTTTGGTGACTCTAGCCCAACTGGTTTCAGAGATACGCGCGACACAAGTTTGTGACGGACAGACAGACAGACGGACGGACGGGCGGACGGACGGACGGACGGACGGACAGACAGACAACTCTGGCAAAAACAATATATCTCCCCATAAATGGGGGAGACATAATGACAAAACTTTAAAAATCTGGCACCAACGCATACAACTACAAACGAAATTTATAACTAGGGACAAACCGTGAAAAACGGTCACAATTACCGAAGAGCATATTGTTATATATTCACTTAAATTGACATTCCCTACAATGAATGCATATTTTAATAACATCATGCAACTTGGTATTTGGATGATATTTTTAACTTAGATAACCCTTTTTTGATGCTCTGATTCCTACAATTTATCCTAAAGAACTCAAATTGAATAAAGCTAACCCGTCCGACAATTATGCAGCGTTTCTTGATCTAGACCTTAAAATTAATAATGGAATGATTTCTTCTAAAATATATGACAAAAGAGATGATTTTGATTTTGATATTGTAAATTTTCCTCATCTTGACGGGGATGTTCCCCGTGCTCCATCTTACGGGGTTTATATATCTCAACTTATTCGTTTTGCTAGAGCTTGTTCATCTATTGACGATTTTAACAGTCGAAATCTCATTTTAACTGAAAAACTGCTTAGGCAAGGATATAGATACCATAAACTAAGAAAAACTTTCTCTAATTTTTACTATCGAAATCTCTCGCTTATTGACAAGTACCAATGTAATCTCAAGGTGCTTCTGCGACACGGTATTTCACATCCTGAATTTTATGGTGATGTGATTTACAAACTTCGTAAAATTATTGGACATACCCATTTTCTCACTTTGTTCATCAAATATGTTAAAACATTCATTAAAAAGGGCTATGATCCTGTAGCACTACAACATACTGCATGTTTGGTTGTGAACCCTTTTACAGTTGGCAATCACGCTGGCCTCTTTGCATGTACGCCGACAAGAAAGGTTTAGTACTCTATGAAGGCGACCTCTTAAATCCAGAAATGGAAGGAGAACGTCGGATATCTGTACTATTTCATTTTTGTCGTACCCTTTATTACTTTTCTGCAGTTACTCTGTTTGCAGCTCAATCATTGAGTACACTAGCGATAGGTGGATACAGTTTGTTCACTTAAATGTTTTCGTTATACATGCACTTTACCACTGTATTTGCCGTCGCGGTTGTTGTAGATTAGTCGGAGAGGGGGTATGTTTATTTACACTGTTTGTCTTTTAGGGTGGGGATGGAATAAGTGTGAGTCGGTCTTTTGGTTTCTGACCATAATATGTGGGGCCTGCCATGGGGAATTTCTATGTACCCTAGCTCACAGGGTACATGGACTCATGTACACGGCTAGTTAACCAATCAGAATTGAGGATTTTACTTTGCAGTATAATAATTGCTGTTTCATTGTGTTGCTGTTCGGGCGACTGTTTGTTCTGTATGTGGTGCTTCCTGCATGACTCATTTTTTGTACTTTTGGTATTGTTATGTTTAATCATTATTATAAAAACTGTAAATTTGAACTTTTTATCGAAAAATGTCCCTTCGATACAAAATAAACCGTTTTCGTGGAGACTTATAATGTTTGTTGAACAATAAAATATCGACCTATGTCGAACAGTTTCAGAACAAAAACGCCACCCCAATAAATACTAAAACGCTGGTGAATAGCATCGGGTCTCCAATATCAAACACATGTTCAGCGTTTATTATGTTGTTTTTTCTTGTGATGTACTTCTTTTTAGTAAATGTGATTTATTTTTATTTTATTTTATTTATTTATTTATTTATTTATTATTAATTTTTTTTTTTTTTTTTTTTTTGGGGGGGGGCGCATTTTTAAAATGTGTTGCAAGTAGAGGTCATCACTTTAACCTTTAGCATGCTGAGCAAATTATTTTTACACAATTTTTCACCTACTACATTTTCAAAATTCAAGCTATAATCAATTTGTCTACCAAAATGCAACCTGGGTGTCAAACAGTTTGGATCCTGATGAGACACCGAGTTACGTCTCATCTGGATCCAAACTGTTTACATAGGTGTTCACTCATCCGCCCGTAGCATGCTAAAGATTAACAACGGTTTATATTCTCAGCCATGGAACTTGTGTTGAAGCATCGGTGATTCAGGCATGGAACAATACCCACAACGAACAATTCAACGAAACATTGCTTCAGTGCATGCACGTTGTGTTACTGTGACGTTGTCGCTCAGCGTGTACTAACTAATGTGACTTGTGATTGGTGGCGTCCAATTAGTCCATAGTTGTCAACCCTTCATATAAACGCCCTTTTCATGCATCTGCAGAGAAGACCCAGATCAGACGGCTCCTATAGGAGCCGTCTGATCAGGGTCTGCATTGTTTCCTAATGGAATTTGATAGATCTGTTCTTTAGTTTCTCAAATGGCTACCATGTTCCACCTTTCATATGTCATTATAGCTATTTTGAACATGAATATTCAGTAGGTATTGAAATATGGACTGAATATAGAACAGGGAAAGAGTTAAACAACACAGTTAACCAACATCTACTAACAATACCGCTGGCGAAACCGGGCAATCTACGAGCAATAGTCAACACTAGTGAAATGCCGATTAACCCATTACGTCATAGGCTGTTTTTAGATCCTACCTCTTTAAATAAATCTACCGAAAAGGAGCATTAATTAGAGAAAAGGAAACCTTTAGAATTTTGTAGTTTGAAATCATTGTGATAAATAGAGCATTTGCTCCTATAGGAGCAAATGCTCTATTTATCACAATGGTTTCACAAAGTGACTTTTACGGAGTCGTCAAAAGTCGTCAATATGAGGGAAAGGGTTAATCGCACTACTGTGTGATCACGTCGTGAAGGTTCCGACTTGATGATCGATGAAGGACATGCCAACGTCATCGTCGACGATATATACATAACCTTATGGAGATGATCGAGTTTAGCTAACAGTAAAAAGCCGGACACTGCTAAACAGCATCTGATTAGGGGTTTATACATTGTTTGTCAAATTGCTCTAACCCTTTCCTCCATAAATACGCATTTCTACGTCTCTGTAATAACCACTTCTTGAAACCAGTGTGATAAATAGAGCATTTGCTCTTACAGGAGCAAATGCTCTATTTATCACAATGGTTCCAAACTACAAAATTCTAAAATTTTCCTTTTCTCTAGTAAATGCTCCTTTTGGGTAGATTTATTCAAAGAGGTTGGGTCTAAAAATAGCTTATGGAGGAATGGGTTAAAATGAACAGAATCATTCTGCAATCTAAATAGAGTTTACCTTTATCAAATGTCATGTTTTATAAAAAAAAGTTTGTATATACATTGGTTGCAAACCTACAATCCATAATCGGCCTTTACCCAAACTCAAATAAGCCCGCCATATTAGAACTTAATCGTGATTTTCAATCGATGATCCATCGCGAACATGCGCCGATGATCAAGTAAATTTTTTGGGCCCGATTCCGAACACCAGTCAACACTGCTGCACAGTTATTAACTATTACAAAAACTTAGATCAAGCAGGATGGGCTTATGTCATGGATAAAACCCAATAATTAGACAACTGTCAGACTATTATAACATGCATCATGTATGAAATATTAAACAAACGTGCATATTGATGCGGAAAACGCACGCGCAGACAGAATTATCCGACAAATATAGTGATACAAAATAAATGCTACGGCTGCACGCTAATCTGCAATAATGGCAGATTTTGATATCAACCAATGGTGTGTGTAAACCGTGTATAATAATAAAACATTTACAAACAGTGTAGATCCAGATCTGGGTCTGCACTGTTTGTCATAATAATCGATTCCGTCAGTGATAAATAATGATGTAACTTTTTGTTTAATTAATATTCAGAATCCATCTTTAATTATTCTCCAGATTAAGGGTTTTCCCATAGCTTGCTGAGGAAAATTGTCTTCTTAATTTCCGATATGCTACAAAGTTAATTTACTTTCAATTGGTTAAAAAATAATGACCGAGTGGCAAATAGCTTGAATCCTATTGAGATGCAGAGACTCTCTGTGTCTCATCTGATCTGGATCCAAGCTGTTTGCAAATGCATACAAGGTCGCGCTTGGCAGGCGAAGGACTAGAGCCATACAGATGCAGTGCTATATATGACAGACGCATTTCAATCAATAATTGTGCAAGGCTCTCATTTCGGCGAAGAAAATTTAATTAACGTTGTAGCCGCTCCCGCCATCTTAATTATTTAAGAGAAAAACCTTGTGACGCAAGCAGAGACAAACTATGTACCTGGTGATAGGATTAGGTTTAACTGCATGGACACCTTCAGTCACTGCTAGTGATATCGAACTGACTTTGTGATGTACAAAACCCTCACTTATTCATATGGTATAGTTAATAAGAGAATTAAGACCTTTTTAGGCAGGTGACTGCTTAATGCAAGGAGAGAGTCATGTAAAAAGCTAAAAAAGGAGTCTGCTGCATTAATTTCACCCTGCATTAACTTAAAGCCGGCAATGAATTTATTTTCGAATTTCGAGAGGTTTTGTATTTACATAAGAAAAGTCATTTCATACCATGCTCAAATGAACCAATTTACTTTACAAATAAAAAAGTTTCTTCTCACAATAATCGCGGAGGGATCATTGAGATGCATTTAATTATCACCAGGTTTACTGATTTAACAAATTGATTGATCATATGGGAAATCAAAATTATTTTTATTTTTTGCTAGTTACATAGTAAATTGTTACGAATTTTACTTTTCTGTAAACATTTTTAAATTCATCTATTTACCCATTGTAGGAGCTTTCTGCAAAGCTGATGTTCTTCATTAAGACAGCACATGTATTATAAATCCAGAAATAGATATTTTTGAATGGTCGATATAGTATAATATAGAGGTTTAAATGTGTTTACTTTTGCAAGTCTTGTTTGCTTAACCCATTCCTTCATTTTGGCGCCTTTTGACGACTCTGTAGAAGTCACTTTTTGAATTTTGAAACCCATTCCCTCATATTGAAGCCTTTTGACACCCCCTGTAATTGTCACTGTTTTAAACCATTGTGATAAATACAGCATTTATCACAATGGTTTAAAAACTACACACTTTTAATATTTTTCTTTTCTCTAGTAAATGCACCTTTTCGGTAGATTTTTTCAGAGGCTGGGTTCAAAGATGGGCACTTTTAGAAACGATAAAATAATGTAATTATATGTAATGCAACTGAGAGTGTATGAGGAGAAATAAAAACAAGAAATTGTGAAATGTGTCCTCCTTGTAAAAGTTAACATGTATACCAAATTTGAACCAAATATATTAGACAGTTTCTGAGACATGGACCTTAACGTAAACCTTAACCAACAATGAAAACTCTAAGTCGAAAAAGGGGAATAATTATGGCAAAATTAATTTCAGGGTTACCTACCCTTGTGAAGTGGGTTACCCTTGTGATAGTAAACATGCATACCAAATGTGAAACAAATATCTTTGATGGTTTCTGAAAAATGGACTTTAACAAAAATGTTAACCTACACCAACGCCGACGCTGACGACGACGCCCGACGCCGCGACACCGACGCCGACGCCGACGAGTGGGTCGTGACAATAACTCCACTTTTTTGAAAAAGTGGGGCTAAAAAGGACGGGATTCAAAGCACAGTCAATTTGACCATATGTTACATTGAAACAGACGGTACCTTGAGAAGGAAGATGGGTTTAACGCTTTCCATTATATAAATGTTTTTCACGGTTTTGTAAACAGAGTAGACTAAAATCTGACAGCTCCTGTCGATACCGTCTCGTCAGCGTCTGATCTACATGTATTTGCTTATGAAATTATATAGATCCGACCATTCAAAGTTCGCCTAAACCAACACTTCCCTTCCAATGTTTACCTTATAAAAAAATAAGTTAATGAATATTCATAAAGTCTTCATTTTATGCAAAAATGTTCAACAGGGAAAGGGTCAAGGACAATGTGTCTATAAATGAAGGTATTTCAGAAGTCTGTAAAATGGCACAAAATTGACATTTGTTTACCCCTTTCCCTCATAGGCTATTTTTAGATCCAACCACTTTGAATAAAGCTACCGAAAATAAGCATTAACTAGAGAAAAGGAAACAGTTAGAATTTTGTAGTTTGAAACCCTTGCTTTATTTATCATAATGGTTTCAATAGGTGATTTTTACAGAGGCGTACAAAGGTGTATTTGTTAACCCTTTCCCTAAAATAAACATTTTTCACACATTCGCAAACACAATAGACCCAGATCAGACGGCTCCTATAGGAGCCGTCTGACCAGGGTCTGTTCTGTTTGCTTAAGACATAATATAAGTCTGATTCTACACTTTTTGTCAAAGCAAACGATTCCTTTGAACAATTTACATTAAATCGTTATTCCCAACATGGATATTGAACTGGTAAAGGTTTAAAAAAATAGTGTATGTCCAAATAGCTCACGAATAATCACTTAAAATTGCGAAAGTTTGATGTTAGAGTATGGATGTTATTCGCCCGCGTTTTAGACACAATTCGGGTGCATGCGTTTTAGTTTCGTGCCCGTCGTAACTAATCGCTGGTGTTCCGATTGGTTCCATTTGCGTTCGCGATAGACAATGATACTAGAGCAACAAAATACGAATGCATTGCGACATAAGTTACTACATGTATTACTGATTCACAAATGCCGCGAAATGCGTATTATGATCTAAGTTGCTCGGTGAAATCTTCATAAAATGGTCCAATTTCAATGGTTATGTGATCTTAAAAACTTGTTATATTTTGACAGATTACCTTTTACTCCATGAATATTCATGTAAGAAATAATGACGTCATGAATCTTTATTTGATTAAACTTTAATAACAGCACATGGACACGGGAATTTTTGGCCATGGCAGAAACTGTAGAATCATATCTATATTATTTCACAAGCAAACGGAACAGACCCAGAATAGATATTTCCTACAGCAGCCGTCTGATCTGGGTATTCTCCGTTTGCAAAGGCGTAGAAATGTGTATTTATGGAGTAAAGGGCTAAATGATACAATATTCAGAAATGCTGACGAATGGGTCAATAACTTTTTTTCGCGACCACAATGTAACAAATTTGTGTTACCATGGTGACTTGATAAAGACGCATTTCCACGCGTTTGCAAACAGAGTAGACCTAGATCAGACGGCTCCTATAGGAATCGTCTGATCAGGATCTGCTCGTTTTGCTTATGAAATTATAAACGTACATCTAATTCTTCAGCCCCTGGTTAATAATAGTACATATTTAAGCGCCTTTGAACGCACATATCCTGTGTGAAAAGAGCACTATATAAATGTGGTATAATAATAATAATTATAAAAAAAGATCAGGAAATTAATATTCACGATGTCATCAATTTTACATGAAAATTCATGAGGTAAATGGTTAAACAGTTGCCATGGCAGAAACAATAGAATCAGATCTATATAGTTGCATTAGCAAACAGAGTAGACCCTGATCAAGCAGCTTCTATAGACGCTGTCTTACCTGGATCTACTTTCTTTGCAAAGACGTGTAATGGCGTCTATAGTAGAGAGCAACAGTTAAGGTGTGTGCTCAAATACTAAATTCGTCATTTCTCCACAAAACCCTATATTGTGACCACTCTTTAGAATCGTCTCGAAGAGACGATTCTAAAGAGTGGTCACAACATAGGGCTTGGTGGAGAGAAAAAAAAGAAGTTTTTGTTGAAAATGTTTTAATTTACGCATCTTATCTGGACGTCTGCGTCTCAATGAGGTAAAACGTTGATAACCAAATAATAGAATGGCACATATCAAAAATGAATTGTTGCGAAAGCTGATAGCAGTTCGTGACCTTCTGAGAATCAATCTGAGGAGAATACTGTATGTATATACCGTAAATATATAAAACATATTAAATATTCATTTACATGTATATGGTATTCACCTTCAAGAGCTCGACGCTTGTATTTGCCACTTTGTGATAAACCTTTGCAAACAGTTTGGATCCGGATGAGACGCCGAGTTACTCGGCGTCTCATCTGGATCCAAACTGTTTGTCACTCTGACACTGTTTTCTTTTGTTAAAGAAGTGGAATGAATCTGTGTATTTTTAATTGAAGCAGACTACAATATTTGCAGACAACAATTGCTCAGAATACAATCAAACACGTTTACAATGTGTTATAGTAGAATATACTGGATGTGTTGAATGTCTATCACGTCCACAGCTTCGACCTAATCACACGAAAACATTATAAATTACCTGCTCGAACTCTCAATATTTTTTCTAACTTTATGTTAGTTTAACCTATTACCTCATAGGCTATTTTTAGACTCGCCCTCTTTAAAAAAAATCTACCGAAAATGAGTATTTATTAGAAAAAAGGAAACGTTTAGATTGGTGTAGTTGTGAAATCGTTGTGATAAATAGAGCATTTGCTCCAATGGTTTCAAAATGTGACTTTAACAGAGGCGTCAAAAAGGCGTCATTATGGGGAAATATGGGTTAAAATGTTTTAAGGAATTATTTTCCTGTTAAAACGCCTGGGTCCTAATGAGACTCTGATTTTACTGGGCGTCTAATCTGGATATAAACTGATTGCAAATGACGTGTGGGTAGCAATTAACCTTTTACTCCATAAATACACCTTTCTAAATCTTTGCAAACAGAGTAGAACCAGATCAGGCGGCTCCTGTAGGAGCCGTCTGATCAGGGTCTGCTCTGTTTGCTTAATATATAATATAGATACGATTCTACAGTTTCTGCCACGGTCTAAAGATTCCAGTGTTCATGTGCTATTATAACAATAAACAAAATTAAGTTTCCTTATGTCATCATTTCTTAGACGAATATTAATGGAGTAAATGGTTACCATATGGGATTATCATTCACTCCAAAGATGATCTTTTAATGCCTTTACAAACAGAGTAGACCCAGATATAAGAAAGAGAGAGAGAGAGAGAGAGAGAGAGAGAGAGAGAGAGAGAGAGAGAGAGAGAGAGAGAGAGAGAGGACCTCTCTAAACCGGGCGGTCAATTTAAATATCGGTCTTGGAGACCAGTGGCAGCTTAATGCAGGGTGAAAGTCTGCATGAGTTCCACGCTGTATTAAGCAGCCATCTGTCTAAAAGTATCTAAATTATTCTCCACTAGAATTCCGGTTTAGAGAGGTTTTACTGTACATAAAAATATCGAATTAAGATAATTGTACACGCACCTAAGAAAACAAACTAATGAAAAGTAGAATTCCAACAATATAAAACGCACTAAATTTTATCGTAGGATTTAAGACCTTGCATGTTTAAATTCTCATTGCTTACAATGTTTAGTAAGAAAATGAAGATCAGTAAAAGATTTAGAGTAATTGTCAGCAATGAAACTAAATAATTTATCATCACAAAAAGTATCCTCTTAACCGCTTCCTTCATATAAACGCCTTTTCATGCATTTGCAAACAGAGTAGACCCAGATCAGAAGGCTCATATAGGAGCCGTCTGATCAGGCTCTGCTCTGTTTGCGTACAAACCCATTCACTCAGATGCTATTTTTAGATACAATCTCTGAATAAATCTACCGAAAAGGAGCATTAACTAGAGAAAATTTTAGAATTTTGTAGTTTGAAACCATTGTGATAAATAGAGCATTTGCTCCTATAGGAGCAAATGCTCTGTTTATCACAATGGTTTCACAAAATGACTTTTACAGAGTCGTCAAAAGTCGTCAATATGAGGGGGTGGGTTAAGCAAACAGTTTGGATCCAGATAAGACAGTAACTCAGTATCTCTTCATTGTATAGATTTGTTTCACACTCTCAGTACACCTTTGAAAAGACATGAAAGAGAGTAAACTTGCTTCCAGATCTGTATTTGAACACATTTTTATCGACGAGCAAACATCAGACTCTCATCATACGACTCCTGCAAAACCGTCTGATCTGGGACTTCTCTGTTTGAGCATTGTTTGACGTGTACACGGCGTTTCATCTGGACTTATGTCGTTTGCAAAGTTCAGTCAGACCGCGCTTAGCACGATACGGGTTATGCAAGAGACTAAGCAACAGATAAATTATATGCGTACCCAAGTACTAAAATCGTCATTTCTCCACCAAACCCTATGTTGTGACCACTCTTTAGAATTGTCTCGAAGAGACGATTCTAAAGAGTGGTCACAATATAGGGTTTGGTGGAGAAATAAAGAAGTATTTCTTGAAAATGTCTCAATTTATCTGATCGTGCTTATCATGATAAGGGTTATTTATTAACCAATTACCTCATAGGCTATTTTTAGACTCATTACCTCATAGGATATTTTAGACTCATTACCTCATAGGCTATTTTTAGACCCAGCAGCTTTGAATAAATCTACCGAAAAGGAGCATTTACTAGAGAAAAGGAAACATTTAGAATTGTTTAGTATTGAAACCATTGTGATAATTAGAGCATTTGCTCCTATGGAGCAAATGGTCTATTTATCACAATGGTTTCAAAAAGTGACTTTTACAGAGGCGTAGAAATGCGTATTTATGGAGGAAAGGGTTAACCGTTTATGCCTTTCTACGTCTTTGCAAACAGAGTAGACCCAAATCAGACGGCTCCTATAGGGTCCAGGGATACACAATTTGTGAGTTTGAGATCATTCTCAAGTTATACAATTTCTGAGTCTGGGATCATTCCTGAGTCACAACATACGGTTACTTGGAGAAATAAAGATGTTATTCTTGAAAATGTTTCAATTCAAGCCTCTTATCTGAAACCTCTGATAATCTTAAATGAATATTCATGGGGTAAATTGTTAAACCGATCTGTTTACAAAGGTTTGCTATCGTAAAACTATACCCCATGTTAAAGCTGCGTGGTATTGAAATCGTTAAACCATATGTTGACATGACAGCATTTTGTCTGGATCGGTGCAAAACATTAATAAGTCATGCTATTGGATAAAATTAGGCAATTAACACATTACCTGTTTCGCTGTAGCGCAATCTGTGATAACCATTGCAAGCAATTTGAACCAATGTCCCGAGGTTATAAAACGATTTGCTTGAGTCTGAGATCATTCTCAAGCATCTGATTGGTCAGATTCTGAGCAAGCTCAGAATCTGACCAATCGGATACTTGAGACTGATCTCAGACACAGAAATTTTATAACATTGGACCCAGATGAGACACCGGGTATCGTTTTGTCTCATATTGACCGAAACTATTACATGCAGAAGCTGTGGTAATGGTTTTTGATAAAAGAAAGATTGAAAATACATGTATTAAATATTTAAGCAAACAGTGCAGATTCTGATCAGAGAGACGTGTTACATGTATCTTGGTCGGTATAGTTTACGTGTATCCTGATTAAGGATAGCTAGGCACAAAAGGGCTAACCCTTTAACCCTTTCTTTCTTGAGAATTAATGAAAGAATTTATTTCTGTTTGGATGTTAATGAATAATGTGGTTGTGGCAGAAACTTCATAATTATATCTATATAATTCCATAAGCAAAACAAAGCAGACCCTTACCAGACAACTCACATGCGAGTTGTCTGGTCTGGGTCTACGCTGTTTGCGAGGGTACCAAAAGTCGTCCATATCAGGGAAATGGTTAAGACAGATTTTATAGCTGTTAAAGCGTCAGATAGTATGGCCCTGACCCAAATTAAGCATGCTTTCGGTGAAACAGGTGATTGCTTCCGCGAGAAAAAAACCCGACAACATCCGATCAGGGTCTGCTTCAGTAAGTGCCGACTTTTTTTCCTGTAGGATCTGTCTGATCAGGGTCTGCCCTGTTTGTATATGGAATTATATAGATCTGATTTTACGAGTTTTGCCATGGCCAATCCATCTAGTGTTCATATTACATCACTAGTATTTAGCTCATGAATATTCATGATGAAATTATTTCTTACATGAATATTTATGAGGTAGATGTCTGAAAGTAAATACTATAAGAGTTTTATGACATCGATCTTGTCTCCACTGAGTCCCCTGTCTTTTCCTGCAATGGAATTTCAATAGAACCTGTCCTAAGCGGCCGTTCATTTATGGAACATAAGAGTGTTCAAAAGAAGGTGGTTGCTTAATGCAGGGCAGAAAATTAATATAGAAAGCTCATATGGGAGCTTTCTGCATTACTTCTAACCTGCGGTAAGCTACCACCGGCCTTACATACCCATAATTAGACCCCTCTTTGATGGCCGCTTAAGCAGGTTCTGTTGTACTCTGGAATGTAAACATTTCTGTGAAATGAAATCGGCAGAAGAGTACCTGCCTTGGCATTTTCACGCTTGAACAGACCTCGGGTATTCTGGGTGCACTGCGAAGATCGCGGGGAGCGTCAGTGTCGCGTGCGGAGTTCGTTGAGCCATCAAATATTTACCAGTCGCCAGCCTCCTGTAGTGCGCTGTCCAAGGATATCGTTCCAACCATCTTCAGAAGAAACAGACCTTATCACAGACCGTGACTCGCACTGAAAGGACAAAAAGGAGGCCACAGTTCCACCTTATTTCGACTTGAAAAGGACAGGCGAAATGCCTCAGTGGATATAAGTATGCTAGTACATGCAGGCAACTGTGAGACACTATCACACGACGACTTTCGCCCGTACCAATTATTTTCTTTGCCTAAAATGACAAGGAAGTCGAAAGTTGATATGTCTAATTTTATTCGACGAACACATGAATGTTTAACCTTTTACTCCATGAATATTTATGTAAGAAATAATGATATTAAGAATATTAAATAGATTAACTTTATAATGGCACGCGAGTACTAGAAATACTGGTCATGACAGAAACTGTAAAATCAGACTTTCAGAATATATGTACTTCACAACAGTTGGTGTTATGTGCGTAAAAAGTCGCCCGTACTTCATTCTCAGTGTTGTTATATTTTCTAGTCCTTCAGGATCATTAATTTCGATGTTATTAGGTTTGAAAATTGAACTCCGCTTATGCCGTTGCTAGGGGCGTGAGTAGTGTTGAACTTTTAATAACTACAGTAAACTCCCTCTAATGCGACCACTTAATGAACAAACATGGCTGTCTTCATAAGCAGGTGGTTACTTAATGCAGGACGAGCGTTATGCAGAAAGCTCCTATATAGGAGCTTTCTGCATAACTTTCGTCCTACATTAAGCCATCACCTGTCTTTGCCACTGTGAATTATGCCCCTTTTTGGTAGTTGCATTAGAGTGGTTTTACTGTACTCATGAACAGACCCTACAAAACCGAGTCTGCAATTTTCTCTTTTTTGCATTGCTGCTTTTCCTTTCGACGGATCTACTTTCAGAATTAATGTATATAACTCCACATGAAAACATTGGATATCCTGATCAGAGAGCCCCGTTAGACCACATTCGTAACACGTATTACGAATGTGATCACATACGTAACATTCGTAAACATTTTGTGACGAATGTGATCGATGCCGATTTTGATGTGACATACAGTCGCATTTGTAACGCGTCATACAGAAAAGGAAGCTAAAAAGTGAGTGTGTACAACTGAAAGAAAGTTGTCACAAGTTGTGAACAATTACATGATGTGTTATTTCCAGTCAGGTCATGATAAGTATCGGAATGAAACCATGACCACCCAATCATTATCATCATCATCAGCAGCAGCAGCAGCAGCAGCAGCAGCATTCATCGCAAAAATAAGACCTTGTTCAAATTTTAACAACAAAGTAAAACTATTACACAAACGAATTTGTTTTTCTTTCCTAAAGTTTATCATTTAATTTATAGTTGCTAAAATAGTTGGCATAGTGTATTACTCAATTAACAACAAATACAGGAACTAAGAAGTATTTTTTATCTTATTATAGGCACATATTAACAGCATTGCATAGGTGCATGTATATGACAAGTTCTATGAAAAATGGAAACTCTTCAAGATCTTTTAGGTAGGTTTCCTAAACATGGTACAAGCATGTACATTATATCTTTAAAATGTGTTGCTAAGGCTGTGAAAAGTAGAGACATGATCCTCAAGGAAATATAATAACATATACATGTACAATGATAATCCTATTACCATTTACTAATTGAACATTGTCAGCGAGGAACTCAACCTGTTACATATGTGATTCTAATGTCAATCTCCATGTCGGACAATCACATCATCATCATCATCATCATCATCATCACATTTTTACCTGTTACTAATGTGATCACATTCGTAACATATCTGTCACAAATGTGATCCGTTACGAATGTGGTCTAACAAAGCTCCTACAGGCAGGAGCGTAGCTAAATCCAAATGTAATGTACGCACCGTGGCTATAGTGGTCCGAGGGCATGCTCCCCGGGAATATTTTCGTAGAATTGTGTAGCTTTGAAACCATTGTGATAAATAGAGCATTTGCTCCTATGGGAGCAAATGCTCTATTTATCACAATGGTTTCAAAAAGGTGACTTTTACAGAGGTGTCAAAAGGCGTCAATATGAGGGATTGTGTTAAGGTTTACATGACAAGATTAATGTTACGCACGTGCGTAAGTGCGAATCCCTAGCTACGCGTCTGACATAATATGTCTGATCACGGTCTGCTATGATTGCAAAGGAGTAAAAAGACGTGTATAGGGAGTTCGATCAGTGACGTGCTGTTTGCATAAGACGCTGAGTTGGAACAAAATTGTTTCTCACACATTCTTTAAGGTTGTTTAACCCTCTTTTTATAAAATACGCCTTTCTACGCCTCAGTTAAAGTCACGTTTTTGAAACCATTGTGATAGATAGAGCATTTTCTAAATAGAAGCAAATGCTCTGTTTATCACAATGGTTTCAAAACTACACAATTTTAATGTTTCCTTTTCTCTAGTAAATGTTCCTTATCGGTAGATTTATTCAAAGAGTTTGGATCTAAAAATAGCCTATGGAGGAAAGGGTTAACCCTTCATATAATTTGCATTTGCAAACAGAGTAGACCCGGATCAGACAGTTCCCATAGGAGCCATCTAATCAGGGTACGTTATGTGTTTTTTCTGATTCTACGGTTTCTGGCTGAGCCAAAATATCCTGTGTTTATGTGTCATTATAAAAAAAATCTAATTAATATGCATGACGTCATTATTTCTTACGTGAACATTCACGGAGTAAAGTGTTAAGAAGACTTACTGTATTTTTTATGTATTACAATACAATGCATTGGTTTGTATCTGTCTGACACAAACCTTTCTTGAAAATCTGTAAGACTAAATAATTGCTGGCATCATCAGATATGAATCTTATTTTTAAATGATCTCGAAATAGTAATTGTTATTAAAACACTCTGTTTATTGAATCATTACGTGGACCAATGTAATCTAAATATAGAAGGATACCTCATATTCGCATGCTCCGTTAGTTATTGATTAATTAACCCATTCCCTCCTACTGGCGCCTGTTGGTGCCTCTGTAAAAGTCATTTATTGAAAACCATTGAAATATACAATTCTTTAAAAAAATGTTTTCCTTTTCAGTAGATTTATTCAAAGAGATTGTTTCTAAAATATAGTCTAGCGGGGCAGGGGATGAGTTAAAACAGACGACAGCGATAAATTAAACCGACTCGCGTAAAAAGAAAAAACTGTATACGAGAAAAAACAAGAAACACGCCTTTATTCTTATACGAGAACTAGCGTTTTGCCTTTTACAGTAAAACCTCTCTATAACGGTCTCTAACTTACATAAAGTAATTTGGGTTAAAGGCAGGCGGCTGCTTAAAGCAAGGTGAAAGTAAAACAGAACGTTCCTATAGGAGCGTTCTGTTTTACTTTCACTTTGCTTTAAGCAGCCACCTGCCCTAAATACCAACTAATTAACACCATCTAGTTGTCGTTATAGAGAGGTTTTGCTGTATTTGCTATTGTGGGTGGTCGCTGTAGACCGTCTGTGTTGTCTGCTCTGGGAAAGATTAGATTGAAATAAATGTAATACCGTAAGTGTACTACACCTGGATGTAGAAAAATGCTATGTAATATATGATATGCACAATACTACACGTAATCAGAAACTGTTATCTTAATGATAATACTACTAATAATAATGATGATAATAGTAATGATGATGATGATGATGATGATGATGATGATGATGATGATGATGATGATGATGATGATGATGATGATGATGATGACGACGACGGCCATGATGATGATGATGATGATAATAATGATGGTGATAATTAATAATAATAATAATAATAATAATAATAATGAAAATAATACTGACTGGATTTAACGAAATAACTCATTTGATAATGAGACCCTCTAAAATAAAAGACATTCTATATAATATTGTGTAAAGAAAATCTATATATATTTTTACATAACTGAAAAGAAAAAAAAACTAAAAAAGTAGTCGCTTTCGTAAGTTATCACACAATAACTTCAGAAATATTATTTATTTATTACAGGCAGGTTTGAGTTTCCTTTTTATAAGTCAGCAAACAAGTCTCTCTTGGTTTGACCTGGTGTCATTCTCTCCGTATCTATTAATATTTGATTCCAAAGATAGCAGTTGTTGGCAGTCGGTCATGTAATGGAATCAGCTATGAATATAAAAACAAGACACCAGCGTATTTACCCTAACCGGTGTGTTTTTCGTGTTTGTCATTACAAAATCTTCTACTAGTAATGAGGTCGGCGTTTATGTTATAGCCATGGAAACAAGGGTACGCGGGGACGAATCTACCAGCTCAAGCTACCTATCCGAAAGTAGCCGATTGATAAATAATTCATTCGCATTGTAAACTGCCAGCATCCAATCGCGAACAGTATCATATAGGCGCAGTATCGCCTAATACCTGCAAACCTAATATAGAACCCTATTAGCACTAATTTGTTGAATACCTGTTTTGCCACATGTATATATTGCAGTGATATAAAGGCGGTATATTCTCGTTACCTTGGCAATATTATACCTTAAATGAAAACTGTGATTAATCGTAAACTTAGAGTTTGTGAATAAAGTATTTTATATAGCTATCAAGTGTATGACAGAGAACAAAGGTGGAATTTAATTGTTTCTTTACTGATATAAACGGATAACTGAGAAAGAGACTGGAGCCTAGCTACCCGTGTATGTAACCGCCATTACATCTACACGTTTAAAATAAATTTACACGGGCAGTTATTTTAACAAGTCAGAGGCAGATAGCAACAGAAATTTGTCGTGTGCCACCCTGGGTCTTGCCAGTACTACCATGTGAGGAAACAATCCATAAAAACGTAGTGTTTGTGACAAATATAAGTTATTTTTTGACGGAAGGAATATGAGAAAAAATTGAGAAATCTCATCACATCACAGCACAAGAACTATGGCACGCCCAGGAAAGGTAAATATTCTTGTATCCTAACTGACCTAAGTATTCAGACGCACAGTCTCCCTTCTCAACTTTAACCCTTCCCTGTTCTAAATTTTTCCAAATTTCAATACCTACTGAATATTAATGGACAAAATAGTTATGATGAAATATGGAAGGTTGACTATTGTATCCATGTTAGAAACTAAAGAAACATATCTATCAAATTCTATTAGCAAAAAGAGCAGACTGTTTGCAGGTGCGTGAAAACACGTTTATTTGAAGGAAAGGGTCAAATCTACATAAATTCAATTTCGCCCCATATTTATAACTTCAAGTTAGACTGACATACAACAGAATATGTCGTAGCGGTCATTTGTTTATTAAACACAGGAGTCATAAAAAGCAGGTGATTGCTAAATGCAGGGCAAAAGTAACGCGTATAAAATCTCCTATAGGAGCTTTCTGCATTACTGTTGATCTGCATTTAGCTTCAACCTGCCTTACACACCCATAAATATGCCTCTTTTTGATGATTGCTTAACCCATTCCCTCATATTGACGACCTTTGACGACTCTGTAAAAGTCACTTTGTGAAACCATTGTGATAAATAGGAGCAAATGCTCTATTTACCACAATGGTTTCAAACTACAAAGTTCTAAAATTTTCCTTTTCTCTAATTAATGCTCCTTTTCGGTAGATTTTTTCAAAGTGGTTGTATCTAAAAATAACCTATGAGGTAATGGGTTAAGACAGGCTCTTCTGTAGTAGTCAATAGTGTAGACCCAGATTAAACGGTTCCTTCAGGGGCCGTTTGGTCTGGGTCTACACTATGAATCTGGGTTCTTAATGTAATTAGGGTATCCTGGCACATCTAAGAAAATTGCTGCATGAACAAGATATATCATTGACTCTTACTACATAGATACACTGTTTAACCCTTTCCCTGTTGAATATTCATGTAAGAGATAATGACATCATGAATAATTATCAGCTAAATTTTTAAAATGGCACATGTACACAGGTTATTTGGGATTTGGTAGAAACTGTAGAGTCAGATCTATTATAATTAAATTTCATAAGCAAACGGAACAGACCTCGATATGATGCCTCCTACTGGAGCCATCTGACCTGGGTCTTCTCTGTTTGCAAAGGCATGCAAAAGGCGTTTACAGTAAAACCTCTCTATAACGGACACTAAAGTGTGTTCATTAGTTAGTATTTAGGCAGGTGGCTACTTAAAGCAAGGTGAAAGTAAAACAGATCGCTCCTATAGGAGCGTTCTGTTTTACTTTCACCTTGCTTTAAGCAGCCACCTGCCTTTAACACGAAAAAACTTGATGTAATTTAGTGGCCGTTATAGAGAGGTTCACTGTATATGAAGGAACGGGTTAACGCCGTTGTGCAGGAGCTGTCTGGTCTGGGTCTGCTCTGATTGCTTATGGAATAATACAGATATGAGTCTACAGTTTCTGCCACTGCCAGCATTTCTTGTGTTCGCCTGTTTAATATCCATTACGTCATTATTTCTTATAATGAATATTCATGAAGTTGAGGGTTAAATTCTCACTATGATTTTTTCTGGAAAGTACGATTACGGAAAAAATGAGTTTGCGGTGGCATGCTTGTCACGTGTTCAATTACGTCTCATCTGGATCTAAACCGTATTATCCGATTGCTTATATAAACATCAGTATAGGTCTTTAACCCTTTACTCCATGAATATTCATGTAAGAAGTAATTATATTATGAATATTAATTAGATAAAATTGTTATAACAGCAAAAAGACAGTCATGAATTGTTGGTCATGTCAGAAACTGTAGAATCATATCAATATTACATCATAAGCAAACAGAGCAGACCCTGATCAGACAGCTCCTATAGGAGCCGTCTGATCTGGGTCTACCCTGTTTGCAAAGGCATAGAATGGCGTATATAGAGAGGTCTGCTCTGTTTGCTTATCATATACTATAGATATGATTGTACAGATTCTGCTATCCCCAAAATTCATGTGTCCATGTGCTATTATAACAATCTAATTAATATTCATGACGTCACTATTTTACATGAATAGTCATGGAGTAAAAGGTAATGCGATCTAGCTCGCATTTACAAACAGCTTAGGTCCAGAAATGATAAATGGGTCACTTGCAACTCAATACAAACATTAACCCTTTCAGCGCCAAATTTCTAATTGTCGTCTGCAATCCGGTGTTGTTAAATCGTTCGGTAAAATAAGGAAATAAGATAAATAAATGCAAGTTTCAAAGCAATAAAACATAGATATAGAAATAGAGTTGGAGACAAAAAGTGGAGTCCCTGATCAGACGCCGCCTTGAAAAGGCGGCGTCTGATCTGGGACTGCACTATATGTTGTGGTTATATATTTTTGTGTTTATCTCTTTCATTACCAATAGGGAATCTGCGATTATATTTGCCAGCAGTTTGGTTCCAATTCAGATGCCAAGCAACCAGGCGGCTCATCAATATCCAAACTGATTGCTCTTGTGGATATGTTATGAAAGAAACGGCGAGGAAACTAAATAATACTTGACAGTGAAAGAGTTAACGCATTCCTTCATAGGATACTTTTAAACTCTCTTTGAATAAAAAAAAATCTACTGCAAAGGGGCATTTACATGTACTTGTACTAGAAAGAAGGAATATTTTAGAATTGTGGAGTTTTTAAACCACTTTGATAAATAAAACATTCGTCCCATGGAGTAAATGCTGTATTTATCACAATGATTTCTAAAGGTGGCTTTTAAAGAGGTTTCAAAAGAAGAGGGAATGGGTTAACAAAGGCATAATTTATAAATCAGAAATTGCTGATTTTTTTGTAATTACTATAGCCTTTATAGTTTATAACAAACTTCCAAAAATCTGTCTTCTTTGACATGCGGTGTCTGTCCGTCCTTGTGTGCGTTCGTGTGTCATTGCGGGAGCACAAACATGTTGAAGAAGTTGGGATGTGGCCTAGTACAAAGGGATTCCATTGCACATGTATTCATTCTGTGACCACCCATCTCTTATTTGCATGAAGTGGCTGAAGTGGTTTCATTATGTTCATTACATATATATAGTCTTCAGACACCTTTCAAACAATGGATGAAAAACCATTAACCCTTTACCTGATGAATATTCATTAAAGAAATAATGACATCATGAATATTTATTAGCTGAATGTTTATACTGGTATATCAATCAACCAATCAATCAATCAATCAATCAATTTTGGTATTTAAACAGTAGAACCCTTCTAAACCGGTTTTTTTAAATTTAATATAAATATCAGTATTGGAGACAGGTGGCAGCTTAATGCAGGGTGAAAGTCATACAGAAAGCTCCTATAAGAGCTTTCTGTATGCCGTTCACTCTGCATTAAACAGCCACCTGCCTAAAAGTTTCTAAATTCTTCTCTACTATAATTCCGGTTTATAGGCATATTACTGTATTTAACTCTTTCGTCAACATTGGAGAATCTGTATTCACCTTTGCAACTACAGTAAAACCTCTCTATAACGGCCACTAAATTACATCAAGTTTTTTCGTGTTAAAGGCAGGTGGCTGCTTAAAGCAAGGTGAAAGTAAAACAGAACGCTCCTATAGGAGCGTTCTGTTTTACATTCACCTTGCTTTAAGTAGCCACCTGCCCTAAATACCAACTAATTAACACAATTAAGGGCCGTTATAGAGAGGTTTTACTGTAGTTTGGATCCATTAAGTTGCCGTTATAGAGAGGTTTTACTGTACTTTGGATCCAAACGAGACATCAGGTAACTCGGCGTCACACCAGTATCCATGCAGTTTGACACTTGGTCAATATTTTCTCGCGAGTTTTGTCATGACATTTGGTTAGTAGTTTATTAACCCTTTCCCTGTTCTATGTTTATTCTAAATTTCAATACCTACTAAATATACATGGACAAAATAGTTATAATGAAATATAGAAGGTGGGATATTGTAGTCATTTTAGAAAGAAAAGAAACGGAACTATCAAATTAAATTAGCAAACAGAGCAGACCCTGATCTTGATCCGATCGGAAGGGGTCGAGAACGCACCAGATCCAAATTTGAACCAACATCGGGTTATATTAGGGAGCGAAAGAGTTTAAAGCAGAGATGATCTATTTGAAGACGACAACTTGTTCCTCGAAATTGCGCCAGATCCAAATTAGAGCCGACATCATGGTTTACAGTGGGTTAAAGGCTAAAATAGATTAGTGAGCGAAAGCGTTTAAAGCAGAGACGATCTATTTGAAGACGACAACTTGTTTCTTGTGTAAGATTAATAACGAAATATCGAATATAAGTTCTAGTAACTTTAACCCTTTGCTCCATGACAATTCGTGTAAGAAATAATGACATCATGCGTATTAATTAAATGAATTTTTATACTAGCACGTGAGACACGGGTAATTATGGCCATGACAGAAACGGTAGAATCAAATCTATATAATTCCATAAGCAAACAGAGGAGACCATGATTAGACGGCTCCTACAGAAGGCGTGAAAATGGATGTTAACCCTTTCCTCCATATTGACGCCTTTCTACGCCTCTTTAAAAGTCACTTTATGAAACCATTGTGATAAATAGAGCATTTGCTCCTACAGGAGCAAATGCTCTTTTTATCACAATGGTTTCAAACTACAAAATTCTAAAATTTTCCTTTTCTCTAGTTAATGCTCTTTTTCAGTAGATTTATTCAAAGTGGTAGGATCTAAAAATAGCCTATGAGGTAATGGGTTAAGGGGTAATTCTTGTACTGGTGGCAAATACCTCTTCTTCATATGTCATTATTATGAATACGTTCAATGATATTCGTGATGCCGTCATTACATACCTTGGTTTTCATAAATAAAAAATAGATTAAATAAATAGTTTTAACACATTTTATTGTCAAATGTGTGTGTAACAAACAGTAACACACCTTTCTTTAAAGGGAAATCATATTGAACAGAAGGCCGATAAACATATTGACGGGTAGGTCATAATACTATTAGCAGTGTCACATTAGCACGGTGTTTAATTACATATTCTCACAAAAACACCATTTATTCACTGACTTAAAATTGATAATACATCAATGATCATGTATTGGTGTTTTTGTCTCGCGGCTACAAACCAAAACCTACGTTGTAA
Source organism: Azorinus chamasolen (assembly GCA_963576725.1). Lineage (NCBI taxonomy): Eukaryota > Metazoa > Mollusca > Bivalvia > Cardiida > Solecurtidae > Azorinus > Azorinus chamasolen. The sequence goes on from OY755244.1 coordinate 35,287,029, forward strand.
ATAAATAAACAATCCAAATAAAATTATTTTACAGTAAAACTTTGCTTATTCGTCGAACTTTTAGCAAAGAAGCGTTGTTTAGGCAGGATGCTGCTTAACTCATTCTCTCATAGGCTATTTTTAGACCCAACCTCTTTGAATGTGTCTACCGAAAAGGAGCATTAACTAGGGAAATGGAAAAAAATAGAATTTTGTAGTTTGAAACCATTGTGATAAATAGAGCATTTGCTCCTATAGGAGCAAATGCCCTATTTATCACAATGGTTTCATAAAGTGACTTTTATAGATGTGCAAAAATGCGTCACTAGGGGATAATGTGTTAATGTAAGGGGGAAAGTCACGCAGAAAGCCCCAAGAGGAGCCTAAATAAACGCCCATGTAAGATCCTCTTAGAATTGGTCCCAAAACTGGTATATAAAATAGAATCATTTTGTTAAGACAAAATTACTTCCAGTGCAATGTAATTATTAAGAATCTAAACTGTTTTTTAAAATTTGTAGCTCATTATTATTTACAGAGCTACAGATAACAGTACGTACTCAAATACTAAAATTGCCATTTCCCTACCAAACTCTATGTTGTGACCATTCTTTAGAATTGTCTCGAAGAGACGATTCTAAACAGTGGTCACAACATAGGGTTTAGTGGAGAAATAAAGATGTTATTCCTGAAAATGTTTTAATTTACGCTTCTTATCTGGACCTCTATAGATGTTTTAATAATTAGCAAGAAAACAATTGAATATCAACCTTCTAACCGGCATTGTTGAACAACCTCTTGTGGGGTATCTGACCACCATCTTTTGGGAGGTGAAGCGAATATTTCATATTTACTGCTGACTAGGCTATTTGTGGTAAGTCCGATCTTGCCTCATATTGACGCCTTTTGACGCCTCTGTAAAATCACTTTTTGAAACCATTGTGATAAATAGAGCATTTGTTCCACAGGAGCAAATGCCTATGAAGCAAATGCTCTATTTATCACAATGGTTTAAAAACTACACAAATCTTAATTATTCCATTTCTCTAGTTAATGTTTATTTCGGCAGGTCTATTCAAAGAGGTTGGTTCTAAAAATAGAGTATGAGGTAATGGGATAACCCTTTGAAGTTTCCCTGTTCTATATTTATTCCAAAGTTCAATACCTACCGAGTATTTATTTACAAAATAGCTATAATAAAATATGGAAGGTGGAACTGTAATTGCTGTAATTTTGACTACTGCGTGTCCGAACCAGCGTTCGATAAACAACTGGTCGGATTTCAAGCAGATTGGATCCTGATGAGACACCGTGTAACTCGGGATCCAAGCTGTTTTCAAACGAGAGTCAGACCGCAAATAATGAGATAAGGGTTATCACACACACACACACACGTGCTTAGTGATCAGACAGATGTCATCTGCATGCCTGTTTGATAAGCTAATGCAGCTTGTTGTACAATGTCAATATTTCTCAGTTATCCATTACATGAAAACATCTATAAACCAGACTTACAGTAAAGAATAATTTAGACGTTTTCAGGCAGGCGGCTGCTAAATGCAGGATGAAAGTCATGCAGAAAGCTCCTTTGGGAGCTTTCTGCATGACTTTCATCCTGCATTAAGCTGACACCTATCATTAAGGCAGATATTGATGACTACTTTGAACGTCCGATTTGGAGAATTTTTTTCTGTATCTGTAACATGATAATTTAACATTACCAGCTCGAATGTCGTATTAAAAAAATGGAAAATAAACATTAGTACTCTTAATTTAGTACTCTTATCTATAAATACAAACAAACAAAAACAAACAAACTTATCTTAACCCTTTACTCCATAAATACGCCTTTGCAAACAGAGTAGACCCAGATCAGACGGCTCCTGTAGGAGCTGTCTGATCAGGGTCTGCTCTGTTTGCTTATGGATTAACATAGATCTGATTCTATAGCTTGTGTCTGGACAAAATTCTCCTGTGCATATATGCCATTAGAAAATATATTCTAATTAATATGCATGATGTCATTATTTTTTTCCAATGAATATTCATGAAATAAATGGTTAATTTTAAACAGTTTTAGATCCTGATGAGACATCGAGATTCTTGACGTCTCATCTGAATTGAAGCTGTTGCAAATGTCCTTACATTTTAACCCCTTCCTTTATATAAACACGTTTTCATGCACTTGCAAACAGAGTAGACCCAGATCAGACGGCTCCTATATGGCATTTGAAATATCTGTTTCTTTACTTTCTAAAATGGCTACAATGTTCCACCTTCCATATGTCTTTATAACTATTTTGTCCATGAATATACAGTAGGTACAGTAGAACCCCTTTAATGCGACCACTTAATGAATAAACATGGCTGTCTTCATAAGCAGGTGGTTGCTTAATGCAGGACAAAAGTAATGCAGAAAGCTCCTCTAGGAGCTTTCTGCATTACGCATGTCCTGCATTAAGCTACCACCTGCATCTAGCACCCAGAATTATACCTCTTCTTGATGGTCGCATTAGCGAGGTTTTACTGTATTGAAATCTGGAATAAACATAGAACAGGGAAAGGGTTAACAATAGAACAGGGAAAGGGTTAACAATAGAACAGGGAAAGGGTTAACAGGGAAAGAGTTAACAATAGAACAGGGAAAGGGTTAACAATAGAACATGGAAAGGGTTAACAATAGAACAGGGAAAGGGTTAACAATAGAAAAGGGAAAGGGTTAACAGGGAAAGGGTTAACAATAGAACAGGGGAAAGGGTTAACAATAGAACAGGGAAAGGGTTAACAATAGAACAGGGAAAGGGTTAGGGTTAACAATAGAATAGGGAAAGGGTTAACAATAGAACAGGGAAAGGGTTAACAGGGAAAGGGTTAACAATAGAACAGGGAAAGGGTTAACAATAGAACAGGGAAAGGGTTAACAATAGAACAGGGAAAGGGTTAACAATAGAACATGGAAAGGGTTAACAAAAGAACAGGGAAAGGGTTAACAATAGAACAGGAAAAGGGTTAACAATAGAACAGGGGCATGGTTAACAGGTAAAGGGTTAACATGTAACGTGTTCAAGTTTAAACCTTATTCTGCTATGAAAAATTTATGTCTGCTCAAATTTTGATCTGGTGCAGTGTAGACTACTTCCGATTCGTCCAAGAGTTTGTTAATCTATTAACAGAGTGTCAAACAGTTTGGATCCTGATGAGACGCCGAGTTACTCGGCGTCTCATCTGAATCCAAGCTGTTTGCAAAAAACGCGAGTCCGGTCACGGTATAAGCGGGATGTGTGCTAGGACGTCACCTGTTATCCTGATGGCTGAAGCATCAAACGCACCTCTCAAGTCCTTTAATGGCACTTTATCACCCAAGCTCTGTTTGTCTGATATCACTGGGCTTGTGCAAATGGAAATGGTATTGCTCGTTTCTGGAATACAAAAAAAATCCCTCATATTATCGTCGTTCTGCGCCTTTTTTTTAAAAAAATAAAAAATCCACAGCAGCATAAATACTCTATTTATCACAATGATTTCAAAACAGCATAATTCTAAAAGTATTTTTTTTCTCTAGTAAATGTTCCTTTTCGATAGACTTATTCAAAGAATATGTGTCTAAATTAGCCTATAGGGGGAATATGTTAAAGGTAACTGTCTTTTAATGATGTAAATTTCAGAAATCTGTAAAACAAGAGGGCCATGATGGCCCTGATATCGCTCATCAGAGGAGATTTTCTAAGTGTTTACTATATGTTTCTATAGAAAACTGGTCACCCATGGGGTGGGACCAAGTTTGACCCCAGGGAATACTTTATAGAACTTTTGTAGAGTATCTACAATTGATGCTATGTGCAAAAGATGAAAGCTGAGAACACTGTAGATTCAGAGGAGAAGATTTTTAAAGGTTCAAATTGTTGACGACAAACGACGGACGACACACGACGTACGACCTACGCCGACGGACGACGGACATCAGGCGATCACAGAAGCTCACCCTAAGCACTTTGTGATCTGGTGACCTAAAAATGAAGTAAAACTGTAAGAGGTTCGGATAAAATTTAAACATTTTCAACAATAGCTGCTTTATTTCTCCACCAAACCATATACCTTGACCATTCTTTAGAATCGTCTCGATAAGGGGCTGGTCTGTTTGCTTATAAAACAAATACATTAAAACCTCTCTATAACGGACACTAAATTAAATCAAGTATTTTGTGTTAAAGGCAGGTGACTGCTTAAAGCAAAGTGAAAGTAAAACAGAACGCTCTTATAGGAGCGTTCTGTTTTACTTTCACCTTGCTTTAAGCGGCAACCTTCCCTAAATACCAAAACATTAACACAATTTATTGGCCGTTTTAGAGAGGTTTTACTATAATACCTGTTACTTGAATCTGAGTACATTCGCAATCGTCTCATTTACTGGATTTTGAGTGAAACTCAAACACTGACGAATCAGATAACTGAGAACGTACTCAGACTCAAAACGTTTTATAATCTGGGGACCCGATGGGGGATTTAGTTGTTGGGGGTTTTTCCTTAGGGGGAGGGGTTACCACCGCTTGAAAAAGTATTTATGTTGTTTCGAAACGTCAAGCTCTTCACCCGTGGCAATGTCCGTTTTTATTTCGATCTGACCAGCTCTTTACTTGTAATATGAACCGAATATTTCGTTGAAACACAAACTTTCAGATTTTGCTTTTGTCAAAATGGACTCATACACAGTCGTACAAATAGTTTATAGTCATAATAATAAATATCGTTTATTAGATCTGTCATAATTAGCTTTAGTAATAATAAAGCTTTAACGATGACAACAGAAAACCCTCTAAACCGGACTTTTTAGGCTATTTTTAGATCCAATCTCTTTGAATAGATCTACCCAAAAGGAGCATTAACTAGAGAAAAGGAAACTTTTAGAATTTTGAAGTTTGAAACCATTGTGATAAAAAGAGCATTTGCTCCTTAGGAGCAAATTCTCTTTTTATCACAATGGTTTCAAAAAGTGACTTTTACCGAGGCGTAGAAAGGCATATCTATGGAGGAAGGGGTTAATGCCGGGTAACGGTCATGCAGAAAGGTCCAGTGGGAGCTTTCCGCGTGACCTTTAACCTGCATTAACCTGCTGTCTATCTTAAAGATCGACATGGGTTCTGATTTGGATAGCAGGTTCAGAGGGAGTTTACTGTTTGTTGGGGTTTATTTCGGTACTACAAATGTACTATAAACTATCAATGTAATATGCTTATATCTAATAACTCGAACAATGACGGATTTAGATGGATCGTAATTATATAAAAATGACGTCATTAACCTTTTATCAGAAATACGGAACTTTTTTTTAATCATACACTAGCCTACCACTGGCCCTTCTTTTTATTTTTCCTCTACACTTTGATACATATGTAATTTCACGGTTTTCCAAAGTTATATAAGCATTAACAACATATACTTTAAATATACCTAGCAGATCGCCAATTAGTGTAATACAACATTCTGTTATAGTCAGGTATCGAATGTCGATATCATATTTGTCATTATCCCGCTATGCGCGACCTGATTAGCACTTAAGAACAGGTTGGATCCAGATGAGACGCCGGGTAATTCGGCGTCTCATCAGGATTCACGCTGTTTGACATTCGATCAAATACTTTCTCCGAAATTCTATCGCATCTAATGCAGTCAACATTACACCAGGTCCAAATTTAAGCAGATATTGTTTTGGTTCAGCGAAATACAGGGTTAAAGTATAATACTTTATTTGTCTGCGACCAGTCTCTATGGTGACCGTTTCTAATTAGCGCGTTCAAATCTCACCTTGGCTCGGTCAATCGGTTATGTCTATTACAATACTCTCAGCGCACCTGTCAATCAGAACAGGGTCGACCATAAAGCGTACCCGTACAAAGTGCTGCTTTTCAGTTTATGGCAGTGATTCCTTTAATCCTTACCCTAAATGTAAAAAATAATGTCTGCTTAAATTTGAATCTGGTGTAATATTAACTGGTTCCGGTTCAAACAAGCTATTGGGAATCTAATGACCGAGTGTCAAACAGCTTGGATCCTGATGAGACGCCGAGTTACTCGGCGTCTCATCTGGATCCATGCTGTTTGCAAATGCGGGTCAGGAAACGGTTAATGAGAGGAAGGGTTAACACTTTGCACGTAGGTGGTGTATATTTCATGACAACTATGCAATCGGTTTTGAATCCAGACGCAACACCGAGTAACTCGGCGCTTAATCATTGTTCAAGCTGTTTGGCACCATATTTAAATATATACGTACACACGTATTTTAGAGCTGGTGGTGGCAAAAACATGTTGCTGGTTACACTTACATAGAGGGCCAAATATACTCGCGAGAATCCAACGTTCATTAATATTGCAGGGACATTTCGTTATCTACGCTTGTTACCTACACATATAAGATTCTTTAAGCCGATATTACCAATTCTGAATGATCTTTCTGTTTTATTGCGTGAGCTAATTGGCCCTAATAAATCTTGGGACAGAATAATGCATGAGTGTATGTAGGATCAGAGAGATGTATGTAAATGACAACATGATCATTAGAATAAACAAATATTATTTACAGCCAGAATTGTCCATTTCATAACAGTCATGCATTTGCATCAACCGCCATTTTGATAATTTCTAAATAAAGCTCTGTGTTTATATACAGTAATATAATTTTGTATTAAAATTTAATTCATGCGTTAAAAATGTCACGATCTCCGTATTGACAATTTTTTGTACAGCATGCAAAACAAAGCAATTAACCCATTTTGCCGTGTGTCCCTAAATAGGGTCATGGGCAAACCGGGTAGACCCAGATCGGAAGGTTTGTATAGGAGCTTTGGTTTTATTTTATTGAACTGACAAATCTTACAATATTGCATATACACTGGGCTATCGTTTCTCTCATTTATAGAGACGTCCCTCCTCAATGTTTATTCTTGCGTTAATTCATAATTCTTGCGTTTTTGGTTTTGTTTGTTTGTTGTTGTTTGTTGCTGTTTTTCCTTTTTTTACACAGGCCATTTTTATTGTTACTACAGTTGAACTTCGATATCTCGAACTCGGATAACTCGAACTTCAGGATAACTCGAACAAAAAGTGCAGTCCTTTCAAAACTTATTCAAAACAATACAGAATATCTCTAAAATGTATCGCTACAGATATCTGGAAACACATGGCACAGCTTAATACAGGTCTAAAGTAATACAGAAAGCTCCTACAGGAGCTTTCAGCATTACTTTAGACCTGTATTAAGCTGTAGCATTGATAAATTGTTCAAATTGGAAATCGGATGACTCGAACTTCTGTTATCTCGAACTAATTTGTATGGTCCCTTCAAGTTCGAGTTATCGAAGTTTAGCTGTAAATACATTAATTATCACAGGTTGCTAATACTTAATCCCATAATTCTAGCGCTCTGGGGTTTTTCTTTTGCTTTTTTTTGTTTACTTATGCCGATTTCCTGGTTGGACCTATATTATATATAACATAGATTTTCTTACCCATTTTCAATGCATGCTAGATTCGATTTTGAAATTGATTGAGCAACTTTGTTAGTTACAATGTTACAAACAAATAATAATCTATATTAATTATTTGTCACATTGCATGGTCTCAATAAATAAAAACTGGACACGGCGGGCACTCAAACTTACACCTGACTACATATACATAACATAACATAACATAAATTTATTCGGCATAAAGTTGCATAAAGCACATATATAGCCGTACATATACAAATACAGGATTGTGAATCAGTACGAATCTACATAATTAATGCTTTATATTTTGAAAAATATTGAATTAACTATGTTTTACTGAGAAAGTTTCCCAAAATGAAATATCAATTGCCTGTCCTTAATTGTGATGCATAATATATATATTTAGACAAATTTCTAAGCATATATTTGTCATATACGTATGACTGACATGAACTATATATTGTAAGTAAATTGTTATTGTCTACATACACCAGCTGCACAGATTTACATAATGATCAACCGCCCTAGAGAAAATCATGACCCCAGGTTAAGGCCCAGAGGCCCAAATTAGATGAGTAAATTAAAACCGTTTTAACCCTTTCCATGTTCTATGCTTATTCCAAAATTTCAGTACCTACTAAATATTCATGGATAGTTAAAACATAGACGGGGGCACATTGTAGCCATTTTAAGAAAGTAAAGAAAAATATTTATCAAATTCCATTAGCAAACAGAGCAGACCATGATCAGACAGTTCCTACAGGAGCCGTCTGATCCAGGTCTACTCTGTTTACAAATGTGTAATTTAAAAAGGCATTCATATGAGGAAAAGGTTAACATCTTTATATCTCAGCCAAACATCATGCTTCGAGACGATTCTAAATAGTGGTAACAACATAGGATTTGGTGGAGAAATGACGATTTTAGTAGAGTAAAACCGCTCTATAACGGCCACTAAATTACATCAAGTATTTTGTGTTAAAGGCGGGTGGCTGCTTAAAGCAAGGTGAAAGTAAAACAGAACGCTCCTGATAGGAGCGTTCTGTTTTACTTTCACCTTGCTTTAAGCAGCCACCTGATCGAAATACCGACTAACACAGTTTAGTGGTCGTTATAGAGAGGTTTTACGGAAGTATCTAAGATACTCACCTTTATCTATATCTTATCCCGCTATGAAAAAAATGTCCGCTCAATTTTAGACCAGTTGCATTGTGGACTACTTCCGATTCGATCAAGTTTTTTTTAGAAACTATTGACCGAGTGTCAAACAGATTGCATCCTGATGAGGCGTCGTATTATTGTCTCAAAATGCCATTCGTCGCAATTATTCGTCGGAATAATGGTCATTTTGAGTAATGCTCGACACATAAAATGATGCTCGGACATATCTAGAGAAGGTTAATGATATGTAACGTATTGTTTTAAAGTATGTTATCGGAGTTTGATTTCGCGAAAGTACTAACTAAATTACAGTCGCGAAACAACAAAACAGACTAAAACATAACTATACAGTATATTGCCACAAAACAATTATATTATCAAAAACAAAAAGTTTTATAATACATGTACATAATTATATTTCTATATATGACTGTTTAAGTTTTGCCTTGGCCAGACTTTCAAGCGCGGGAATACAGTAAAACCCCTCTAAATCGGACGTAAAATTGGGTATAAATATCGGTCTTGGGGACAGGTGGCAGCTAGCTTCATGCAGGGTGAAAGTCATGCAGAAGCTCCTAGAGGAGCTTTCTGCATGACTTTCACCCTGCCTGAAGCAGCCACCTGCCTAAAAGTATCTAAATCATTCTCTACTAGAATTCCGGTTTAGAGGGTTTTTAATGTATCTGGTTGTATATAGGCTATGGGGTAGTTTCAGAAACTGAAGAATATATACTATTTCATAAGCAAACAGAGCAGATCCTGATCTCCTACAGAAGCCGCCTGATCTGGATCTACCCTATTTTTAAAGGCTTTCAAAGGTGTATATGTGGAGTACATGGTTAAAAAAATAAATGTTTATTCACTGAAGAATTGGCCACTTGACAGAGTTTCTATTGTGTAAAGCAGAGGCCCAGATAAGAATCGTAAAGAAAAACATTTTCAAGAATAGCTCCTTTATTTCTCTATCAAATCCTATAGTGTGACCACTCTTTATAATCGTCGCTTCGATTCGAATCGACATGGGGTTTGGTGGAGAAATGACGATTGTTGTATAGTAAAAACCCTATACTATACGAAATTTTAGTAATGAAGAATATGTCTTTGTAGGCAGGACTGGTGGCTGCTTAGTGCAGGATGAAAGTCACGCAGAAAGCTCCTAGAGGAGCTTTCTGCGTGACGCGTGACTTTCACTCTGCATTAAACTGGCACCTGTGTCAAAGATCAATAATGGTACGTATTTGAGAGTTCGTAGTATCGAGTTTTACTGTATTTTAAATACACACGTGATGAATATTTCCGCGACTTTGCACAAAGCGTGCTGAATATGTGTATTTTGTTATCCTAGCCAGTAATTACAATTTGCGTCTAGTTAGCCGTAAAACAATTAACAGTAATTATTTGGAACTATTAGCTTACTTCCGTAATGTCCATGTTTTTGTATCTTTTATTTTCCCCAACGCAGCCGCCAAATCAATTGTCATACACAAGCCGGATATTGTTTCCGTTGTGTGTTAAAGCAGAGGTCCAGAAAAGATGTGTTAATTATGTTTCCACCGAACCCTGTGTTGTGACCACTCTTGAGAATCGTCTCGAAAATGTTCAACTTTGTTTATATATTTTATTTTCCTCAACGCAGTCGCCAAATCAATGTTCATGTTTGTTTATAGGCCTATATTTTACTTTCCTCAATGCAGCCACCAAATCAATGTTCATATTTTACTTGTTTTAATTTCCCTCAACACAACCGCCGAATCAATGTTAATATTTGTTTACATCTTTTTTTTTAGTTTACTAACGCAATCGGCAAATCAATGTTAATATTTTTACACATTTTTATTTTTCCTCAATGCAGTCGCTAAATCAATGTTCATATTTTATTACATTTTTTATTTTCCTCAATGCAGTCGCCGAATCAATGTTCATATTCGTTTACATTTTCTATTTTCCTCAAAGCAGTCGCCAAATCAGTGTTCATATTTGTTCACATTTTTATTTTTCCTCAACGCTGTCGCCAAATTAATGTTTATATTTATTTTTACATTTTTTTCTATTTTCCTCAAAGCAGTCGCCAAATCAATATTCATCTTGTTTACATTTTCTATTTTCCTCAACGCAGTTGCAAAATCAATGTTCATATTTGTTGATTTTTTTTTAATTTCCTCAACGAAACAGCCAAACTAATGTTCATATTTGTTTACATTTTTCACTCAGTGCAGTCGCCAAATCAATGTTCATATTTGTTTACATGTTTACTATCCTCAACGCAGCAGCCAAATTAATGTTCATATTTGTTTTTCATGTTTTACTTTCCCCAACGCAGCAGCCAAATTAATGTTCATATTTGTTTTTCATGTTCCCCAACGCAGCAGCCAAATTAATGTTCATATTTGTTTTTCATGTTTTACTTTCCCCAACGCAGCACCAAATTAATGTTCATATTTGTTTTTCATGTTCCCCAACGCAGCAGCCAAATTAATGTTCATATTTGTTTACATTTTTTATTTTCCTCAACGCAGTCTCCAAAAGGCCACGATTAGCAGGAAAAGGGTTAACGCGTTTTTGACAATCCTCAAATGGGTACTTTGTATTTATATTAACTCACGTGCATATTTCTCTTTGTAGTGGATAGTAAACAATGAAAGACAAATAACGATTTTAGTATTTAGGTACGCACATTTATCTGTAGATCTGATCATGCATATCAATGTTTGCAGATTCACGTTTTAACGGCACATGGATAACTGTCTTGTAATCTTTGTTCAAATATGTAATTATGAATGTATAAAACTCATGTTGAGATAACACATATTTTACCATATAACCTACGGTGTGAGAGTGCCGAAACTGAGTGCCATAAACCGCGGAAAGTAACTCGGCATCTCAGCAGGATGCAAACGATTTGATACTCCGACTGTGTTGTTGAAAAGAAATACAAGATATATCAAACATGACAACTAAAGTCAGTGACATATGTTAACATCAAATGTTTGTCTAATGAGGGACGAAAATAATGCAAAGTGCAAGAGGCTTTTTAGCAAGGACTAGCTCTATTTATGTAAGAAATAATGACTGTATGATTGTGCAGTAGTTGAACTTTTCAATATTGCCATTATGTACAGGAAAAATATTGACCATGGGCGTGATGGTACATGCTGCAGAATAGAGCTGTATTACCTCACAAGCAAACACAGCAGACGACTCCCTCAAGACACCATGTTGGGTACAAGTAATGCAGATATCTCATTTGGTATTCTGTACAGTTTTTGATAAGCATCAACTAACCACCTGCTTCTTATTCAGTATGTGTTAGTCTATATTTGGTGGTACACTCGGTTCTGTCTGAAAAACCCCATCATTTCGAAGGTCTGACTATATGTAAACAGTCCCATGCTTTGTGTAAATTTAACAAGAGTACCGCATACGGTACATCATACGCCCACTTGCAAACTTTCTCTGATTCAACATGCCTTATAAGTGTTGACATTTTCTAATCTGTGCTTCAGATCTTGATTTCCATATTAAGGTGATACTATTTTTTTTTAAAAAATGAAGTGAATATCTTATTAAATAAAAAAGTTACAGCTAATCCTCATTTTTGCAGATTTTTGTAAAGTGCAACGGCCATAACTCTGTAAAGACAAACTGAATGAACCTCGAAATAAACTCAGCTTCAAATTTTGTTGCTTAAAACATTTGTGTTAAGTTTCATTTATATCATTTTAATAGTTTTCCCAGAAAACAAAAGACAAACTAAAAGTTGACCGACTAACAAAGCAACGAACACACGAAGTTCAAGGACCATAACTTTAGAATAAAATGACATATCAAAACCCCCGCAATATATGTGAAAATTCACATTAAGGTTTAACCATATAAAAAAATTGAAGTAAATATCATTTCAAATGAAAAAGTTATGGCCATCCTCATATTTGCATAGATTTGCATTATTTTTTTAAGTGCAAGGGCCATAACTCCGAAACAACAAATCAAATGATCCTCAGAATCGACTTAGCTTCAGGTCTTGATGCATTAAACATGTGTATGAAGTTTCATTAATATCTGTCAAATAGTTTTGCCAGAAAACAGCGGACAAACTATTTGCATATATTTGCATTTTTTTAAGTAAAAGGGCAATAACTCCGAAACGAAAAATCAAATAAACCTCAAAATCGACTCAGCATCAGATCTTGATGCATTAAACATTTTTGTGAAGTTTCATTAATATCTCTCAAATAGTTTTCCCAGAAAACAGCGGACAAACTATTTGCATTATTTTTAAGGACAAGGGCCATAACTCTGAAACGAAAAATCAAATGACCCTCAGAATCAATTCAGTTTCAGATCTTGATGCATTAAACATTTGTGTGAAGTTTCATTAATATCTCTCAAATAGTTTTCCCAGAAAACAGCGGACAAACTATTTGCATATTGTTTAAGGACAAGGGCCATAACTCTGAAATGAAAAATCAAATGAACCTCAGAGTCAATTCAGCTTCAGATCTTGATGCATTACACATTTGTGTGAAGTTTCATTAATATCTGTCAAATAGTTTCCCCAGAAAACAGCGGACAAACTATTTGCATGTTTTGCATTATTTTTTAAGTAAAAGGACCATAACTCCGAAACGACATATCAAATGAACCTCAGAATCGACTCAGCTTCAGACCTTGATGCATTAAACATTTGTGTGAAGTTTCATAAATATCTCTCAAACAGTTTTCCCAGAAAACAGCGGACAAACTATTTGCATATTTTTAAGGACAAGGGCCATAACTCCGAAACGACAAATCAAATGAACCTCAGAATCAACTCAGCTTCAGATCTTGATGCATTAAACATTTGTGTGAAGTTTCATTAATATCTCTCAAATAGTTTTCCCAGAAAACAGCGGACAAACTATTTGCATATATTTGCATTTTTTTAAGTAAAAGGGCAATAACTCCGAAACGAAAAATCAAATAAACCTCAAAATCGACTCAGCATCAGATCTTGATGCATTAAACATTTTTGTGAAGTTTCATTAATATCTCTCAAATAGTTTTCCCAGAAAACAGCGGACAAACTATTTGCATTATTTTTTAAGGACAAGGGCCATAACTCTGAAACGAAAAATCAAATGACCCTCAGAATCAATTCAGTTTCAGATCTTGATGCATTAAACATTTGTGTGAAGTTTCATTAATATCTCTCAAATAGTTTTCCAGAAAACAGCGGACAAACTATTTGCATATTGTTTAAGGACAAGGGCCATAACTCTGAAATGAAAAATCAAATGACCCTCAGAGTCAACTCAGCTTCAGATCTTGATGCATTACACATTTGTGTGAAGTTTCATTAATATCTGTCAAATAGTTTCCCCAGAAAACAGCGGACAAACTATTTGCATGTTTTGCATTATTTTTTAAGTAAAAGGACCATAACTCCGAAACGACATATCAAATGAACCTCAGAATCGACTCAGCTTCAGACCTTGATGCATTAAACATTTGTGTGAAGTTTCATAAATATCTCTCAAACAGTTTTCCCAGAAAACAGCGGACAAACTATTTGCATATTTTTAAGGACAAGGGCCATAACTCCGAAACGACAAATCAAATGAACCTCAGAATCAACTCAGCTTCAGATCTTGATGCATTAAACATTTGTGTGAAGTTTCATTAATATCTCTCAAACAGTTTTCCCAGAAAACAGCGGACAAACTATTTGCATATTTTTTAAGGACAAGGACCATAACTCTAAAATGAAAAATCAAATGAACCTCAGAATCAACTCAGCTTCAGATCTTGATGCATTTAACATTTGTGTGAAGTTTCATTAATATCTGTCAAATAGTTTTCCCAGAAAACAGCGGACAAACAAAATGTTGACGGACGAACGAACGAACGAACGAACGAACGGACGGACAGGGCCACGACAATATACGACCACCTTTATTAGGTGGGCGTATAAAAAGGCTCAGAAGTCTATCAAAACAGGATAATTTTGTAGTTTGTTTAACGAAAAGTAGTGGTGTGTAGATAGAAGTTTAAAAATACTTCAAATTGTGAAAGTGTGATGTTAAAGTATTGATGTCATTTGTGTCGTTCGTTCACGTAGTAGACAAAATTCGTTCGCGTTTTAGTTCCGTATCAATCGTAACTACTTGGCGATGTGCCGATTGGTTCTCGAGCTTACCCGATTGGTTCCGTACAATGTTTTCGTTCAAGAACAAGAAATTACAAGTAGCTATGTAAACCGGCAGGATCCAACCTGTTTGACACTCGGTCAATAGTTTCTCAAAAACCAGATCCAAATTTGAGCGGCTATTGTTTTTCCACAGCGGGCCAAGGGTTGAAATGACGCCGGTGACAAATGAAGGAAATAACGCTATGTTTAGTGAGATAGGAGTGACTCATTGACATTTAGATGTGCCAAAAAGACAATGTCTGTTTACCTCTTTCGCCGCCATAACCCACTCCCTTCTACTGACGCCTTTTGACGCCTCTGCAATAGTCATTTTTGAAACCATAGTGATAAGTCGAGCATTTGCTCCATAGGAGCAAATGCTTTATTTATCACCATGGTTTCAAGAGTATACAATTCTGAACAGAATCCTTTTGGCTAGAAAGTTTAATGCTCCTTCTTAGAGGATTTATTCCAAGAGGTTGTTTCTCAAAATAGTCTATGAGGGAATGGCATTGGCGAAAACATGATAACCTTTGCAAACAGTTTGGATCCAGATGAGACGCCAAACGTTTGGTAGTCCAATTATGTTTGTTGAAAACAAAATATGTAGGAATTCTCCTTGATATATGACGGTAATATTTGCAGGTGAAACTTATTTGGAGTTGAATTGGTTAATCCACATGATTTGTTATTGTAACAATGTGAACGGTTAATGATGATTGGAAATCACAACGCTATGCCCCGAAGCACTTTATTAGTCAAAGACGTCGTCTATCAATTACGGAATTGCAGTTCCATTGTTCATAATAGAAATGGATTTACCGTGTTGTTAATTTGAAGATGATGGAACCAACCCTTTGAATGCCGTATATTAAATATTCAACGTTGAATGGCAAATATAGAGTACGAAAGGCTTAATTTGGTTGAGGATTTTAATGGCAAACAGTCACTGATATACTTGTACATTTGAACTTCGATATCTCGAACTTCAAGGGACCACACAAATTACTTCGAGATAACGGAGGTTCGATTCATCCGAATTTGGATATGAACACTATCTCAAGTTCACAGCTGAATGCAGGTCAAAAGTTATGCTGAATGCACCTGTAGGAACTTTCAGCATTGCTTTCGACCAACATTAAGCTGTCACATGTGTTTCTAGATATGTGTAGTGATACATTTTAGAACAATTCTGTATAGTAAATTTTGCAATGACCGAACTTTTACTTCGAGCGATCCCGCAGTTCGAGTTAACTGAGTTCGAGTTATCGATCGAAGTTCAACTGCATAAACTAAGGTTGACAGTATTCTTCGGCACTGGTATCTATAAGAATCACTGGTATCTATCAGTATCGATAGTATCTGTCAATGGCATTGGTATATGTCAGTATATCTGGTATATGTCACTATCAGTATCACTGGTATCTATCAGTATCACTGATATATACCTGTATCACTGGTATCTGTCCAAGTTGTATGTGCGTGCAAGTACGACGAACGAGATTTTTTCCGCCCTTTGTCGAGATGGGGCTACATGTATATATAAGACGACCTTCCGAAGTTCTCCAGAACTCCCAGCTAATGCTGCCTAAAGATGCCGCCCATTTCACCACAGAGACTCCGGGTTCTGATGCTGCAGTAGCAGCTTCAAGTGACAGAGCCTGAGATTGCGTGGTATTACTTGCCTTTATATGGTAGAGAGAGAGGGGGAGAGGCAACAGGGACGTCGACGCAGGAGATTGTGGGTTCTGCAGAAATCAGCACACACAACGTGCTTTGTAATTGTGGAGCAAATGCTTATTCGGAACGGTCCACGTGAGTTCTACGTGCTCATTATATAGTAGAGCTGGGGAAGTGCCCAGTTTGCACAAACCACGCACTTATCACGTGCACAGCACGCATATGCTAAGTGCGCCGTCCGTAATGCAAGTGACCGTGGGAAAACATTAAAAGACTCATGGAGTCGGTACGTTGTGCGCTCAGTGGCAGTAGAAGGCACGCGCGTCACCCGTACTGGGGTGAATCCGTAGCCCAAACGCAGCAAAAGTTCCCCATGCACTAAAAGTGCTACGGTGTGTCTGCGTGCTCCCAAATCCGTACGGAGGCGGTACTTACCACGTACGGATCCCCAACTTTTGCCCATGATTTTGCAAGTAGACAGCACGCACTTGCACGTACGACGGGTTGGGACCACGGCTTTACATAGAACTCCAAATATAGATGCGTAAATTAAAACATTTTCAAGAATAACTTCTTTATTTCTCCACCAAACCCTATGTTGTGACCACTCTTTAGAATCGTCTCGAACATAGGGTTTGGTGGAGAAAAGACCAGTTCAGTATTTGAGTACGCACCTTTATCTGTTGCTCTGGGGCCCGATTAATACAATAACTTCTGCCGTACGAAGTTTAAAAGCTGCACACTAGACTTTGCAATTATTTCGGCTGTCCGAGCAGTAGCGATTGTCGTAGATTAGCACTTACGATCATTTTGGTCGAAAAATGGAAGAGAAGATATCTGAGAATTGTAGCGGACGATGTCCTGTTGTAAAAATGGTGCCTGCTAGAAGGTGCTTCCTAGTCTTGCAGCGGCAAAGGTGAACGTTCGATTGTGGTGTATAGTTATTTTCTCATTTGATTATGATCGAGGATGGTTTGCACTCTTAAAATATGCCGGGTGCCACCTTGGCATCCTTGATGACGTCCAAAATGGCGTCCAGGAAGAAGGAGAAAATAACCCCCAAAAAATACAATTCATATATACCTAATGTTTTGAAACTTATGCGATAATAGTAATTAAATTGAACAAAACTTGTTAGAAATAACGTCCACTACTGTTAAACCATTCCCTGATGTTGACGACTTTTGACGACTCTGTAAAAGTCACTTTGTGAAACAATTGTGATAAATAGAGCATTTGCTCCTATAGGAGCAAATGCTCTTTTATCACAATTGTTTCAAACTACAAAAATCTAAAATGTTCCTTTTCTCTAGTTAATGCTCCTTTTCGGTAGATTTATTCAAAGAGGTTGTATCTAAAAATAGCCTATGAGGTAATGGGTTAAATAAAGCATATCTGCCAACATAGCTTCCAATATGGCGACTAAAGTATAGTAGTATTTACGTGAAATATGATGACCATTCCTATGGATTCATCAAAATGATAAATTGATTGAATGACCAGGGTCCATGCTTATAAAACTTTTAGTTGAGTCTGAGTTCGTTCTCAAGTTTTTGATTGGTCAGATTTGAGCCTTTGGCTTAAATCTGACCAATCAAAAGCTTGAGAACTCAAATCTGACCAATCAAAAGCTTGAGAACAAACTCAGACTCAACTAAAAAGCTTTAAAAGCATGGACCCTGTTCTCTGCAACGCATTGACTTGTTAGAGCTGGTTCTTCAAAGAAGCCTTTGATTTTGTAATTCACCAAATTCGTCAGAAAGAGACGTTGAAAGTACGCCAATTCGTGTCGTGTCAGTATCGCGACCAATGACTTGTATGCCTATTTAAAGCTGTTGAATAGAAAAGAGATGCTTTAAACACTTTGGCTTGTCAAACTTTGACTTTTAGTCTCGTTCATGGTAATAATGTTCTTTTGTATCGTATAGCTTGCAGCAATATTGATCTGCGTGTAACATTCAATCTTCTCCTTCATATAAACGCTTTTTGACGCATTTGCAAACAGAGTTGACCCCGATCAGACGGCTCCTATAGGAACCGTCTTATCAGGGTCTGCTCTGTTTACTCATGGAACTATAATAGAAGTAATTCTACAGTTTCTACTAATACTATTTTGTACAAATGCCATTATAAAAAATTCAGCTAATGAATATCATGATGCCATTACTTCTTATACGAAACGGGTGAATCATGAGCCTTGTAAGCCCAGCAAAAAGTGCTGACATTGATTTATAGAAATCGGTCGATACAATAAAACTTGTGGGACAAAAAAGAAGTACGACCATTACTCTACATACATTACTCTACATACGAAAAAACACACAAATATTCAGCGCATGCAACATTCTTTAGAGGCAATGCATAAAATGCTTGAATTAACCCTGTGTGTGCGGGAAAAGAATTCACGGACATGTGCAAACAGTTTAACCAATATCAGATGGCTCAATCAAGGTCTCTACTATTTGCCATTCAACATCATCTGGCAACTTATACAATATCATACCGAGTGGGTTATATACTTTAAATACACTTTGAATAAATATTCAGCGTTTTTGAAACGGTGTTTAAAAAGTTATTTCCCTGACAAAGCTTTTTGATGTCGCTTTGGGTAGATATAAAAATGAAACTGCGCAATTCAAGGCTTAAATTATTTATCCCTGTCAATGAGTACTTCGTGTTCTCTAGTGGGCGAGGCTGGTGTCTCGCGACATCTAATACTTATAATGCTAAGCGCGGCCTGGTTGGCATTTGCAAACAGCTTGGATCCAGATGAGACGCCGAGTAACTCGGCGTCTCATCAGGATCCAAGCTGTTTGACACTCGGTCAATAATTTCTCAAACGCTTTTGCAAATCAGAAGTAATTAAAAAATGCAACAGATCAGAGTTTTGGCGGACATAGTTTTTGTCAGCAAGATAAGGGTTAAAAAGAAATTAAAGAACGTCATCCGTACATGATATCAGAATTCCAATCAGTCCTAATCCTTGCACCGCTGTGAACAAACTGATGTCTCCTTCAATTTGGATCTTGGACAGTTGTGACTATTTCCGAGTCGCCCAAGCTGTTGAGAAATTATTGACCGAGTGTCAAACAGCTTGGATCCAGATGAGACGCCGAGTAACTCGGCGTCTCATCTGGATCCAAGCTGTTTGAAACTGCGAATAAAAGGTCGCGAATAGCGGGAAAAGGGTTAAAACATTTAAATCTTTTTCATTGATGAGATTGATCAACACGTAACAGATTCGTCAGTATTGTTTAGCAACATTGTAAATAGTTTACCCTACCTGAGCAACGCAAAGTGAAACATATGCACATGTATGGTTCGATTCTGACCCGTGAGCTATGACCTTTACGACGAGTCCATCCGTATAGAGGTAAAACGCGTCACAAACCATGTATTTGTTCTGGAGTTACATTACCTGACATGTGATAAGCATATACAGTAGAACCCCTCTAATGCGATAACATGGGTGTCTTTATGAGCAGATGGTTGCTTAATGCAGTACAAAAGTAATGCAGAAAGCTCCTGTAGGAGCTTTCTGCATTACTTTTGTCCTGCATTAAGCTACCACCTGCATCTAGCATCTATAATTATACCTTTTTTAGGTGGTCGCATTAGCGGGGTTTTACTGTAGTAACTAATACTGCACGATTACTACGAGCTTCTTGTGATCATCATTTCCACTTACCCATAAATGAGAATGGTTGCAAATTCTATAAATAGAAACGTGCAGTCACGGCTCAGCGCTCGAAATCGAACTATACACATTATGCGTATAATCTGTTATTTAACCCTTTACTCCATGAGTATTCATGTAAGAAATAACGTATATATGAATATTAATTAGATTAATATTTATAACGGAAGATGAACAAGTTTTGACGTTGGTAAAAACTGTAGAATCAGATCTATATAAGTTCCTAAGCAAACAGAGCAGACCCTGATCAGTCGTCTGGGCTGGATCTACTTTTTCTCTGGTAGCTTTAGGGGGATTTTACTGTATAAGCATTCGCTATATACTGGTATACATGTATACAGAAATTATTGCAGGCTATTGTACTGAACTAATTGATAATTACATAGTTAACCTACCTTTTTAGCAGAGTTTCCAAGCACACAAAACAATATTGCATTGCATTATACGATGGCCATTTGAAAAGTAGTGGCAGCAGTTCAATATTTTCCCCATTTGCACGTGCAGCCACAAGTATGGCATATCAATGGAAAGAGTCTTCGTGGTTTTATCTGTCCAACTAACCGGAAATGGCACTACATTCACGTGCAATGCAATTTTTATTTGCAGTTGAAGTACATGTACATGTATATCATACTGGCTGACAAAAATGGCCGAATCGATAATATGATAGTGACCGTAACGTTGTCGCGGGCAATAGTGTTTTATTTTATGATATATGATTGTTTATAGTCGAACGGTTGATTAGATCGATAGATTTGCGGGCGATAGTAACGTTATTGCTTTACGTGACGGTAACGTTGTCGCGGGCAAGCTAATATACAGTAAAACCTCTCTATAATGGCCACTAATTTTTGTTAATTAGTTGGTATTTATGACAGGTGGTTGCTTAAAGCAAGGTGAAAGTAAAATAGAACGCTCCTATAGGAGCGTTCTGTTTTACTTACACCTTGCTTTAAGCAACCACCTGCCTTTAACACAACATACTTGATGTAATTTAGTCTAATTATAGAGAGGTTTTACTGTACATATATATTCATATGTAACGATTGGTTTTATTATTAATTTTTTCAGATGTGTTTAAAGTTCGCATATGACGGGAAATTGATTCTATGCAAGTTCACGAAAACCTGTGGTCGGCTCATAAAAAATTAAATAAATTGTCTCAAAGTTCAAAATCGGACAATACAGTGAAATCTTAGAATCTTTAGATTCTAAATATACAGTTTAATCTATTTTGCAATTAGTATAAGAAATTATGATTTTCTACCTCTTCCTGACACAGATTATACTTTGGCATTGTATTAGTCAACTTTATATTTCTTCGGAATCAAAGTTTAATTATGTTATTTATGGCATTTCATATGCTCATAAGTTGAGTGGTCATAAAGACCCATGTCTTTCTCATTTGGTCAAAATGTTAGAGAAGGTTTACTGAGGTAAGTAGGGAAAGTTCGTAAATCTAAGAAACCATTCACAAAGGAAAATATTGTTCAGTTAGTAAATACTTTTTGGTATTAACAATACAATAACAACAACAACAATAATAATGATAATAATAATAATAATAATAATAATAATGGATAACAATGACTGCTTGCTGAATAGATCTGACCAATTAAAAGCTTGAGAACTTAAATCTGACCAATCAAAAGCTTGAGACCCTGAGTCGCATTTGCAAACAGTTTGGGCCAAGAGCAGACACTGAGTTACTCGGCGTCTCATCATAATCCAATGATCCAAGATGTATAGCCATTTCCCTGTTATATACTGATTCCAAATTATTTCAATCCCAATTGAATATTCATGGACAAAAAATAGTTATCATGAAATATGGAAGGCGGAATAATGTAGCCATTTTAGACAGTAAAGAAACCAATCTTTCAAATTCCATTAGCAAACAGAGCAGACCCTGATCAGACAGCCCCTGTAGGAGCCGTCTGATCTGGGTTTACTCTGTTTGCAAACGCTTGAAAAAAACGTGTATATGAGGAAAATGATTAATAATGAATAGTTTCTCAAAGTTTTGATAGGTTTAATTCAAAATTGCACCTGATTCAAATTTGAACATACCCTCTTTTACAGCGGGGTTGATAATAAAGATACAGTAAAACCTCTCTATAACGGCCACTAAATTACATAAAGTATTTTGTGTTAAAGGCAGGTGGCTGCTTAAAGCAAGGTGAAAGTAAAACAGAACGCTCCTATAGGAGCGTTCTGTTTTACTTTCACCTTGCTTTAAGCAGCCACCTGCCCTAAATACCGACTAATTAACACAATTTAGTAGCCGTTATAGAGAGGTGTTACTGTACTATTCATCGTGTGTTCAGTCCAACGAAGTTTCGTGAGACGGTACCTTGGCTATTCATGTGATGTGATCGAGACACACAACTCGTAGGGGAACGACCAATCGTAACTAATCGGTATTTTCCGACAAGATTGGAAACAGTACCTCTGCATTAGTTCTATAATGCATCCATTCGACTTTTGTGTTTTCTTTCGGTAAAGTAAATGCACGAGTCATGCAGGGAACACCACATACATTTAACACACAATCACCCGAACAGCACAATGACTAAAAAAGGAATAGAAAATGTACGTGTCTATCAAAAGACAAAAAGAGACGCACAAAAACATAACAAACAAAAACCTGGGAGAAGATGGAAGTACCGCCTTGGAACAGTCAGTGACAAGTGTGACTAGACCAGTTTAGGGGCACCCAACCTCACTCATTGCCACCCTAAAAGACAGTGTAAATAGATATATCCCCTCTCCGACTAATTTACAAGATCGCAGTATCTGTTGTTCAAATTTATTGCCTGCGATAATTATTCATCATGATTGACAACATCGACGCCGAGCCAATTTCCCAGGTTTTACCCTTTCTCTGTTTAATATTTATTCAAGATAATATCGCCTCATTAATATTCATGGACGGACTCAATACAACGGAACATTGATTTTTTTCACCAAGGCAGAAACTGTAAAGCCAGGTCTTTAAAATTCCATAAGCAAACAGAGCAGACTCTGATCAGACGGCTCCTATAGGAGCCGTCTGATCTGGGTCTACTCTGTTTCCAAATGTGGAAAAATGCGTTTATAAGGGGTGGGTGGGGGTTTGACTCTTTCGTCGCCGAAATGCGACTCACAGAGTTTACCGCGATAAGCGAATCTGTGATTAACTTTGAAAAACAGTTTGGATCCAGATGAGATGCTGAGTAATTGGGTGTCCCATCTAGGTTCAAACTGATGACACACTCGGCGACATTCTTTACAGACGACAATTATCTGGAGCGTACAGTGTTAACCCTTTCACCGCCAATGTCGCATAAATGCGCCACGACGAATAGTGCAGTCCCAGATCAGACGCCGCCTTTTCAAGGCGGCGTCTGATTAGGGACTTCACTTTTTGTCTCAAACTCTATTTCTATATCTGTGCTTTATTCATTTGAATTGTGCATTTATTTATCTTATTTCACTTATTTTACCGAATGATTTAACAAAATTGGACTGCAGACGACAATTAGAAATTTGGCGCAAAAAATATTAAACAATCTTATATTTCAACGTGTCTTACTAGTTGCTCAAAATTACATTTAATTCACTATTCCTAATTCTGTGACGTTGTGTTGAAAGCAGTTCGTCAAAATGGCGGCCTCCGTGTTGTTTTCGATGGGAATTACGCAGAAATCCCCGAGGTGTTCGGATTAGGTAGCGGTTCGTACTGTGATAGTTATATCTGGGTGACCGGGTACCAGTTACTGGCTTTTCGTGACATGTGTCCATTTCAAGTTTCCACAAATCAGGCTTCGTCATGGTGATACGGAAGTACACAAAAACATTTCTTTTAATTACCGTATATCTAATTTAAAGGAGGATGTATTAATAATTAATCGCCACCATAAGTATTTCGTCACGATATATTCAAATTGTGTGGCCCGTTTGTTACGGTTGATTGAATATCCAGATCATCCAAGATGCGTTACCTATATTTAACCTTTCGCTTGCTATTCACGTCAATATACCTACCTGTAAATAGTGAAGACCCAGATGAGACAGCTCCTGCAGGAGCTGTCTCATCAGGGTCTGCACTATTTACAAATTGATTGTGCAACCAGTGCACTCCACAGCAGTGATTGCACAGCGAAATACTTGTACACAGTGAATATATATGTAATTATACAACAGGGCATGGGTAAAGAAGGAGAAATGTGTTTTAAAATTCAGCAAGAGAAGGGTTAACCCTTATCATGATAAGCATGGCATGACTGGTATTAAATAAAACAGTTTGGATCCAAACGAGGCACGAGCATGTCGTCTCATCACAATCAAAGCTGCTTGATACTCAGGGAATAGTTCTTCTCGCTTCTCAGACGTGCTAGATAAGCTGAGTTACTAAAAATAGCCGTACTAGAAATCCTTATCTGGAACACCCCTTGTATGGTGTATTCATACGCGCGATTGGGTAAAATCAATACAAGGGAAGTAACTCTTACAGAATTAAATCAACATATCTATAGGAAACAACTTTATAAATGAAACTTAATATAAATAATTAGCACGAATGTGAAATTATATTTATCATATAAACATTTTAAAAGCCTATTTAATTAACCGAAGACGTTGTTTTGTAATCACTCAGTCATTTATATTTTACGCCAAAACTTACCGTTTGTGGTTGTCATAACAAATGACGTCATATGGTGTCACGCTTTTATGCTGCGGTTTGTTGCTATTAGATACGGAAGTCGTGATACGCAATGTAAAGTAGTACTTCACAAAACCCGTTAATTTACTTGGTTTAAGGGCGTAAGAGCGAGAAAAAAAAATCAAGCATGGGGTTTGTTAAAGCCGGGAGTTTCTATACCCTCGGTTGGTCTGTTCCTGTCGGAAACTCGCTAAAGCTCGTTTCCGACTGGTACAGACCAACCTCGGGTATAGAAACCCCCGTCTTTAACAAAACCCATGCTTGATTCTATTACTCTCTATGCTTTTACAGTAGGAAACAAAGCGGAAAAAACTATGTCTGCTATAGGCTGGAACTGACACCATTTTAATTATCATTTGACCCAGCTTTTGAGATACTGTTCGCCGAGTATCAAGCAGCTTCGATTCTAGTGAGACGTCAAAATTACCCGGCGTCTCATCGGGATCCACACTGTTTACAAATGCGACTCATTACCTCATATGCTATTTTTAGACCCAACCTCTGAATAAATCTACCAAAAAGGAGCAATTACTAGGGAAAAGGAAAAATTTAGAATAGTGTAGTTTTGAAAACATTGTGATAAAAAGAGCATTTGATATTTATCACAATGGCTTCAAAAAGTGACTTTTACAGAGGCGTCAAAGGGCGTCAATATGCGGGAATGGGTTAAGCACATCCGATTCGATCAGGTGTTTTGGAAAAAAAACCTATTGGCCTAATATCAAACAGCTTGGATCCTAAAGAGACGCCGAGTTCCTTGGGTCTTCATCAGGATCCAGGCTGTTTGCAAATAAGAAACAGGTCTTGGTTGGCGGGATATGGCTAAATAAACTTGCACGTGGCATTTCCTTACTTCTGTTCTATTTATGCATTGAAGCAAACTATTGTTCTAATTTCAGACCTTTAGGTTATCGAATAACCGGATAGCTTTAGTGGTAATACTCATACTAATTAATAGTATGTCATCAACTTCGACAACTACAACAACATCAACAACCACAACGCCAACTACTACCACAACGCCAACCACTACCACAATGACAACTACCACCACAGCGCCAAGTACCACCACAACACCAACTACTACCACAGCGCCTACAACCACAACAACGCCAATTACCACCACAACACCAACTACAACTACAGTGCCAACTACGACCACAACCCCAGCTACCACTACTACACCGACTACGTCAATGTCAACCACTACCACAACGCCAACTACCTCTACTACGCCGACTACCACGACAGTGGTATCTACCACCACAGCAGCAGCTACTACTACAACAGCAACAACAACTCCAACTACTACCACAACAGCAACTACCACCACAGCGCCAACTACCACCACAATGCCAACTACAACAGCAACTACAACCACAACGCCAACTACTACAACAGCGACTACAACCACGGCGCCAACTACCACAACAGCAACTACCACCACATCACCAACTACATCTACAACAGCAACTACCACCACAGCTCCAACTACTACTACTACAGCAACTACCACTACAGCGCCAACTACCACCACAACACCAACTACTACTACAACAGCAACTACCACCACATCGCCAACAACCACCACGGCACCAACTACCACCACAGCACCAACTACAACCACAGCGGCAACTACCACAACAGCATCAACTACCACTACAGCGCCAACTACCACCACATCACCAACTACTACTACAACAGCAACTACCACCACAGCGCCAACAACCACCACGGCACAAACTACCACCACAACACAAACTTCAACCACAGCGGCAACTACCACAACAGTTCCAACTACAACCACAGCGGCAACTACCACCACAACACCGTCTACAACCACAGCGGCAACAACCACCACAACACCAACTACAACACCAACTACTACTACAACAGCAACTACCACCACAGCGCCAACAACCACCACGGCACCAACTACCACCACAGCACCAACTACAACCACAGCGGCAACTACCACAACAGCATCAACTACCACTACAGCGCCAACTACCACCACAACACCAACTACTACTATAACAGCAACTACCACCACAGCGCCAACAACCACCACGGCACAAACTACCACCACAGCACAAACAACCACAGCGGCAACTACTACAACAGTTCCAACAACAACCACAGCGACAACTACCACCACAACACCGTCTACAACCACAGCGGCAACAACCACCACAGCACCAACTACAACTACAACACCAACTACTACTACAACAGCAACTACCACCACAGCGCCAACAACCACCACGGCACCAACTACCACCACAGCACCAACTACAACCACAGCGGCAACTACCACAGCAGCATCAACTACCACTACAGCGCCAACTACCACCACAACACCAACTACTACTATAACAGCAACTAC
Organism: Azorinus chamasolen; assembly: GCA_963576725.1. Taxonomy (NCBI): domain Eukaryota; kingdom Metazoa; phylum Mollusca; class Bivalvia; order Cardiida; family Solecurtidae; genus Azorinus; species Azorinus chamasolen. The sequence continues at coordinate 35,314,290 of OY755244.1, forward strand.
CACCACAGCGCCAACAACCACCACGGCACAAACTACCACCACAGCACAAACAACCACAGCGGCAACTACTACAACAGTTCCAACAACAACCACAGCGACAACTACCAGCACAACACCGTCTACAACCACAGCGGCAACAACCACCACAGCACCAACTACAATTACAACACCAACTACAACCACAGCATCAACTACCACAACAGCGGCAACTACCACCACAGCGCAAACTACTATCACATCATCAACTACAATCACAACACCATCTACAACCACAACACCAACTACCACCACAGGATCAACTACAACCACAGCGGCAACTACCACCACAACACCGTCTACAACCACAGCGGCAACAACCACCACAACACCAACTACAACACCAACTACTACTACAACAGCAACTACCACCACAGCGCCAACAACCACCACGGCACCAACTACCACCACAGCACCAACTACAACCACTGCGGCAACTACCACAACAGCATCAACTACCACTACAGCGCCAACTACCACCACAACACCAACTACTACTATAACAGCAACTACCACCACAGCGCCAACAACCACCACGGCACAAACTACCACCACAGCACAAACAACCACAGCGGCAACTACTACAACAGTTCCAACAACAACCACAGCGACAACTACCACCACAACACCGTCTACAACCACAGCGGCAACAACCACCACAGCACCAACTACAACTACAACACCAACTACTACTACAACAGCAACTACCACCACAGCGCCAACAACCACCACGGCACCAACTACCACCACAGCACCAACTACAACCACAGCGGCAACTACCACAGCAGCATCAACTACCACTACAGCGCCAACTACCACCACAACACCAACTACTACTATAACAGCAACTACCACCACAGCGCCAACAACCACCACGGCACAAACTACCACCACAGCACAAACAACCACAGCGGCAACTACTACAACAGTTCCAACAACAACCACAGCGACAACTACCAGCACAACACCGTCTACAACCACAGCGGCAACAACCACCACAGCACCAACTACAATTACAACACCAACTACAACCACAGCATCAACTACCACAACAGCGGCAACTACCACCACAGCGCAAACTACTATCACATCATCAACTACAATCACAACACCATCTACAACCACAACACCAACTACCACCACAGGATCAACTACAACCACAGCGGCAAGTACCACAACATCACCAACTACAACCACAGTACCAACTACAACCACAGCATCAACTACCACAACAGCACCAACTACAACCACAATGGCAACTACCACCACAGCACCAACTACTGCTACAACAGCAACTACAACCACAGCGCCAACTACCACAACTGTGCCAACTACTACAACAGCAACTACAACCACAGCGCCAACTACCACAACCGCAGCTACCACCACAGCGCCAACTACTACAACAGCAAGTACAACCACAGCGCCAACTACTACAACAGCAACCACAGCGACAACTACTACAACAGCAAGTACCACCACAGCGCCAACTACTACAACAGCAACTACCACAACAATGCCAACTACTACTACAACAGCAACTACCACCACAACACCAACTACTACTACAGCGCCAACTACCACAACTGTGCCAACTACTACAACAGCAACTACAACCACAGCGCCAACTACCACAACAGCAGCTACCACCACAGCGCCAACTACTACAACAGCAACTACAACCACAGCGCCAACTACTACAACAGCAACCACAGCGACAACTACTACAACAGCAAGTACCACCACAGCGCCAACTACTACAACAGCAACTACAACCACAGGGCCAACTACCACAGCAGCAACTACCACCACATCACCAACTACATCTACAACAGCAACTACCACCACAGCTCCAACTACTACTACTACAGCAACTACCACCACACCAACTACAACCACAGCATCAACTACCACAACAGCACCAACTACAACCACAATGGCAACTACCACCACAGCACCAACTACTACTACAACAGCAACTACAACAATAGCGCCAACTACCACAACAGCAACTACCACAACTGTGCCAACTACTACAACAGCAACTACAACCACAGCGCCAACTACCACAACAGCAACTACCACCACAGCGCCAACTACTACACCAGCAACTACAACCACAGCGCCAACTACTACAACAACAACCACAGCGCCAACTACTACAACAGCAAGTACCACCACAGCGCCAACTACTACAACAGCAACTACAACCACAGGGCCAACTACCACAACAGCAACTACCACCACATCACCAACTACTACTACAACAGCAACTACCACCACAGCTCCAACTACTACAACAGCGCCAACTACCACCACATCATCAACTACAACCACAGCATCAACTACCACATTAACACCATATACGACCACAGCATCAACTACCACCACAGCGCCAACCACAACCGTAGCACCAACGACCACAACACCCTCTACAACCACAGCAGCAACTACGACCACAACACCCTCTACAACCACAGCAGCAACTACCACGACAACACCAACTACAACCACAGGACCAACTACAACCACAACGGCAAGTACCACAACATCACCAACTACAACCACAGCAGCAACAACCACAGCAGCAGTAACTACAACCACAGCGGCAACTACCACCACAACACCAACTACTACTACAACAGCAACTACCACAACAGCACCAACTACTAGCACAGCGGCAACTACCACCACAGCGCCAACTACTACCACAGCAACCACAGCGCCAACTACTACTACGACAGCAACCACCACCACAGCGCCAACTACTACAACAGCAACAACCACAGCGCCAACTACTACTACAACAGCAACTACAACCACAGCGCCAACAACTTCTACAACACCAACTACCACAACAATGCCAACTACTACTACAACAGCAACTACCACCACAACACCAACTACTACTACAGCAGCAACTACCACAACAATGCCAATTACTACTACAACAGCAACTTCAACCACAGCGCCAACTACAACAACTACAACCACAGCACCAACTACCACCACATCTGCAACCACCACTACAACACCAACTACCACCACAACGCCAACTACCACCACAGCGCCAACAACCACCACGGCACCAACTACAACCACAGCGCCAACTACCACCACAGCCGCAACTACCACCACAGCGCCAACTACCACCACAGCCGCAACTACCACCACAGTGTCAACACCAACCACCACAGCAACGTTAACAACCACAACACCAACAACCACAACATCGCCAACAACCACAACAACTCCAACGACAGCTACAACGCCAACTACAACCACAGCATCAACAACCACAACAGCAACTACCACCACAGCATCAACTACCACCACAGTGCCAACTACCACCACAACATCAACTACAACCACAGCAGCAACTACCACAACAACACCAACTACGACCACAACACCATCTACAACCACAGCACCAACTACCACCACAGCACCAACTACCACCACAGCACCAACTACAACCACAACACCAGCTACGACCACAACACCATCTACAACCACAGCAGCAACTACCACAACAACGCCAACTACAAGCTCAGCGGCAACTACAACCACAGGACCAACTACAACCACAACGGCAAGTACCACAACATCATCAACCACAACTACAGCTGCAACAACCACAACGGCACCGACTACAACAACAGCGGCAACTACCACAACAGCACCAACTACAACCACAATACCAACTACTACTACAACAGCAACTACCACAACAACACCAACTACATCCACGGTGGCAACTACCACCACAGCACCAACTACTACTACAACAGCAACTACAACCACATCACCAACTACTACTACAACAGCAACTACATCCACAGCGCCAACTACTACAACAGCAACTACCACCACAGTACCAACTACCACAACAGCAACTACAACCACAGCGCCAACTACCACGACAGCAGCCACCACCACAGCGCCAACTACCACGACAGCAACCACCACCACAGCGCCAACTACCACAACAGCAACTACCACCACAGCGCCAACTACTTCTACAACAGCAACTACCACCACAGTGCCAACTACTACTACAACAGCAACTACAACCACAGCGCCAACTACTACAGCAGCAACTACCACCACAGCACCAACTACCACCACAGCTGCAACTACCACTACAGCACCAACTACCACCACAACGCCAACTACTACTACAACAGCAACTACCACCACAGCATCAACTACCACCACAACGCCAACTACTACTACAACAGCAACTACCACCACAGCACCAACTACTACTACAACAGCAACTACTACCACAGCACCAACAACCACAACAACGCCAACAACCACAACAACGCCAATAACCACAACAACTCCAACAACCACAACAACGCCAACAACCACAACAACGCCAACAACCACAATAACGTCAACGACAGCTACAACGCCAACGACCCCCACTACAACATCGACTACACCGACTGGTAAGTTTGAATTAATACTTCCATCCTTTGCAGGTGCTTTTACCATTGTCATTGCTGATCGGTCTGATATTGTAGTAGTGAATAGCAAAAATAGTCATTCCCACAGCATTTTATACTCTCAACAATGTTCTCGTGTCAGCCTTATTTCACAACATGAATCGATACAAAACTTTGTTTCTTCTAAAACATAGTGCGGTGCAGTAGAACCTGCCTTAACCCATTACCTCATAGGCTATTTTTAGATACAACCTCTTTTAAGTAATCTACCGAAAAGGAGCATTAAACAGAGAAAAGGATTTTTTTTTAGAATTTTGTAGTTTGAAACCATTGTGATAAATAGAGCATTTGCTCCTATAGGAGCAGATGCTCTATTTATCACAATGGTTTCATCCGGTGACTTTTGCAGAGGCGTCAAAAGACGTCAATATGAGGGAATGGGTTAAAACGACCATTTATTGATTTAACGCAGGAATAGTAAAATACAGGGAGTTTCTTAAAGTAGGACAAAAGCAATGCAACCTTTTACAAGAGCTTTCTGCATTACTTTTGGTCTGCATTAAGCTTCCCCATACCTTGAAGATACAGAATATGACCTCTTTGTTTAAGACAGGTTTTACTGTATGATGCAGAGGTCCGATCTCTCCACCAAACTCTTTACTGTGACTACAGTAAAACCTCTCTATAACGACAACTAAATTACATCAATTATTTTGTGTAAAAGACAGGTGACTGCTTAAAGCAAGGTGAAAGTAAAGCAGAACGCTCCTATAGGAGCGTTCTGTTTTACTTTCATTTTGCTTTAAGCAGCCACCTTCCTTAAATACCAACTAATTAACACAATTTAGTGGTCGTTATAGAGAGGGTTTACTGTATAGCTCTTTCATCTCTCCACCAAACTCTATACTGAGACTACTCTTTAAAATCGTCTTGAAGATTCTAAAGAGTGTTAGTAAGAAAGGTTTGGCGGAGAAATGAATAACACAACGGTTTGCTTAGATTTCTTAAATAAGCATCTGAGTTTCATCATCATACACATATCTGTTTGACTTTCCTGTAGCATTTATTCTGCATCTCATCTAGATCCAACCTGTTATTATAAAACTTCCCCAGTAGAAATGCTGTAGTTAACCAATGTGTGACCAGTGTCCCATAAGGACATAGGCAAACAGTGTAGACCCAGATCAGAGGGCTCCTAAAGGAGCCCTTTGATCAGGGTATGCACTGTTTGCTGAACCCATTTATGTCCATGGCTTATACCAGCAAATATTTGGTTTGCTGTGTCCCCTCCACATGAAAATGGATGGGTTCCTAAAATAAGATCAGGACGAGTTTACCTTAAATAATAGGGGAATAAATGGACGAGTTTATCTTAAATAATAGGGAAATAAATGGGTTAAGTAGTTTATGTATTATGTTTATATTTTGCTGGTACTCATTAAGAATCGCCTCTCCAATGCAAGTGCATAATAAGTACTAAGAACATGGGAGTCTGGCTGAGAAATAGCACATATGAGTACAGTAAGCGGCCATTCATTTAACGAACAGTGGAGTCTTAAAAAGCAAGTGGTTGATTAATGCAGGGTAAAGGTACCACAGAAAACTCCAATAAGAGCTTTTCTGTATTACCTTTGACCTGCATTAAGCTACCACTTGCCTTACAGACCCATAATTAGACCCATTTCTGATGGCCGCTTAAGACAGGTTTTATTGTAGATCAATGATCCTTTTATTTACAGCTCTATAAGTATTTCCTGATAATTCTTTCACACTCGTTATTATGCATATGTCTCGCACACTATTGTAGAGCATGACGTTCAAGCACATTCGCACACATGCATGCATGATTCTCTGACGCATGTCCATTCTGTTACATAACCATATACAGTAAAACAGGTCTTAACCCATTACCTCATAGGCTAATTTTAGATCCAACTACTTTGAATAAATCTACCGAAAATAAGCGTTAATTAGAGAAAATGAAACTTTTAGAAGTTTGTAATTTGAAACCATTGTGATATATAGAGCATTTGCTCCTATAGGAGCAAATGCTCTATTTATCACAATGTTTTCACAAAGTTACTTTTACAGAGTCGTCAAAAGTTGTCAATATGAGGGAATGGGTAAATCATCCACAATCATGGGGAAAAATAATATACAGTAAAACCTCTCTAAACTAGACGTACAATTTTGTGTAAATATCGGTTTTGGAGACCGGTGGCAGATGTATGCAGGGAAAAAGTCATGCAGAAAGCTCCTTCTCTAGGAGCTTTCTGTGTGACTTTCATCCTGCATTAAGCTGCCACCTGCCTATACGTATCTAAATTCTTCTCTACTAAATTCCGGTTTAGAGGGGTTTTACTGTATGTGTGAAAAATGACTTAGCTAGATGCCCGTATAACGGCACCATGAACATGGAACAATTTGATCATGGCAGAAGCTATATAGAATAACATATATTCTATTCCATAAGCATAAGCAAACAGATCAGACCCTGATCAGACGGCTCCTATAGCAGCTGTTTGATCTGGGTCTCCTCTGTTTGCAAGGGCACAAGAGTGCGTCACTATGAGCGAACGGATTAAGCGATCGCTAAAAACAAGTCTTAGTATGTGTATTTAATACAGGTGCTTGTTTAATACAGGACATAAAGGCAAATAGTTAAAATTTTGATCAGAGCGTATTAGAAGGAATTTCCTGATCAAGATCTACACTGCCTGACAGTCCGATGAATTTTCATTCCTTACAGACACCCTCATCAAAATAAAGTTTTTGTTGAGTCATCACAGACTCAAAACTCAAGAGAAATGTCAAACATGTTTGGCTGACTCTCAGCCTCTAAAGCAAACATGTTTGGCTGACTCTCAGCCTCTAAAGCAAACATGTTTAGCTGACTCTCAGCCTCTAAAGCAAACATGTTTGACTGACTCTCAGCCTCTAAAGCAAACATGTTTGGCTGACTCTCAGCCTCTAAAGTAAACATGTTTGGCTGACTCTCAGCCTCTAAAGCAAACATGTTTGATTGACTCTCAGCCTCTAAAGCAGACATGTTTGAGATTATTCCTATCAGACATGAGAATGTGTTCTCAGATGATTGCAAGTCCAGGTTCCAGTTGCCCTTCCATGTAATAAGTGGGTTTAACCCATTCCCGCATGGGCTATTTTTAGATCTTTGAATAAATCTACCGAAAAGGAGCATTAACTAGAGAAAAGGAAAATTTTAGAATTTTGTAATTTGAAACCATTGTGATAAATAGAGTGTTTGCTCCTATAGGAGCAAATGCTCTATTTATCACAGTGGTTTTAATAGGTTATTTTTACAGAGGCGTAGAAAGGCGTATTTATGGAGGAAAGGGTTAAATAAGCCTTGGTCCATGTTTCAATACCAAATACTTTATTTCTAATTTTAAGCATGTTACAGTAGTCTTCGTTTGTAGTTTGTCGATTTTTGTCAACTTCCGTATGTTATGTTTTGTCTTTATTGTTTGTCTTGTTCTGTCCGCAATTTTAAGTTATGTGTCTTTTCCATGGAAACATCGAGACCAAAAATAATGATTGTGCCATTAGAAAATACATGTGATTGCTGCTTTGCAAAGAACGCACACGCAGTGTTCTGTGTCTGTCTAAATTACAGCGTTACATCAGGGTCTACGCTATTAACATTTAGCTTGCTGAGCAAATTATTTTTACATAACTTTTCACTCACTACATTTTCAAAATTCTATCTACAATCAGTTTGTCTACCGAAATGCTATCAGGACATCAAACAGTTTGGATCCTGATGAGACGCCGAGTTACTCGGCGTCTCATCTGGATCCAAACTGTTTGCATAAGTAATCACTCATCCGCCCACGGCAAGTTAAAGGATGACAAAATAGATAGGTGACAAACTGAGTAGAAGTTTCTCAGATGTCGCGTCTTAGATACGGAGAGTGGCCTCTTTGTGTACGCTGTTGCAAAGCTAGGGACACATTTGTTTTCTTTTGGTGCACATCATATGTACACAAACCAACTCCATCATCATTCTGCTTTTCTTCGAATGTAAAAGAATGTAATCGTTATCGTTAAAACGAAACAAAAAACCCACCAAGTACAATATTTGCTTCAAGGGTTCTCTGTTTTCGAGGAATATTCATAAATATCGATACATAAAATAAACTACAGTACTTTTACTATTTCAATTACGTAGTTACTTAGCATCTCATCTGGATGCAAACTGCTTTCAACTGTAATCACAGATTCCAGAGTGTATTAAGCGGCAGGGACTCCGAGTTGGCGCTTTCCCTCATATATAAACGCGTTTTTCACGCATTTGCAGGCAGAGTAGACCCAGATCAGACGGCTCCTGTAGGAGGCATCTGATCAAGGTCTGCTCTGTTCGCATTTAAAATAATATAGACATGAGTTTGCAGATTCTGCCACGTCAAAAATCCCCTTAATGCTGTTAAACGTTTGGCTTCTTACTGTTCATGACGACATTAATATATTAACTCTTTCGGCGCCAATGTCGCCTGTTGGCACCACTGAAAACAGTGCAGTCCCAGGTCAGATGCCGCCTTTTCAAGGCGGCATCTGACCTGGGACCTCACTGTTTTCTGTATTATTTTAGCCCAAGCATACAGGTTTTTAAAAACAAATGTTTTACTAATATACCTTTATTATTTAGTTTAGAATTATATTTAATATGCAATTATTATTGCAGACGACACTTTTAAATTTGGCGCCAAAAGAGTTAATTCTTACATGAATATTCAGGTAAAGAGTTCAAACTGTGCAGTTACTGTACTACTTATGAATATTCATGGAAGAAATAATGACATCATGAATATTTATCTGATCAAGGTCTGCTCTGTTCACATTTAAAATAATATAGACATAAGTCTGCAGATTCTGCCACATCAAAAAAATCCTTGTTAGTAATGCTATTAATTTTTTTGCGTCTTACTGTTCATGGTGTCATTAATTCTTACATGAATATTGTGGTGTGGTAGTAGAATTTAAATTATGCAGTTATGGCACTACTTACGAATATTCATGTAAGGAATAATGACATCATGAATATTTATTAGCTGATTTTTTTTATAATGGCAAATGTACACGGGATGTTGTTGGTATTGGACGAAACTGTAGATTTAAAAAGACCCAGAGAAGATCCTGATCAGACGACTTCAACAGGAGCCATCTGATCTGGATCTACTTTGTATACAAATGCACGAAAAAGAGTTTATATACATGTATGAGGGGAAATGTTAAATGTAAGGAAATTAGTATTCATGAAGCAGTATACGTTCTTTCCAAATCATAATCTTACTAGATGCAATCCTTCAGTGAAATAATTATGCTAATACAAATTGCTGAATTAATTAATTAATAGCCAAAGGGTCGGATAAGATACGTACATTAACCCTTTCGGTGCCAGCATTGTCGTCTGCTGGGCATAGTTTCGTTTATTTTTAGTGTAAGTGTGTGCACTTCTTCCATTTTCTTTATAAAACAGTAAACAGAGTGTCAAACAGTTTGGATCCTGATGAGACGCCGAGTTACTCGGCGTCTCATCTGGATCCAAACTGTTTGCATGTGATATCATAAACCCGTCATTGTGGCACGGAAGGGGTTAAACCATTTTCAAGAATAGCTTTTTTCATTTCTCCACCAAACCCTATGCTCACCATTCTTCAGAATCGACGATTCTAAAGAGTGCTCACAGCATAAGGTTTGGTGGAGAAATGACGATTTTAGTACCTGAATGCGAACTGTTATTTATTCCTCAATAAACCACTCCTCTTTTGGAATACTTCATTAAAAATTGGTTACGCATGTTGTTGATTTTACTTCATTATTGAATCGGGCGACATTAAGCTATTGCGTTTGTTGTGGTTTTATATGGATTTGCGTTTAGAAGTGTGCGCTTCAATGTGAAAGACGCATTAAGTATTAACAGCAAAAACCACCGTTCCAGTTACGGGTACATCAACAACGGTATCAACCATAACAGAAACATCTACAACGACATCAACTTCTCCTGAGACATCTACAACGACGTCCGCACCGACACCATCAACAACTACTACTACCACACCACAAACCACTTCCACTCCTACAACTACTACAACATCTACACCTACTACCACACCCACAACTACTACCACACCCACAACTACTACCACTCCAACAACTACTACCACCCCAACAACTACTACCACACCCACAACTACTACCACTCTAACAACTACTACCACTCCAACAACTACTACCACACCCACAACTACTACCACTCCAACAACTACTACCACCCCAACAACTACTACCACACCCACAACTACTACCACTCCAACAACTACTACCACACCCACAACTACTACCACCCCAACAACTACTACCACACCCACAACTACTACCACTCCAACAACTACTACCACTCCAACAACTACTACCACACCCACAACTACTACCACTCCAACAACTACTACCACCCCAACAACTACTACCACACCCACAACTACTACCACACCCACAACTACTACCACTCCAACAACTACTACCACAACCACAACTACTACCACTCCAACAACTACTACCACACCAACAACTACTACCACTCTAAAAACTACTACCACACCCACAACTACTACCACACCAACAACTACTACCACACCCACAACTACTACCACTCCAACAACTACTACTACTCCAACAACTACTACCACTCCAACAACAACTACCATACCCACAACTACTTCCACTCCAACAACTACTACCACTCCAACAACTACTACCACACCCACAACTACTACCACACCAACAACTACTACCACTCCAACAACTACTACCACACCAACAACTACTACCACACCCACAACTACTACCACTCCAACAACTACTACCACTCCAACAACTACTACCACCCCAATAACTACTACCACACCCACAACTACTACCACTCCAACAACTACTACCACTCCAACAACTACTACCACACCCACAACTACTACCACACCAACAACTACTACCACTCCAACAACTACTACCACACCAACAACTACTACCACACCCACAACTACTACCACTCCAACAACTACTACCACTCCAACAACTACTACCACCCCAACAACTACTACCACTCCCACAACTACTACCACACCAACAACTACTACCACTCCAACAACTACTACCACACCAACAATTACTACCACTCCAACAACTACTACCACACCTACAACTACTACCACACCAACAATTACTACAACTCCAACAACTAGTACCACACCCACAACTACTACCACACCAACTACTACCACACCTACAACTACAACCACACCCACAACTACTACCACACCAACTAGTACCACACCTACAACTACTACAACACCAACAACTACTACCACACCCACAATTACTACCACACCCACAATTACTACCACACCCACAACTACTACCACACCAACAACTACTACCACACCAACAACTACTACCACTCCAACAACTACTACCACACCCACAACTACTACCACTCCCACAACTACTACGACACCAACAACTACTACCACACCCACAACTACTACCACACCCACAACTACTACCACTCCAACAACTACTACCACACCAACAACTACGACCACACCAACAACTACTACCACACCCACAACTACTACAACACCAACAACTACTACCACACCCACAATACATACCACACCCACAACTACTACCACACCCACAACTACTACAACTCCAACAACTACTACCACACCAACAACTACTACCCCACCCACAACTACTACCATTCCAACAACTACTACCACACCAACAACTACTTCCACACCAACAACTACTACCACACCAACAACTACTATCACTCCAACAACTACTACCACCCCAACAGCTACTACCACTCCAACAACTACTACCACACCCACAACTACTACCACACCAACAACTACTACCACTACAACAACTACTACCACACCCACAACTACTACCACTCCAGCAACTAGTACAACACCCACAACTACTACCACACCCACAACTACTACCACACCAACAACTACTACCACTCCAACAACTACTACCACGCCCACAACTACTACCACTCCAACAACTACTACTACTCCAACAACTACTACCACTCCAACAACTACTACCACACCCACAACTACTACCACTCCAACAACTACTACCACACCAACAAGTACTACCATACCCACAACTACTACCACACCAACAACTACTACCACACCAACAACTACTATCACTCCAACAACTACTACCACTCCAAAAACTACTACCACTCCAACAAGTACTACCATACCCACAACTACTAACACACCAACAACTACTACCACACCAACAACTACTACCACTCCAACAACTACTACCACTCCAACAACTACAACCACTCCAACAACTACTACAACTCCAACAACTACTACCACACCCACAACTACTACCACACCAACAACTACTACTACTCCAACAACTACTACCACTCCAACAACTACTACCACTCCAACAACTACTACAACACCCACAACTACTACCAGGCCAACAACTACTACCACACCCACAACTACTACCACACCAACAACTACTACCACTCCAACAACTACTACCACACCCACAACTACTATAACTCCAACAACTACTACAACACCCACAACTACTACCACACCCACAACTACTACAATACCAACAACTACTACCACACCCACAACTACTACCACACCCACAACTACTACCACACCCACAACTACTACCACACCCACAACCACTCCAACAACTACTACCACACCAACAACTACTACTACTCCAACAACTACTACCACACCCATAACTACTACCACACCAACAACTACTACCACACCAACAACTACTACCACACTCACAACTACTACCACTCCAACAACTACTACCACACCAACAACTACTACCACTCCAACAACTACTACCACACCAACAACTACTACAACACCAACAACTACTACCACTCCAACAACTACTACCACCTCAACAACTACTACCACACCCACAATTACTACCACACCAACAACTACTACCACACCAACAACTACTACCACACCCACAACTACTACCACTCCAACAACTACTACTACTCCAACAACTACTACCACACCCACAACGACTACCACTCCAACAACTACTACCACATCAACAACGATTACCACACCAACAACTACTACCACTCCAACAACTACTACCACTCTAAAAACTACTACCACACCCACAACTACTACCACACAAACAACTACTACCACACCCACAACTACTACCACTCCAACAACTACTACTACTCCAACAACTACTACCACACCAACAACTACTACCACACCCACAACTACTACCACACCAACAACTACGACCACACCCACAACTACTACCACTCCAACAACTACTACTACACCAATAACTACTACTACTCCAACAACTACTACCACACCAACAACTAGTACCACACCCACAACTACTACCACTCCAACAACTACTACCACACCCACAACTACTACAACATCAACAACTACTACTCCAACAACTACTACAATTCCAACAACAACTACCACACCAACAACTACTACTACTCCAACAACTACTACCACACCCACTACTACTACCACACCAACAACTACTACCACACCAACAACTACTACAACACCAACAACTACTACAACACCAACAACTACTACCACTCCAACAACTACTACCAACCCAACAACTACTACCACCCCAACAATTACTACCACCCCAACAACTACTACCACAACAACAACTACTACTACTCCAACAACTACTACCACACCATCAACTACTACCACACCAACAACTACTACCACACCCACAACTACTACCACACCAACAACTACTACCACTCCAACAACTACTACCACACCAACAACTACTACCACACAAACAACTACTACCACACCCACAACTACTACCACACCAACAACTACGACCACACCCACAACTACTACCACTCCAACAACGACTACCACTCCAACAACTACTACCACTCCAACAACTACTACCACACCCACAACTACTACCACCCCAACAACTACTACCACCCCAACAACTACTACCACAACAAGAACTACTACTCCAACAACTACTACTACTCCAACAACTACTACCACGCCATCAACTACTACCACACCAACAACTACTACCACACCCACAACTACTACCACACCAACAACTACTACCACTCCAACAACTACTACCACACCAACAACTACTACCACACCAACAACTACTACCACACCCACAACTACTACCACACCAACAACTACGACCACACCAACAACTACGACCACACCCACAACGACTACCACTCCAACAACTACTACCACTCCAACAACTACTACCACACCCACAACTACTACCACACCAACAACTATTACCACATCCACAACTACTACCACTCCAACAACTACTACTACTCCAACAACTACTACTACTCCAACAACTACTACCACACCAACAACTACTACCACACCCACAACTACTACCACTCCCACAACTACTACCACTCCAACAACTACAACTACTCCAACAACTACTACCACTCCAACAACTACTACCACACCAACAACTACTACAACATCAACAACTACTACTCAAACACCTACTACCACTCCATCAACAACTACCACACCAACAACTACTACTACTCCAACAACTACTACCACACCCATAACTACTACCACACCAACAACTACTACCACACCCACAACTACTACCACACCCACAACTACTACCACTCCAACAACTACTACCACCCCAACAACTACCACCACTCCATCAACTACTACCATACCCACAACTACTACCACTTCAACAACTACTACCACTCCAACAACTACTACCATCCCAACAACTACTACCACACCAACAACTACTACCACTACAACAACTACTACAACACCAACAACTACTACCACGCCAACAACTACTTCCACACTCACAACTACTACCACACCAACAACTACTACCACACCAACAACTACTACCACTCCAACAACTACTACCACTCCAACAACTACTACAAAACCCACAACTACTACCACACCCACAACTACTAGTACTCCAACAACTACTACCACACCAACAACTACTACCACACCAACAACTACTACAACACCACAAACTACTACCACACCAACAACTACTACAACACCAACAACTACTACCACACCAACAACTACTACAACACCAACAACTACTACCACTCCAACAACTACTACCACCCCAACAACTACTACAACCCCAACAACTACTACCACACCAACAACTACTACCAAACCAACAACTACTACTCCAACAACTACTACTACTCCAACAACTACTAACACACCATCAACTACTACCACACCAACAACTACTACCACACCCACAACTACTACCACACCAACAACTACTACCACTCCAACAACTACTACTACTCCAACAACTACTACCACACCCACAACTACTACCACTCCATCAACTACTACTACTCAAACAAGTACTACCACACCAACAACTACTACCACTCCTACAATTACTACCACACCCACAACTACAACCACTCCAACAACTACTACCACACCAACAACTACTACCACACCCACAACTACTACCACTCCAACAACTACTACCACATCCACAACTACTACCACTCCAACAACTTCTACCACACCAACAACTACTACCACACCCACAATTACTACCACTCCAACAATTACTACCACACCCACAACTACTACCACACCCACAACTACTACCACCCCAACAACTACTACCATTCCAACAACTACCACCACACCCACAACTACTACCACACCAACAACAACTACCACACCCACAACTACTACAACTCCAACAACTACTACCACTCCCACAACTACTACCACTCCAACAACTACTACTACTCCAACAACTACTACCACAACCACAACTACTACCACTCCAACAACTACTACCACACCCACAACAACTACCACACCAACAACTACTACCACACCAACAACTACTACCACACCAACAACTACTACCACTCCAACAACTACTACCACACCAACAACTACTACCACTCCAACAACTACAACACCAACAACTACTATGACGCACACAACTACTACTACTCCAACAACTACTACCACACCAACAACTACTACCACACCAACAACTACTACCACACCCACAACCACTACAACACCAACAACTACTACCACTCCAACGACTACTACCACTCCAACAACTACTACCACACCAACAACTACGACCACACCCACAACTACTACCACTCCAACAACTACTACCACACCCACAACCACTACAACACCAACAACTACTACCACTCCAACGACTACTACCACTCCAACAACTACTACCACACCAACAACTACGACCACACCCACAACTACTACCACTCCAACAACTACTACTACTCCAACAACAACTACCACACCAACAACTACTACCACACCCACAACTACTACCACACCCACAACTACGACCACACCCACAACTACTACCACTCCAACAACTACTACCACTCCAACAACTACTACCACACCCACAACTACTACCACACCAACAACTACTACCACACCTACAACTACTACCACTCCAACAACTACTACTACTCCAACAACTACTACCACTCCAACAACTACTACCAGACCAACAACTACTACCACACCCACAACTACTACCACTCCAACAACTACTACTACTCCAACAACTACTACCACACCCACAACGACTACCACTCCAACAACTACTGCCACATCAACAACGACTACCACACCAACAACTACTACCACACCTACAACTACTACCACTCCAACAACTACTACTACTCCAACAACTACTACCACACCAACAACTACTACCACACCCACAACTACTACCACACCAACAACTACTACTACTCCAATAACTACTACTACTCCAACAACTACTACCACACCAACAACTACTACCACACCCACAACTACTACCACTCCAACAACTACTACCACTCCAACAACTACTACCACACCCACAACTACTACAACATCAACAACTACTACTCCAACAACTACTACCACTCCAACAACAACTACCACACCAACAACTACTACTACTCCAACAACTACTACCACACCCACAACTACTACCACACCAACACCTACTACCACACCAACAATTACTACCACACTCACAACTACTACCACTCCAACAACTACTACCACTCCATCAACAACTACCACACCAACAACTACTACTACTCCAACAACTACTACCACACCCACAACTACTACCACACCAACAACTACTACCACACCCACAACTACTACAACAACAACAAATACAACTCCAACAACTACTACCACTCCAACAACAACTACCACTACAACAACTACTACCACACCAACAACTTCTACTACTCCAACAACTACTACCACACCCACAACTACTAACACACCAACAACTACTACCACGCCAACAACTACTACCACACCCACAACTACTACCACTCCAACAACTACTAACACACCCACAACTACTACCACCCCAACAACTACTACCACACCAACAACTACTACCACTCCAACAACTACTACCACTCCAACAACTACTACCACTCCAACAACTACTACCACACCCACATCTACTACCACTCCAACAACTACTACCACACCCACAACTACTACAACACCAACCACTACTATCACTCCAACGACTACTACCTTTCCAACAACTACTACCACTCCCACAACTACCACACCAACAGCTACTACGACGCCCACAACTACTACCACTTCAACAACTACTACCACACCCACAACTACTACCACTCCAACAACTACTACCACACCCACAACTACTACAACACCAACCACTACTATCACTCCAACGACTACTACCTCTCCAACAACTACTACCACACCAACAACTACTACCACTCCAACAACTACTACCACACCAACAACTACTACCACACCCACAACTACTACCACTCCAACAACTACTACTACTCCAACAACAACTACCACACCCACAACTACTACCACACCAACAACTACTACCACTCCAACAACTACTACTACTCCAACAACTACTACCACACCAACAACTACGACCACACCCACAACTACTACAACACCGACAACTACTACACCACCAACAACTACTACCACTCCAACAACTACTACCACTCCAACAACTACTACTACTCCAATAACTACTACTACTCCAACAACTACTACCACACCAACAACTACTACCACACCAACAACTACTACCACACCAACAACTACCACACCAACAACTACTACCACACCCACAACTACTACCACTCCAACAACTACTACTACTCCAACAACTACTACCACACCCACAACTACTACCACCCCAACAACTACTACCACTCCAACGACTACTTCCACTCCAACAACTACTACCACACCAACAACTACTACCACACCCACAACTACTACCACTCCAACAACTACTACTACTCCAACAACTACTACCACACCAACAACTACTACCACATCAACAACTACTACCACTCCAACAACTACTACCACACCAACAGCTACTACCACTCCAACAACTACTACCACACCAACAACTTCTACCACACCAACAACCACTACCACACCAACAACTACTACCACTCCAACAACTACTACCACACCAACAACTACTACCACTTCAACAACTACTACAACACCAACAACTACTACCACTCCAACAACTACTACCACACCCACAACTACTACTACTCCAACAACTACTACCACGTCCACAACTACTACCACACCAACAACTACTACCACACCTACAACTACTACCACACCAACAACTACTACCACACCAACAACTACTACCACACCTACAACTACTACCACTCCAACAACTACTACCACTCCAACAACTACTACCACACCCACAACTACTACCACTCCAACAACTACTACTACTACTCCAACAACTACTACTACTCCAACAACTACTACCACGCCAACAACAACTACCATACCAACAACTACTACCACACCAACAACTACTACCACTCCAACAACTACTACTACTCCAACAACTACTACCACACCCACAACGACTACCACTCCAACAACTACTACCACACCAACAACGACTACCACAACAACAACTACTACCACTCCAACAACTACTACCACTCCAACAACTACTACCACACCCACAACTACTACCACACCAACAACCACTACCACACCCACAACCACTACCACTCCAACAACTACCACTACTCCAACAACTACTACCACACCAACAACTACTACCACACTCACAACTACTACCACCCCATCAACTACTACCACACCCACAACTACTACCACTCCAACAACTACTACTACTCCAACAACTACTACCATACCAACAACTACTACCACTCCAACAACTACTATTACTCCAACAACTACTATTACTCCAACAACTACTACCACACCCACAACTATTACCACTCCAACAACTACTACCACTCCATCAACAACTACCACACCCTCAACTACTACCACACCAATAACTACTACCACACCAACAACTACTACAACACCCACAACTACTACCACACCCACAACTACTACCACACCAACAACTACTACCACTCCAACAACTACTACCACACCAACAACTACTACCACTCCAACAACTACTACCACTCCAGCAACAACAACTACCACACCAACTACTACTACTCCAACAACTACTACCACACCCACAACTACTACCACACCAACAACTACTACCACACCAACGACTACTACCACTCCAACAACTACTACCACACCAACAACTACTACCACTCCAACAACTACTACCACACCAACAACTACTACGACACCCACAACTACTACCACTCCAACAACTACTACCACACCAACAACTACTACCACTCGAACAACTACTACCACACCCACAACTACTACAACACCAACCACTACTACTACTCCAACGACTACTACCACTCCAACTACTACTACCACTCCAATAACTACTACAACTCAAACAACTACTACCGCTACAACAACTACTACCACTCCAACAACTACTACCACACCAACAACTACTACCACACTCACAACTACTACCACTCCAACAACTACTACCACTCCAACAACTACTACCACACCAACAACTACTACCACACCCACAACTACTACCACTCCAACAACTACTACTACTCCAACAACTACTACCACACCAACAACTACTACCACACCAACAACTACTACCACAACAACAACTACTACCACTCCAACAACTACTACCACACCAACAACTACTAACACTCCAACAACTACTACCACACCAACAACTACTACCACTCCAACAACTACTACCACACCCACAACTACTACTACTCCAACAACTACTACCACACCAACAACTACTACCACACCAGCAACTACTACTACTCCAACAACTACTACCACACCCACAATGACTACCACTCCAACAACTACTACCACACCAACAACGACTGCCACACCAACAACTACTACCACTCCAACAACTACTACCACTCCAACAACTACTACCACACCCACAACTACTACTACTCCAACAACTACTACCACACCAACAACTACTACCACACCCACAACTACTACCACTCCAACAACTACTACTACTCCAACAACTACTACCACACAAACAACTACTACCACACCCACAACTACTACCACACCAACAACTACTACCACATCCACAGCTACTACCACTCCAACAACTACTACTACCCCAACAACTACTACCACACCAACAACTACTACAACACCAACAACTACTACTACTCCAACAACTACTACCACACCCATAACTACTACCACTCCATCAACAACTACCACACCAACAACTACTACCACTCCAACAACTACTACCACACCCACAACTACTACAACATCAACAACTACTACTCCAACAACTACTACCACACCCACAACTACTACCACACCAACAACTACTACTACTCCAACAACTACTGCCACACCCATAACTACTACTACAAAAACAACTACTACCACTCCAACAACTACTACCACACCCACAACTACTACAACATCAACAACTACTACTCCAACAACTACTACCACACCCACAGCTACTACCACACCCACAACTACTACCACTCCAACAACTAATACCACACCAACAACTACTATTATTACCACACCCACAACTACTACCACACCAACAACTACTACCACACCAACAACTACTACCACACCTACAACTACTACCACTCCAACAACTACTACCACACCCACAACTACTACCACCCCAACAACTACTACCACTCCAACAACTACTACCACACCACCAACTACTATTACTCAAACAACTACTACCACACCAACAACTACTACCACTCCAACAACTACTACCACACCAACAACTACTACCACACCCACAACTACTACCACTCCAACAACTACTACCACTCGAACAACTACTACCACACCCACAACTACTACCACACCAAGAACTACTACCACTCCAACAACTACCACACCAACAACTACTACGACACCCACAACTACTACCACTCCAACAACTACTACCACACCAACAACTACTACCACTCCAACAACTACTACCACTCCAGCAACAACAACTACCACACCAACAACTACTGCTACTCCAACAACTACTACCACTCCAACAACTACTACCACACCCACAACTACTACAACATCAACAACTACTACTCCAACAACTACTACCACACCAACAACTACTACCACACCAACAACTACTACCACACCAACAACTACTACCACTCCAACAACAAGTACCACTACTCCAACAACTACTACCACACCAACAAGTACTACCACACCAACAACTACTACCACTCAAACAACTACTACCACACCCACAACTACTACCACACCCACAACTGCTACAATACCAACAACTACTACTACCACACCAACAAGTACTACAACACCAACAACTACTACCACACCAACAACTACTACCACACCCACAATTACTACTACTCCAACAACTACTACCACTCAAACAACTACTACCACACCCACAACTACTACCACACCAACAACTACTACAACACCCACAACTACTTCCATTCCAACAACTACTACCACTCAAACAAGTACTACCACTCCAACAACTACTACCACACCCACAACTACTACCACACCTACAACTACTACAACACCCACAACTACTACCACTCAAACAACTACTAGCACACCAACAACTACTACCACACCAACAACTAGTACAACACCCACAACTACTACCACTCAAACAACAACTACTACCACACCAACAACTACTACCACGCCCACAACTACTACCACACCCACAACTACTACCACACCAACAACTACTACAACACCCACAACTACTACCACACCAACAACTACTACCACACCCACAACTACTACAACTCCAACAACTACTACCACTCCAACAACTACTACCACACCAACAACAACTACCACTCCAACAACTACTACCACACCAACAACTACTACCACTCCAACAACTACTACGACACCAACAACTACTACGACACAAACAACTACTACCACACCCACAACTACTACCACACCCACAACTACTACCACTACAACAACAACTACCACTCCAACAACTACTACCACCCCAACAACTACTATCATTCCAACAACTACTACCACACCCACAACTACTACCACTCCAACAACTACTGCCACTACTACCACTCCAACAACTACTACCACACCAACAACTACTGCCACTCCAACAACTACTACCACACCCACAACTACTACCACTCCAACAACTACTACCACTCCAACAACTACTACCACACCAACAACTACTACCACTCCAACAACTACTACAACACCCACAACTACTACCACGCCCACAAGTACTACCACTCCAACAACTACTACCACTCCAACAACTACTACCACAACCACAACTACTACCACACCCACAACTACTACTACTCCGACAACTACTACCACACCCACAATTACTACAACACCCACAACTACTACCACACCAACAACTACTACCACACCAACAACTACTACAACACCAATAACTACTACCACACCAACAACTACTACCACACCAACAACTACTACCACACCAACAACTACTACAACACCCACAACTACTACCACACCAACAACTACTACCACCCCAACAACTACTACCACTCCAACAACTACCACCACTCCAGCAACTACTACCACCCCAACAACTACTACCACACCAACAACTACTACCACTCCAACAACTACTACCACACCAACAACTACTACCACACCAACAACTACCACACCAACAACTACCACCACACCAACAACTACTACCACACCAACAACTACTACCACACCAACAACTACCACACCAACAACTACCACCACTCCAACAACTACTACCACACCAACAACTACTACCACTCCAACAACTACTACCACTCCAACAACTACTACCACACCCACAACTACCACCACTCCAACAACTACAACCAGTCAAACAACGACTAGTTCAACATCCAGTTCCTCAACTACGCCCACTGCTCAGACGTCAACATCTGCAGGAACGACGGCATCATCACCTTCAGGTTTGACCATTGTATCATTCAGGCTTCTGTTCGCTCGTGTGTCTTGTGTGTCCTTTGTTGCCGTTTTGTGCCAGGAATTTCTTCTGTTCTTAGCTTCTTAGAGGCCTTCGATTTGTTATAAGATATACTTCATTTTCATTTCAGCACCATTTTATACGAAAACACTGCTTCACAGATTATCCTTAGTCTTCGACACACACAAGAAGTTCAACAGATCTGAGTGACCGTTAACCCGTTATCTTACGGAGGCGCACGTTCACGCGTATGCAAACAGAGTAGTCCCAGATCAGTAAGAGACATCTGATTAGGATCTGCTCTGTTTGGATATGGCATTATATACAATGTAGATCTGATTCTAACGTTTCTGTCATGGCCGAATGTTCCTTTGTTTAACCTTTTCCCTTCCCTGTTCTATGTTAATTCCAAATTCCAATACTTACTGAATAGTCATTGACAAAACAGTCTTTATATAGGAGGTGGGACATTGTAGTCATTTTAGAAAGTGAAGAAACAGAACTATCAAATTCCATTAGCAAACAGAGCAGATACTGATCAGACGGTTCCTATAGTCGCCGTCTGATCTGGGTCTACCCTGTTTGCAAATGCGTGAAAACACGTTTATATGAAGGAAGGGTTAAGTAGGCCTACCATTATGAAATTTCAGTCCATGAATATTCTTATAAAGTGCCCTATTCTTGCATAATCATTCATAGGGTAAAAGGTTAATATCAGAGACATAGGAAACCACTTCACAGGGAATTATTTCGCTTATTCTGGATTTCAAAAGTAGTATCTTAACACCTAAGCATTCTAAAACATTACTATTATCACAAGAAATGTCATTATAAAATTTAAGGCCCAATTAAAAATATACATATCAATGTTCGGCTGTTTATTTTTTGTCTCGGTTATAAGTTCAAGTGCGGGAAAATCGGGCGGGAATTTCACAGATAACTATATAGGAATGAGCTAGCTTCGCCCCAGATTTCCCACCCTAGAATTTTTGGCCGAGAGTCAAATATTGATATGAAGTTAACTATAAAGTATTAAGTTTCATACTCAAAGGTATGCTAAAACATTGCCATTACGACTTTAAATTTGATTATGAAACGTAAGACTATAATTATCTATATATCAATAGACTTTGTCTCAGCAAAAAAAAAAAATGTTGCGCGAAACTAGCTCACATGTTTCCTATGAGTCAAACATTAAAAATAAAATTGTTTGCAGCAAACCCTGTCTTAACCCTTTCGATGCCAGCATTGTCGTCTGCTGGGAATAGTTTCGTTGATTTTTAGTGTAAGTGTGTGCATTTCCCCCATTTTCTTTATAAAACAGTAAACAGAGTGTCAAACAGTTTGGATCCTGATGAGACGCCGAGTTACTCGGCGTCTCATCTGGATCCAAACTGTTTGCATGTGATATCATAAACCCGTCATTGTGGCACGGAAGGGGTTAAGCGATCATCAAAAAGAGGTCTTATGATGGGTCTGTAAGGCAGGTGGAAGCTTAATACAGGTCAAAAGTAATACAGAAAGTTTCTATTATTTTTGCTTTGTATTAAGCACAATCACCTGCGTTTTTTAAATTCACTGTGTCCAATCAATGTAGCGTCACTGGAGACATGTTTTACTGTATAGTATTGTTAAACCTTAAATCATATAGGATAATGTCTTGCAGTAGGCCTAACAGTAATGTTTTTGTATGCTTAGGTGTTTCGTGACTGTAATTTTACAACCTTTGCAAACAGTGTAGACCCAGCTCAGACGGCTCCTATAGGAGCCGTCTAAGCAGGGTCTACTCTGTTTGCTTATGATATAATATAGATATTATTCTACAGAATCTACCATGGCTAAAATATATAACAATTAAGCTAATTAATATTCATGGTGTCATTATTTCTTACATGAATATTCAGGGAGTAAATGGTTAAATGACAATATATCATAATTCCTTGAATGCTATTTTCAAAGTTGAATGGCCCATCCGGGTTTAAGTAAATAGAGCCATAGAGCATATAGGTTTTAATTTAAACAGAGACATATGTCTCTGACTTGAAGGAGGTAATGCTATATGACAATCAGGGCAGACCCTGTAGGAGAAGAACCCTCAAATCTGCATCTGCACTGTTTGCAAATTACAGTGGGCCGATATTCGTTTCCCACATTCAAAAAAGGTTTATTGTTTACGCGTGTACTAAATGTCAACAGTCAAAGTTGTCGTCTGCTACAAATTCTTATAGCGGATTTTCTCAACCGTTTTTCAAAGCCATGATCACTGTCACACAGCTTGGATCCTAGTGAGATGCCGAATTAATTGTGTGTCTCATCTGTGTCCACACTGTTTGCATAGACTATCACAGATATGTCTTCACTTCCAAAGAAAGGGATAAAATGATTTTTCTAAGTTTGCCTGTAGTTGAATTGGTAACGACACCGGAAACCGACTGTCTGTAATAAGGCTGTCTGTAATAAGACGAATCTGTAATTACCTTTGCAAACAGTTTTGATCCTGATGAGACGCCGAGTAACTCAGCCGAGTAACTCAGCGTCTCATCTGGATCCAAACTGTTTTAACATTCCACATACGTTTTAGAGAAAGACATTTAAGGAAAGACCACTTTGAAACTTAACCCTTTCCCTCATATTGACGACTTTTGACGACTCTGTAAAAGTCACTTTGTGAAACCATTGTGATAATAGAGTATTTGCTCCTATAAGAGCAAAGCTCTATTTATCACAATGGTTTCAAACTACAAAATTCTATTTATTTTTTTCCTTTTATCTAGTTAATGCTCCTTTTCGGTAGATTTATTTAAAGTGATTGGACCTAAACATAGCCTATGAGGTAATGGGTTAAAGCAGACGACATTGGTTGCAGACGAAAACTATTTTGCGCCAAAAGAGATGATAATTTTTTACCATTTTCTTTTCTTTACAGTGTGCACTGAAAATATATGATAATATGTTGTTTAACACACATTTATTTGTGAACACAATTTATATTTTCGTTCTATCAAACGAATACTGTATCGATCATTCACGAAGCTTACACATACCTGGGTGTTCTATGTAGATTTGTCACATAATGTAGTATTGTAGTTTGTATCACAGTGAGTTGTATTCTGTTTTATCTTTAGCAGCACTTCCTCCACATCGTTCTCTCTTTGTTGTACATATTTATTTTATAATAGATCTACACTTGTTACTTCCTCTTTTTCTGAGCACTTTCTGTGTAAATGAGCATGCACTAGGGTCTGTATCATGATTTGGACACTGAACATTGTTGGTGCCCAGACCAGTGCTACTCTAATTACCCTTAGCTCTTTTGGCGCCAAATTTAAAAGTGCCGTCTGCAATAATAATTTCATATTAAATATAATTCTAAACTAAATAATAAAGGTATATTAGTAAAACATTTGTTTTTAAAAACCTGTTATGCTTGGGCTAAAATAATACAGAAAACAGTGAAGTCCCAGGTCAGATGCCGCCTTGGGACTGCACTGTTTTCAATGGTGCCAACAGGCGACATTGGCGCCGAAAGAGTTAGACACTTAACATAGGAGCAAATAGTGTAGACCCTGATCAAACTGCTACTTCGGAAGTGTGTATATCCCAATAACTAAGGTTGTAGAAAAAAAGCAAAGCCGGGGCCAAGGACCGCTGTCACGCCCAAGGCCCGGCTACTTGTATATCACCAGGGAGCGTTCAGTTACCGCAAATTTTAAGAATGAAATGCTGCGATTACCCCTCATTTCGGTCTTAGAATTTGCAAATAGCTAACGGCTACTGTTGACTGAATGCACCTTTTGTTTTGCAAAGGACGGACTATATGTTTTATTATTTCTTTACGCCATGAATATTCATAAAATAAATAATGACATCAGGAATATCAATTAGCTCTACACATGAATGTGAATTTAGAGGGATGGGACCGGCATATCCCCATCCCACCCCACTAATATTGCACAAACAAACTTTTTTGAGTAATTTTATTAGATCTAGTAAAATCAATATGACAATGATTTAATCTGGGGTTTTATTGCCCTGTTCGTTCCATTCATAACAGTCAATTACGCTCTTTCTCAACATGCATAACAAATACCAAACTTTTAAAAATCTACGCTCCCTTCCTAAATCAGAAATTCTGGATCAGCACCTGGAAACATGATCCATCAAAATATTCAACCTCCAACGCAATGGTCTCCCCTGGCTTACCCCAAACTCCCCACAGTGATCTCCCTTGTCACTACGTACGGTCAGCGTAGCGATCAGGGGAGATTACTGCGTTGGAGGTTGGGCTTACCCTGCTAGCACGATGTGACAAGGGAGATCACTGTGAAGAGTTTTTGTAAAATATTCCACGGGCGCGTTCGATGCGCCTCTCCTAAAACAATCTGACGGAAATAAAAACATTAATCGAACATGATCATAAAGCGAATTTAGAAAGTTCTTGGCGGTTACAGTATTCTGTTAGATTTAAATATAATGCATAATATTTTTATTCCGCTTATCCTCTGGTCTTCTTTGAAGGAAAAAAAACGAAATTAGTAGAACTTGTTCTTCCGAACACTTCTACTCCCGGGCGGTCCTAATCGCACACGTCCATTTGTCAACTTACGACTTTCGTGGATGAATGCTTCATGACTGCATAACCGGTGGTCTTAATGTAGATTGATCTACACTATTAAAAACTCTTTTTCTATTGCTTTCTATGGCTATTTTGTCAAAGGTCACTCGCCCGAGGGCTCAGGGACAATGTCCTAAGGGGCAATCGTCAAAAGCCTTAGGAGAAATTGTCACGGCCTTTTACCCCACCCACCAGAAAAAACAAAAACATTAGCTGGAATGTCTAAGCAGAGACACATACTTCTTAGACATGCATTTCAAATGGCTTTCAGTTGAATTATATTGGCACCTTGTGCAATAGAATTCTGATTTACAGGCGAATGAATAACATCCAACAAGTAGGAAATAGCCAGAACGGGGTGCTACTAAACAGAGTCTGGTAGAGTCCGGTAGAGTCTGGTAGAATCTGGTAGAGTCTGGTAGAGTCTGGAGGCCTTTTTAGAAGTTTAAGTGCAATTTAAAGATTATAATGCTGTTATATAGCACTATTTTGTATGTTTGCAGCAGTAGTAATTAACATCCGTTAATAAATGAGCATATAATAGCTTGAAAACTCCCTGTAAATATTACCGGGGTCACACGGTAATGGCCGACCTACGTCGGATAGAGTCTGTTCTAGTTTTAGAAGTCTATATGGTATTACATTTCCCCTTTTTTATCAGAAAACATTTTACATACATTAATAAGTGATTTTATTATAATTTCAAAGGTAGTATGGACATGATATACATGTATTTTATGACAGATTGTTGTTTCGCTTTTCGCGAAAAGTCGGAGGGTCTACCGGTAGTGTCTGGAGATGAAAACGGGAGTTTTAGGCCAACATTTTCAAAATTAAGCGAATTAATGTATTAATAACAAGGTAGAGATGTATATGCAACCATATTTCACATAAAATTGTGTAGCAATTTGTGAATAATTGGACTCAAATTGTTAGTATCAAAACCTAAGTATACGACTCTATCCGACGTAGGGCGGCTATTACCGCGTGACCCGGTAATTTCAAGCTAATATACGATAATTTTTAATGGATAGTAACTACTATAGCTTCAAACATACAAAATAATGTTATATAACAGCATTATAATCTTTAAATTGCACTAAAAAGGCCTCCAGACTCTACCGGACTCTACCGGACTCTACCAGACTCTGTTTAGTAGCACCGGCCAGAACGTGTTTAGAATTATTAACAAAAGCATCCAATTTGTAGTTAGACGTACACGCTAATGGTATTGGAACATCTTTACTTTGCCTGTCGCCAGAAAAGTACAGGAAAAATTAAGGTATATCTACTGCATAAGAGAGATCAAGTGAGAGACTGATTTAAGTCGTTTGATAAAGAGTTTTTGGCTATTTTGATCCCAAAATCGAATTCTATGCACTTTTTACGCTAACAACAAATGGACTTTCAATTGTAGCTAATCCAAGATGATGTCATTTGTTTACTAGTGCAAACCAACCAAATAACATCACCGCACTTGGGCAGAAAAGTAACTTCCAGGGACTTGCAAAGTAAAGACAACCCATGGTATTTATTGTGGGTGGTATTTACTGTGGAGCATATGCTCTATTTATCACAATGGTTTCAGAACTACAAAATTCTGAAATTTTCATTTTCGGTAAATTTATCAAAACAGGTTGGGTCTACAATAGCTTATATGGGAAAGGGTTAATAACAGATATTTCTGCGTCATACTTGGGGAAAATAATGATTAAAAATAATACTTATAATGAAAACAATCAGAACACAATACCACATTGAAATAA
This sequence comes from Azorinus chamasolen, assembly GCA_963576725.1. Lineage (NCBI taxonomy): Eukaryota > Metazoa > Mollusca > Bivalvia > Cardiida > Solecurtidae > Azorinus > Azorinus chamasolen. Next base: position 35,344,799 of record OY755244.1, read on the forward strand.
CTCATTAAAGCTTTTTAGAATTTTCATTATTCATAGGCACATCTTACCCTTTATCTGATATAGAGTTGCGTTTTTAATTTCTTTGCAAGCAGATAATACCCAGATCAGACAGCTCCTGTAGGAGTCATCTCATCATGGTATAGCCTGCGTATTGAGTTCATTAAGTACACCGGTATCGTCGGGACCCATATGGTCCCCACAATACCGGTGTACTTAATGAACTCAATACGCATACAAAGAAAATATAATTTAACCGAAAAAAAAATCATCAATCCTTCCCTTCACTTGTCTCTAATCTTTCAAATTATCTCAAGTACCAGATTATTTCTTTTATATTACTAAGTCTGAGAAATGTCAAAATAAAGCGATCATATTGAATGAAGTAAGGGAACCAACTCCATGTAACCGGTGCAATGGTAAAAACGTGTCGTAGTATGAAAAGTCGTGTTCACACTGCTTGAAATGAACATTTTCGCATAGGCTCAAAGTCACACTTAACATATTATAACCGCTAACCGTTTTTTCCAGGTCAGAAAAGTTCAATCCAACTGGAAAATTAATTATCAGTATCACAATATCTCTAAATAGAAGTTAACTGTTTTTACAGTGTGGGCACTTTAACTCATCATTTCTATGAATGACACGGACTCTAGAACACTTTTCATGAACATGAAACCACTCCATTTTAGTGTGAAAAATAATTTCACAATAGAATAGCAGAAGTTAATAGTGCTTGACAAAGTTACCAATTGGCAGGTGGCGAAATTTATATTTACACCGGTATCGTGAGTCCACCTGTATCATGGGGTGTTACAGTACTGTTTGTTCTGGAATAATATAGATCTGATTCTAGATCATTCTACAGTCTTTGCAATGGCCAAAACATTTCATGGTCATATATACTCTTATTAGAATTGCTCTTAATGATATACATGATTATTCAGATGGGAAAGGGTTTTAACCTTTGTACCGTTTTACTAAACAACTTATAAACAGAGCAACAGATAAACATGCATACTTGGGTACTAAAATTGTCATTTCTGCTAGTGACTACTCTTAAGAATCGTCTAATTGAGACAATTCAAAGAAATGGTTGCAGCATAAGGTTTGATGGAGAAATAAAGAAGTTACTCTTGAAGATCTTTTAATTTACGCATCTTATCTAGACCTCTGTTATGAAGATTTAAATTGTCCTGCAATGCAATCTTTAAATGTTGCATATAGTATAAACACAAGATCCAGGTGTACTCCGTTTGCAGTTATACTTTGGCACAGGGTTTTCATTTTCAGTCATAACAACCAGTTATTTTCTGGACAAAGGAGATTGTATTGAGGTCAAGGGGGCCGTAGTCTTAGATTTCATAAAGACGGAATTTACGATTTTTCTTTGAAAAACAACCGATGCAAAACTGATTTCAGCCAATGGTTTTGAATCGGTAATCGGCTGAAAATGAAAAAACTCTGTAGCATCACCCTGGTGGCCAGTTGGTCAGCCTGAACATCCTTCCATATTTAACCCTTTCCCTCATATAAACGTGTTTTCACGCATTTGCAAACAGAGTAGACCCAGATCAGACGGCTCCTAGTCTACCCTGTTTGCTAATAGAATTTGATAGATCTGTTTCATTGCTTTTTAAAATGTCTACAATGCCCCACCTTCCATATTTCTTTATAACTATTTTGTTAATAAATATTCAGTAGGTATTGAAATTTGGAATAAACATAGAACAGGGAAAGGGTTAAACATGAGTAGACCAGATGGTGTCGCAAACTCCTCCTTCAGTTTGAAAGTTATTGAATTTATATTTGGCATACATAATAACCACAAATAGTAGATGTGCAAGATGCAATTTTTATGTATTTAGCACAGGGCTTTGCAGAATTGTCTCCCCTTGAACTTTGATTAATTTTTGTCGTTTTGACATGAAATTCAGAAACATGAGTAGTTTGTGTCACAAACTCCTCCTTCAATTTGAAAGTAACTGAATTGATACTTGCCATACATAATAACCACAAATAGTAACTCTGCAAGCCAAATTAATTTTCATGTGTTTAGTGCCAGGCAATGCAGAATTATCTCCCCTGAACTTTGGGTATTTTTTTGTCATTTGGACATGTAACAAGTTATCAGCATTTAGATTTGCGATCAAGACTGCCGTGCAGGGTATTCATCATTCATAATTCTAGTTGGACTCGGCCAAATGAGTGTTTTGAGTGAGTCAAATATCACTAGTAGGGTAGATTCTATATTTGTTTACCTTGAACATAAGAAGCAGCAATCAGTGCAAACTCAGATTAGGAGACTTCTTCAACCCATTACCTCATAGGCTATTTTTAGATCCAACCTCTTTGAATAAATCTACCGAAAAGGAGCATTAACTAGAGGAAAGGAAAATTATAGAATTTTGTAGTTTGAAACCATTGTGATAAATAGAGCATTTGCTCCTATAGGAGCAAATGCTTTATTTATCACAATGGTTTCAAGAAGTGGTTATTACAGAGGCATAGAAAGGCGTATTTATAGAGGAAAGGGTTAACCATTTCCCTGTTGAATATTCATATAAGATATAATGACATCATGGATCTATATTAGCTGAAGGTTTACACCACATATATGTATATATGACTTTTTGGTATTGGTAGAAACTGTAATCGGATCTATTGATATTTCATAAGCAAACAGAGCAGACCCTAATCAGAGGGCTCCTACAGGAGTCATCTGATCTGTGTCTACTCTGTATACAAAGTCGTGAAAAAGCATTTGTTTGAAGAAAAAGGGTTGAACACACTTCCTGATATATTTTCAAGTAAGAATTATATTTATTATCTGAATTTGAAAATGGCATAGACATGGAGAATATGACTATGCCCGCAGATATTATACTATCAGAATCAGATCTATATAATTCCAGAAGCAAATTAAACCTTTGACCCATTTCCTCATATGCTATTTTAGATCCAACCTCTTTGAATAAATCTACCGAAAAGGTACATTAACTAGAGAAAAGGATTTTTTTTAGAATTTTGTAGTTTAAAACCTTTGTTTTAACTATTGGGGCAAATTTTCTATTTATCACAATGGTTTCAACATGTGACTTTTTCAGAGGCGTCAAAAGGTGTCAATATGAGGGAGTGGGTTAAATGTCATCTCTATAAAAAAAAAAGGGTTAAACTAATACTCTATGCAATGTTGAACTGTTTTACAACGGGAAAGTCATTTTTGTGTGGCATAATTATGGCTCATTTTTTTGTATTAACCCTTTAACCCTGAGGCTCCACCCGTGAATATTCATGTTAGAAATAATGACGTCATGAATATTAATTAGGTTAATATACATGTGTATTCTTATAATGGCTCATGGACCAGGAAATGTTGACCATGGGAGTTTGGTGGTTGCTTTAGAGGGGTTTTACTGTAGTTACTTACTGTTGAAAAGAGCTAACTCGTCAAATGTTTATCTTTTTTTGCAGACAGACTGATACCCTTCACAAGTCACACTAAGATGGGGACGTCATCAAATTATTCCAGTTACACCTTCTTTCCGATTGCCATCCCAGTGGATGAAACCAATTACGCAAGCTCCGCTTATGTAAGTTTTTGGATATATAAATGTATGGAGCGGTATTTGGGTCAAAATTATAGTTATGATTTTACTAAGCGAATACTGTTATCTACGTGCTAGTTGTTAATTTAGATACTCATTTCGATGTTGTTAAATACAATTTATCTATTTAAACTTCTATTTTAATTGTCTTTTCCGTTTTTCAAAAATCTTATATTTCATTCGCAATCTCAGAAGCTAGCCGCCTTATTCTACATGCCTCATTCTATATTCTTCATTCTATATTCTTCATTCTATATTCTTCATTCTATATTCTTAATTCTTATCGCTAAACGCTAAATGTTTCAACTCAAATTATTACGAAACTTACTCACCAAATGCTAGCTCTAGCTACACTACGCGATGACAACGTTAAACGGTATTAGTAAGATTGTAGAAAATCATTGTTAATCATTGAAAACCATTGTTATGTACAGAATATAATGCGTTTATTTTGTTAATAGGGTGCCATCCTCGATTCGACATGTCTAAATTTAGATTTATATATAAGTAAAATTCCCCCAAGCAGACAATATGCGGCCGTGGCCGAGTGGGTAAAGCTGCTGGCAGTTAACAGTTTTGGTATTGATGGTTGGTGGTTCAAATCACGGCAGCGACACATTTATTTTCTTTTGGAATGTTAGTTGTTAACAGTGCATTCATCCACCTGAATCGGGGTCAGATGTCATTTATGCATTTCATTTTTTTTATGTGCAACACTTTATATATTATAGCTTTATATTAACTATTTGGATGCTAGTGGCAAATCAAATCTATGATAACAGATTGGATCCAGATTAGACGCCAAGTAACTCGGAGTTTTATCAGGATCCAAATGCGTGTCCATAAAGAATAAATCTACAGCAGACATTGAAGCAGACAACATTTATTAATTATCCAGACGCAACATTACTGAATATCTGAACATTGATTTCTTGTGTACATATAGATCTGTGTTTTACTGTTTTGTATTTTGCATGAAATGCTTGTTTTGAGGGCCTCAAGGTAGATTAGTCATTATGACTAATTGAGCTACCCTCGTTAAATAAAGTCTTTCATTCATTCATTCATTCATTCATTTACAAGATACAAGAAACTTTATTTATAGTCGGGTGTTACAGAATAACATTAAACGTTAGCTAGAAGCTATTTACCGACTAAAACAAATTGTTTCATAACAAAATACATTAATCAAAATAAATGCCTGTGGGTAAGAACATGTTAAAACAGGAAAAGCTATAAATAATTTATACATCACAAGTTTGCTGTAGATGGCCTAAAATTATGTTTATAAATATATATACTCATATATTTATATATAAACATATACATATACACACACACATACATACACATACATACACATATACAAATATATATACATACACGCATACACACACACATACACATGTATGTATACATATTACTCACATACTCATACATACATACTGGCACATATATACATACACATACATACCCATCTATATTATAAATAATAATATTAGACGAATACCAACTTAAGAGTTAACTTTACCTTGTTAAAAGCTGTGGGAAAGATGCTGATCTAGACCAGAGGCCTAAAAACTGCCTTAAGACGATAAGTAAGAGGCTGATTTGACAAAAAGAACACAAAAGTGTGACTGCTAAAATTATTCTAAAAACATATATCACCCCAAATCAGATTTGGGGAGAACTGATCAGCATTTTTCTCACCATTTCATTCATTCATTCATTCATAATGCTTAATGCTTCATGACTATATTTCTAAACTCTGAATTGCAAATCGGTAAACGGTAAATGCTTCAACTCAAATTATTAATATTGAAGTTTAATCCTTCCCTGTTGAATATGCATGTAAAAAATAATGCTACCATGAATATGTATTAGCTGATTTTTAACAATAATATATGGACACATGATTTTTTTATGTCCCCCAACGGCGGGCATATAGTAATCGCATTGTCCGTCCTTCCGTCTGTCCTTCCATCCGCCTGTCTGTCTGTCCGTCCGTCCATCCGTCCGTCCCAAATTTCGCGTCCCTTCTGTAACTTTTTTCTGTGAATTGATTTCAAATTAACCTGGCACAAATGTTCACCACAAAAAGACGATATGTCGCGTTCAACTCCCTGGTCCATGGGTAAAAGGTCAATGTCATCCTTCAGGGTCAAAGGTCGGGGGTATAAGTGTTTCACAAACACACTCTTGATTGGTAATGGATAGAAACTGCAGAATCAGCACTGTTATATTTCCATAAGCAAACAAATTGGACCCTGTTCAGACGGCTTCCTTAGGAGCCGTCTGATCTGGGTCTACTATTTTTGCACAGGCCTAAAAGGCGATTATTTGAGGGGAAGGGATAATACATACATCCACGCGAGCTTATTACATTGGACATATACACGCAGTGTCGACCCAGATCAGAGGACTCCTAAAGGAGCATTCTGATCAGGATATGCAGTCTGTCATTCAAAAAGTTCTAGCAGGTGTAAGCCTTTCACACTGCGTGGACTCTATAGTTAAAAACTGATGTTCCACTGTGAAAATTCAGACTTGAAAGATGGAAGTTAACCCTTTACCTGATAGTCCAGTAAACCCTCTCATGCAGACAGTTCCTAGAGGAGCTTTCTGCATGAATTTCACCCTGCCTTAAACTGATACCTGTCTCCAAGACTGATATTTATACTGAATTTAACGTCCGGTTTAGACGGGTAGATCCTGATTAGAAGGCTGCTGTTTATAACTTTCGTCGTGCATTAATTTTAAACTCAGAATTATAATTATTTGTAGAGATCTGCTACTGTGCACAAACTGTATACAGGCAATCAAGCACCAGTGATAGCTCTCCGATTAACCTTTTACCTATTGAATATTCATATAGGAAATAATGACGTCGTGAAAATCAATTAGAATAGTGTTTAAAATGGCTGATGTGAACACATGGACTTTTAGCCATGGCAGAAACTGTAGAATCAGATCTAACCATTTCATAAGCAAACAGAGCAGACCCCGATCAGACATTTTATATTCTTTCTTCACTATATGCACTCGGGGTGTCAATCAGCTTGAATACTGATGCCGCACTGAACCACCCGGTGTCTGATCTAGATCCAAACTGCATGCAAAATCAATCTTGAATTCACTCATAGTATGGTAAAGGTTGACACTTTCCCCCATCTATTCATGTAAAAAGCATGAATGTTAGAATATGAATTAGATCTAGATCCTAGATGTATTTTATCATGGCATCACGAACAAGTGGTAGAAACATTAGAATCAGATCTACATTGTTTCATAATCAAACAGAGTAGACCCAGGTCAAACGGCTCCTATAGGAGCCGTCTGATATGGGTCTGCTCTGTTTGCAGGAGTCAAAAGTCGGTCATATGAGGGAAAGGGTTACAGATACCATTCGTTATCACCAATTCATTCATATAAAAAGCATAGATTCTATATAAACAAACCAAATGTTAGCGTGTTTTCTTTCTCGAAACGCCCAAATGTTATTTGCTAAAATTCTGGGTTTGACACCTCTGTTTATATGTAGAGTAAAAGGCCCTTATTTTGACACCTTAAGACACATATTCGTCGTAACGATAAGAGTTTGTTGTTCTTCGACATGGCAACAAAGAAAGACGTACATTTACCACCGTTTTTGAATTACTATTGCTTATGAACGTGTATGAGTTTGCAGTGCAATACGTTACTAACTTGATCTGCTTTGGGTTCTTTATTTCGACAGGGGGACTTATGACGCGCTTATATGACTTATGACGTAAAGATGACGCGCAGTAATGCCAACACAGTTTTCTTTTAGTTTTATTGTCAGATATACAAAATGACGTCATACAACATAACCCTCGCCACTCGTGAAAATACACCGTCTGGTGTTCACTCGATGAAATAAATTTCGATCTTCCACCGAAAATAACAAATATCCTCTATATATTCTTTACCTTACAATGACTTTCAATGATTAACAATGATTTTCTACAATTACTAAATACCTTTTAACGTTGTCATCAAGTAGAGCTAGTATTTTGTGAGTTAGTTTCGTAATAATTTGAGTTGAAACATTTAGCGATAAGAATTAAGAATTTAGAATGAGGCATGTAGAATAAGGCGGTTAGCTTCTGAGGTCAAGTAGAGCTAGTATTTGGTGGGTTGAGAACAAGTAGAGCTAGTATTTGGTGAGTTAGTTTCGTAATAATTTGAGTTGAAACATTTAGCGTTTAGCGATAAGAATTAAGAATATAGAATGAAGAATATAGAATGAGGCAGATCAAGTAGAGCTAGTATTTAGTGAGTTAGTTTCGTAATAATTTGAGTTGAAACATTTAGCGTTTAGCGATAAGAATTAAGAATATAGAATGAAGAATATAGAATGAGGCATGTAGAATAAGGCGGGTAGCTTCTGAGAACTATAATTTTGACCCAAATACCGCTCCATATAAATGGGATAGAATCCTATTCGGGCTACTGTTATTTAAACACTTTTGCCTGTTCTACGTTTATTCCAAATTTCAATACCTACTGAATGTTCATTAACAAAATAGTTATAAAGAAATATGGAAGGTGAAACATTGTAGACACTTTAGAATGCAAAGAAACGGATCTATTTAATTCTATTAGCAAACAGAGCAGACTCTGATCAGACGGCTCCTCTAGGAGCCGTCTGATCTGGGTCTACTCTGTTTGCAAATGTGTGAAAACACGTTTATATGAGGGAAAGGGTTAAACACTTTTTCTCTTTACTACATAGAGAAGCCTTTTGACAGTTTTGCACACAAAGTAGAACCAGATCAGATGGGTCCTATACGAGCCATCTGTTCAGGGTCTGCTTTGTTGACTTAGATCTGATTCTATTTGCTATTTGTCATTTCTATGTATATTTCAATATAAGATGGTTAGTAAATGCTTTACTCCATGAATATTCATGTAAGAAATAATGACATCATAATTAATTAATTAGCTTAATTTTTATAATGTAAATTTTACAATGGAACTTTTTTACTTTGACAATAACTGTGGAATCATATCTATATCATGCCAAAAGCAAACAGAGCAGACCCTGATCAGATGGCTCCTATAGGAGCCATTTGATCTGGGTGTACTCTGTTTGCAAATGCGTGAAAAGGCGTTGATATGAGGGAAAGGGTTAAGTAATGTTCCACATGGTTGGAGTCTTGTCATGGAGTAAAGGGTTATGCAGCAGGACAATTAATTATTTCTTGTTGCCTTGTCTATTTTACATGTTAACCCATTCCCTCGTACTGACGCCTTTTGACGCCTCTGCAAAAATCACCTGTTGAAACCACCATTGTGATAAATAGAGCATTTGCTCCTCTAGCCCTTTCCCTCATATAAACATGTTTTCATGCATTTGCAAACAGAGTAGACCCAGATCAGATGGCTCCTCTAGGGGCCGTCTGATCTGGGTCTACTCTGTTTGCTAACAGAATTTGATAGATCTGTTTCTTTGCTTTCTAAAATGTGTACATTGTTCCACCTTCAATATTTCCTTATAATTATTTTATTAATGAATATTCAGTAGGTATTAGAAATTTGGCCTACATACAACAGGGAAAGGGATAGGAGCTCTATTTATCACAATGGTTTCAAACAAAAAAATTCTAAAAAAATTCCTTTTTCTCTAGTTAATGCTCCTTTTCGGTAGATTTATTCAATGTCGATGGATCTAAAAATAGCCTATGAGGTAATGGGTTAAACTAGTGAAATTTGAGCTTGTCCATTAACTCCTTTCCTCATAGAAACACCTTTTGACACCTGTGCAAATAGAAATAAATAAATATTTCAGGTTGGCATCATTTTGATAATTCTCCTTTGGCATCATTTTGATAACTCCTTGAATATTCAGTAATGACATCATGAATATTAACTCATTCTCTCATAGGCAATTTTTAGATCCTACCTTTTTGCTTAAATCTACCGAAAAGGAGCATTAACTAGAGAAAAGGAATTTTTCAGAATTGTGTAGTTTTGAAACCACTGTGATAAATAGAGCATTGCTCCTGTGGAGCAAATGCTCTGTTTATCACAATGGTTTCACAAAATGACTTTTACAGAATCGTCAAATGGCGTCAATATGCGGGAATGGGTTAACTTATTCCCTCATAGGCTATTTTTAGACCCAACCTCTTAACCATGAAGCAGCCATTTGCCTAAGAAGATCTTCATTAAAATTCCAATTTAGATGTGCCTTAATTAATGAATATTCACTAATTATTCGGATGTTTAGGGTCACAGTTTGCAATGGGTTACCTGTGGACTGCACTTTCGTATAGGAAAGACTTTAATAACTACCCAATCTGCTTCTCTACAGGTAACAAAGTCTGGCTGTGTAGCACTAACGAAGTTGACATCAGACGAGGTCAGCGCTGGTACACCTAAAGCCTACGCTAACCCGCCAATATCCAGCAAAGAGCCCACACTTTCAGACCAGGAGGTGTGCCTGCTGTGTGCATACTGGGCATCAGGGATGGAACTCTCCAGTGACGCAGTAAGCAAATGCATGATTTTATATTAAATCCCTTTACTTAATAAAAGATGCCTTTTGACACCTTTGCAAACAGTAGACCCAGATCAGATGACTCCTGTAGGAACTGTTTGATCAAGGTCTGCTCTGGTCTGCTCTGTTTGCTTATAAGTTCAGAAAGTAGGAGATCCTTCAAAAGCCGATGCAGCAATGCAAAAAGAGAAAATTGCAGACTCGGTTTTATAGCATCGGCTTAAGCGGTATTCAATTTTCAAAACTAATAACATCGAAACTAATGATCCTGAAGGACTAGAAAGCATAACAACACTGAGAATGAAATATGGGTCAACTTTATATGGCACAATATGACATTCTTTATGACACAATAAAGATCTGATTCTACAGTTTCTAACTGAACAAAATAATCATGTGTCAGTGTCCATATACCATTGTAAAAATTGATCATATAGATATTGACGTTGTCACTATTCTTTCATGAATATACATGTGATCATGAGGAGTCTGATCTGGGTCTACTCAGTTTGCAAAGACATTGAAAGGAGTCTCGATCAAGTAAAGCATTTAGGCTTTACTAACAGTTTAATACCAGATGGTAACTCAAAGTTTCACCAGTATCCAAAGTACAGTAAAACTTCGATTATTCGAACACTAAAATACGTATTATTATCGATGTTTAAGACAGGTGGCAGCTTAATGAGCATTAAGCAGCCACCTGCTTAAAAGGGTCTAAATTCTTCTATACATAAAATTCGAATAATCGAGATTTTACTGTATGTGAAACTCTGATCTTTTATAGTATGAATACGAAAACATTTTTATGCCTATAGGAGCCGTCTGATCTGGGTCTACTCTTTTTGCAAATGCGTGAATGGACATTTATATGAGGGAAAAGGTTAAAAGGATTTATACTGTTTGCAATCCTATCATTCCTATAAAGGTTTCTTAACTCTTTTCTCCATATATATGCCTTTTAATGCTTTTACAAACGGAGTGGACCAGATCAGACGGCTCCTCTGTATGGGCCAATTGGTCAAGGTCTGCTCTGTTTGCACATAGAATTTTATTGGTCTTATTCTACAGTTTTTATCAGCGCCAAAACTTTTCTGGTGCAATTGTCAATATTAACCCATTCCCGCATATTGACACCTTTTGATGCTTCTGTAAAAGTCACTTTGTGAAACCATTGTGATAAATAGAGCATTTGCTCCACAGGAGCAAATGTTCTATTTATCACAATGGTTTCAAAACTACACAATTCTGAATATTTCCTTTTCTCTAATTAATGCTCCTTTTCGGTAGATGCTTCCAAAGAGGTTGGATATAAAATAGCCTATGCAGGAATGGGTTAAATTAGTTAATATTCATACGTACATCTTTTCTTAGATGAATAAACATGGATTAACACTTTCCATCATATAAACACTTTATCATGCATTTGCAAACAGAGTAGACCTAGATCAGATGGCACCTATAGGAGCCATCTGATCAGGGTCTGCTCTATTTGCTTATGACATGATATAGATCCAGTTCTAAAGTTTTTATGCCCCCCCCCCCCCCCCCCCCCCCCCCCGATCAGATCTGGGGGCATATTGTTTTTGCCTGTCTGTTTGTTTGTCAGCAACTTTAACATTGTCATAACTTTTGAGCCAGTACAGATAGAGACTTGATATTTGGCATGCATATGTATCTTATAAAGCCACACATTTTGAGGGGTGACATGTCAAAATCAAGGTAATCCTTCAAGGTCAGAGGTCAAATATATGGGTCAAATCACCTACTGTAACATTGGCCATAAGTTTTGGACCAGTAGAGATAGAGACTTGATATTTGGCATGCTTGTGTATCTCATGAGGCTGCACATTTAGGGGTGACATGTCAAGGTCAAGGTCATCCTTCAGAGTCAAAGGTCAAATTGTCTGTTTCTTTGTCTGTAACTTTAACGCAACCTTAACATTGGTCTTAATTTTTGAGCCAGTACAGAGACTTGATATTTGGCATACATATGTATCTCATAAAGCCGCACATTTTGAGGGATGACATGTCAAGGTCAAGGTCATCCTTCAAGGTCAGAGGTCAAATATATGAGGGGGCATAGTGTTTCACAAACACATCTTGTTTTTTCTGAACACAAAATTCCCTTAAAGGTGTTATATTATGAACATTCAGCTAATGGATATTCGTGGGGTCATTACTTCTTACATGAATATTTAACCCTATCCTCTATAAATACGCCTTTCTACGCCTCTGTAATAGTCACTTCTTGAAACCATTGTGATAAATAGAGCATTTGCTCCATAGGAGCAAATGCTCTATTTATCACAGTGGTTTCTATACTACACCATTCTAACATTTTCCTTTTCTCTAGTAAATGCTCCTTTTCGGTAGATTTACTCAAAGAGATTGGGTCTAAAAATAGCCTATGAGGTAATGGGTTAACAGACGAACGGTTAATGGGTTTATTTATCCTATACATGTACATGTATTTATTTGTACCACTTCACCATTTTCTCACCAGTTCGACTTGTTTTTCTGCAGAGCACTGGGGTCTACACTCAAGAAATTAAGCGATCTGCAGGCTCAGCGGACATCGCAGTGTTGGATAATATTGTATCCAAGATCTCCTTATACCATGAAAGCACGTTCACAGCGGAGTTGGCCTATATTGCCAGCTGGTCAAAAATGAAGAAGAATTCAGATACACAGGTACAGCACTAGACAAGATACATAATTTTCATTCCAAATAAAGTAAAACTTCTACTAAAAGACATTTAATTCTGTGTCGTAGAGGTTGGTGGTAGCTTAATGCAGGACAGAAGTAATGCAGAAAGCTCCTGCAGGAGCTTTCTGCATTGCTTTGGTCCTGCATTAACCCTTTTAAATGCCTTTTCACATCTTTACAACTAGTGTAGACACTTTATAAGGAATTAATACAGATTTGTATCTACAGTCTAAAGTCCAGAACATCCTGCGATAAAAACACTGCTAACAAATATTTCTAATGTCATTATTTCTTACAAGATTATTTATCAGTTTAAGCATTCATCTACTTTATATATATAAAGAAGCTTACGTTTAATCATAAAGACATTTATAGTTACTTCTTGAAACCATTGTGATAAATAGAGCATTTGCTCCATATGAGCAAATGCTCTATTTATCACAATGGTTTCAACACTAGACAATTCTAACATTTTCCTTTTCTCTAGTTAATGCTCCTTTTTGGTAGATTTATTAAAAGAGGTTGGATCTTAAATATAGTTTGTTTTCTTTGTAAAGTTAGATAAACACCATTATTGTAGAAGGCATGTCAGTAAACACGCTTTTTGTAGAAGCCATGTCAGGATTATGGTCCAAAAGTTATGTAATTCAACCTTTCATTTCATATCCAGCCTTCAAGGGTATTTATTTAAATCTGGTTAACATATTTTCTGTTTCAACCGCAGATTTTGTGTTTGCGGATTTCATGTTTGTAGATATATCGTCCAGAATTTATATCGGTATACCGGTTTTCTTTGAATTCATCAATGTCTTATGTAAGAATGACATATTTTATTTATTTTGGCATTTGTAGAGCTTATCATAGCTTCATTGTTAAGCAAATGATATAAAACATCCTAAAATTCCACAAACATAATCTTTGGAAAACATCCAATCATTTTTGAGACAGGAACAGGTGGGAGACACATGTTTTTCTTAAACACAAACTCTAGTTTTAGAACAATTTTGTAGTACAAATTTTGGAAAGGACCGAGTTTTATTGAAGTTCAAGTTATCCAAGCTCAAAATATTGACTGTATTTGGCTTTATGATTACAATATTACAATTTCAGTATAAATGTACATTGTATTACAATTACAATATTACAATTACAAAATGGTAGAGAGAGGCAGCAAGTATTTAGGGCAGTAAGAATAAAAGATTTGATGTACTATGTTACAGTAAAACCTTAAGTGACCATTAAAAAGAGGTCTATTTTCAGATCTTTTTGGGCAGGTGGTAGCTTAACCCTTTCCTCCATAAATACACCTTTCTACGCCTCTGTAAAGCACACTTTTTGAAACCATTTTGATAAATAGAGCATTTGCTCCATAGAAGCAAATGCTCTATTTATCAAAAATGGTTTCGAAACTACACAATTCTAGAAAACTTCCTTTTCTCTAGTAAATGCTCCTCTTCGGTAGATTTATTCAAAGAGGTTGGGTCTAAAAATAGTCTATGGAGGAATGGGTTAATGCAGGTCAAAAGTAATGCATGAGGGTTCCATAGGAGCTTTCTGCATTACTTTTGCCATACATTACTTTTGCCATGCATTAACCCTTTATTCCATAAATATTAATTAGAATAATCGTTATAATTACACATGAAAACAGGACGTTTTGGTCCTGGCAGAAAATCAATAAAATCATATCTATATTTCATAAGCAAACAGAGCAGACTCTGATCAGACGGCTCCTGTTGGAGCTGTCTGATCTAAGTCTGCTCCATTTGCAAAGGCAAATTGATGGAGTAAAGGATTATAAGCACCAAAGTCATCTATGTTCACGCAATAAATGACCGCTTAACCCTTTCCTCCATATAAACACCTTTTCATTGCCTTTGCACGCCAAGGTCTTGTGAACATATCACTTTATAAAAAATAATGTAATACAGGGTTAATACACGTTTGTTAGGGCAATAACATCAGCAGTGTCCCGAGGGGCTGTTGTTGTCCTGAGCCCGAAGGGCGAGGGCGACAACAGTCCCAAGGGAGACTGCAGATGTTACTGCCCAAAACAAATGTGTATTATTGCTATTCTTGCATAAAAACTTTTTCTGCTTTCCTGTGTTCATTTAATTGTTCAAAATACAAACATAACTATACGCTATGTCTTTGACAGTTCATTCGATTTACTGGGCCACTGGTGAAACACTGTAATACTCACGTCTATTGTTGAAGTTAGGCCCCGCAAAGGTATAATTAAAACCGGTCAACAACAGTGATTGAGCACGAGAATTGCCTTGTTAATACATGGGCAAACGGAACTACAACAGCACGTTTTATGCAAGAATTATTATTTATGATGCTGTTATTTCTTACTTGAATATGAAACAGGGAAAGGGTTAAGACAGGTTCTAGTGTACATTCGAAATTTATTAGCTCACCTGGCACAAAGTGCCAAGGTGAGCTATTGGGATGATCCTGTGTCCGGCGTCCGGCGTATGTGCGTCGTGTGTACGTGCGGGCGTCAACAATTTACTTAAACATCTTCTTCTCTGGAACCACAAAGCCAAGAGCTTTGATATTTGATATGTAGCATGATGTAATGGTCCTCTACAAAGATTGCTCGAATTATGTCCCCCGGGCCAAAAATGGCCCCGCCCCGGGGCTTATCAGTTTTTCATAGGAAAATCTTTAAAAATCTTCTTCTTTGAAACCGTAAGGCATAGACCTTTGATATTTGATATGTAGCATCATCTAATGGTCCTCTACAAAGATTGTTCAAATTATGACCCCTGGGCCAAAAAATGGCCCTGCCCCGGGGCTTATCAGTTTTTCATAGGAAAATCTTTAAAAATCTTCTTCTCTGAAACTGTAAGGCATAGACCTTTGATATTTGGTATGTAGCATCATCTAATGGTCCTCTACTAAGATTGTTCAAATTATAACCCCTGGGCCAAAAATGGCCCGCCCCGGGGCTTATCAGTTTTTTATAGGAAAATCTTTAAAAATCTTCTTCTCTGAAACTGTAAGGCATAGATCTTTGATATTTGGTATGTAGCATCATCTAATAGCCCTCTACTAAGATTGTTCAAATTATGACCCCCAGGACAAAAATGGCCCCGCCCCGGGGCCTATCAGTTTTTCATAGGAAAATCTTTAAAAACTTCTTCTGTAAAATTATAAGGTATAGACCTTTGATATTTGGTATGCAGCATTATCTAATGGTCCTCTACCAAGATTAATCAAATTATGACCCCCGGACCAAAAATGGCCCCGCCCTGGGGCTTATCAGTTTTTCATAGGAAAATCTTTAAAAATCTTCTCCTCCAAAACTGTAAGGTCTGGACCCTTGATATTTGGTATGTAGCATCATCTAAGGGTTTTCTTCCAAGATTGTTCAAATTATTACCCCTGGGCCAAAAATGGCCCCACCCTGGGGCTTATCAGTTTTTCATATGAAAATCTTTAAGAATCTTCTTCTCCAAAGCTGTAAGGCTGAGACCTTTAATATTTGGTATGTAGCGTTATCTAATAGTTTTCTACCAAGATTGTTCAAAATATGTCCCCTGGGTTGAAAATGGCCCCGCCCCGGGGCATATCAGTTTTTCATAGGAAAGTCTAAAAAAATCTTCTTCTCTTAAAAATCTTTAAAAGTCTTCTCTGAAATTGTAAAGCATAGACCTTTGATATTTGGTATGTTGCATTATCTAATAGTCGTCCCTGGCAAAAAAAAGGCCCCGTCCCAGGTTACATGAATTCATTGTACTGTATACATAAATCTGTTTAAGATTTAAGATTAAGGGCCATCATGGCCCTCTTGTTTTTTATTTGTTATTATGATAGGGTTAAACATGCATGAAATGTTGAACCCAGGTTTAACTGTCTATTTTCAGACAATCACGTTCCAGGTAATCATACTGACTGACTATAAAACAACATTTTATATATCAATTTACCAAGATGGTCAGATGAACTGGGATATCCCAATCAGTTTTGACCAACCATACCCGGTCAGAGTTGGCTTCAAATGTGGAGCAAGGGCATACACCTATGACCACTCACAGCTCATATATAGCAATAGAGCAAATAAGGCGAGCATCCAGAATATAGACACAGTGTTTCCAGTTATCAGCTCATTTTCAAACAACGCCAATGATCTTCTACAGAAGTGGCAGTCAAGCGGTTACACATATTCTACTGCTGTTAGTGGAATACATGTACCATCTTACTCTAGCGAGGGTACTTTTGTTTATGTGCTGAACACTGTGACCACCCATCCTGCGCTGGAGTGTTTTAATTGGACAAGTACTGCGGTTGACATATCGGACACTACCTTTACAAAAAAATGCCCCAGTAGTCTGAATATGTTTCCAACTCGAAAACTCTACACAATGTCACAAGAGGGGGACTATGATTTCTATTTCATTCCAAAGACGGCCGGCAGCCTGGAAGGTAGGCACTGTGGATATAAGAGAAGCGGTACAGATGCTCCAGGGGCTTTCTTGGGATCAGGCCTCCACTCTACGGTTAATGGGAAGAATATATACAGGTAAACTTTTAGCCCTTCACATGTACTCCATAAATACGCCTTTCTGCGCCCTTGCAAACAGAGTAGATCCAGATCAGATGGCTCCTATAGGAGCCATCTGATCGGGGTCTGCTCTGTTTGCTAATGATATAATATAGATATGATTCTATAGTTTCTACCGTGGCCAAATATTTCAGTGTCACTGTGCTATTATAACAATTAATTTTTTACATCAATATTCATAGAATAAAAGGTTAACCCTTTCAAAGCTAAATTTTCAGAGTGGAATAGCCCATCAGTGTTTGATTAACAAATCCACTTATAGGTAAAGGGGCCTGTTTCAAACATTAACCATATATCAAATCCACTTATAGGTAAAGGGGCCTGTTTCAAACATTAACCATATATCAAATCTGAATTTATCACAATTTTTTATGCAAATTAGCAATCGTTAGCCAATCGCAGCGCTCATTTAAGTGTTAGCCAATCATAGTACTCCATGTGCGCCGCCCGTTGTATTATACTAAGCTGTTTGTAAGCAATGGTTGAAACATCCATCAGCTACAACCTGTATCATTTTCTATGGCATTCTAATGCATATGTGATAAAAAGAATCTTACATGGGTGTTTATTACAATTTTTATGCCCCCATAGACGATAGTCGGGGGCATATTGTTTTTGCCCTGTCTGTCTGTCTGTCTGTTTGTCTGTTTGTCTGTTTGTCTGTTTGTTTGTCAGCAACTTTAACATTGGTCATAACTTTTGAGCCAGTATAGATAGAGACTTGATATTTGGCATACATATGTATCTCATGAAGCCGCACGTTTTGAGGGGTGACGTGTCAAGGTCAAGGTCATCCTTCAATGTCAGAGGTCAAATATATGGGTCAAATCGGCGACTTTAACATTGGTCATAACTTTTGGACCAGTAGAGATAGAGACTTGATATTTGGCATGCTTGTGTATCTCATGAGGCTGCACATTTTGAGGGGTGACATGTCAAGGTCAAGGTCAGAGGTCAAGGTCAGAGGTCAAATATATGAGGGGGCATAGTGTTTCACAAACACATCTTGTTTTTTATGAAACGAGTTTACTATAATGGTATGGCACAAGCTTTAGCGAGTGTCATATTCATTATATAGTAAACGAGTTTCATGAGTTTAATCTACTCCACCCATTATGAATATTAAGTTAACTAATTTTCTTAGATGGTTATTTGAATGATTATCCGGGCTGGAAATATCCTAAAGCTTTTACTCGTCCTGCCAGCTGCTTTTGTCTTATTTTACTTAAATTCATTGTTAAAATTTCTGAAATTCTACTCATCCTGCAAGAAAGTTACTCGTCATTGTGGGCGGACGAGTGGAATTTTCCAGGCCTGATTATTTAACCCATTCCCTCATAGGCTATTTTTAGACTCAACCTCTTTGAATAAATCTACCGAAAAGGAGTATTTACTAGAGAAAAGAAAAATGTTAAATTTGTGTAGTTTTGAAACCATTGTGATAAATAGAGCAAATGCTCTATTTATCACAATGGTTTCATAAAATGGCGTAGAAAGGTGTATTTATGGAGGAAAGGGTTAAAACAAAAAAAATGCTGTAACAAATAAAATAGAAACCCTTTCCCTGTTCAATATCCATGTAAGAAATAATGCCATCATGAACATCTATCCGCTGATTTTTAGCTCGTCTGTTTCGAAGAAATCACGAGCTATTGTCGTAACTCTGGCATATGCCTCATAGTTGTCGTCGTCATCGTCATTGTCCGAAATCTTAACATTGACCATAACTTCTTCAATTTTTCATTTACAACCTTCATTTTTGGTATGCATGTTCGTCTTGACAATGACAACAGACGAGCGTTGGCACCCGCTTGCGGTGCTCTTGTTTTATGAATTATTGATAACATATGTACAACGGATGTTTTGGACATAGTAGAAACTGTAGAGTCATATCTTTATTATATCATAAGCAAACAGAGCAGAACCTGATCAGACGGCTCCTATAGATCTGGATCTACTCTGTTTGCACATGCATGAAAACATAGATGACTTTTCCTTTTTCCTGTCCTTCATAAAGATGATTTTTTCACGCCTTTTCAAACAGAGTACAGATTACTCGTCTGTCTCTTCTTTGTGTATATTGCGGGACTAGTGAGCATTTTGCATTGCCTTCTTTGTCTATTTTGCAGGACGAGTGAAAATTTTGAGATTTTTTTTGCCCTGGAGTAGATTCATGGTCTACTCTGTTTGCTTATGAAATACTATAATTTAGTATGATAGATCTGACATTTTAGATGTCATTACCCAAAATTCATGTGTACATATGCCATTATAAAAAGTCATCTAACATTTATGATGTCATTAACCCATTCCCTCATAGACTATTTTTAGATTCAACTCTTTGAATAAATGGACCGAAAAGGAGCATTAACTAGAGAAAGGGAAATTTTAGAATTTTGTAGTTTGAAACCATCGTGATAAATAGAACATTTGCTCCTATAGGAGCAAATGCTCTATTTATCACAATGGTTTCAATAGGTGATTTTTACAGAGGCGTAGAAAGGCGTATTTATGGAGGAAAGGGTGAATTCTTACATGAATATTCAACAGCGAAAGGGTTAAAGGTTGATTGCATGTTGTCAGGGACTCAATTTTATTGTTGAATTTTAAACCTGATGCTGTTGCTGCCAGTTACAATTGGTATTTACTACAGCTGCTATTCTCTACTTTACATGCTATCAGTTTGTATCGAGGAAATACCACAGACCCGCGGTTCATAGCTGAGGAAAATGCCTACACCAAGTGCTGTACAGAGGGGGACCAATATGCCCAAGCCAACTTATGCGAGACCTTTCTGACCAAGAGACCAGAATGTACTGCTCCCCTATTTTTCCCTAGTGGTTCAGGTATAAACTATCATTGACATAGAGCTCCGGTTAACCCATTCCCTCATATTGACACCTTTGCAAAAGTCACCTGTTGAAACCATTGTGATAAATAGAGCATTTGCTCCTATAGGAGCAAATGCTCTATATATCACAATGGTTCCAAACTACAAAATTGTGACCACTCTTTAGAATCATCTCTTCGAGACGATTCTAAAGAGTAGTCACAACATAGAGTTTGGTGGCGAAATAAAGGAGCTATTCTTGAAAATGTTGAATTTACGCATCTTATTTGGATCTCTGTAAGGTTCTTAAGTCAAGCACTCTGCCGCATTGCAACAAAAGTTAACTTGTATAGCAAGACTCTATTTGTATTAACATCACATGATATAATTTATTCTCAAATCATTTCAGGTGGTGGCATGGGAGATCCTCACATTTTGACAGTGGATGGGTACTCCTACACCTTCAATGGGCTTGGAGAGTATTATTTAATGCAATCAGCTGGGTCCGAGGAGTTCCAGGTTCAGGCTCGAACTCAGCAGGTCCTGAAAGATGGGGCACTGACTCCAGCTACAGTGTTCACGTCTGCAGTGGGTTACCAAGGTAACCCACAAAGTGATTTCATTGAGATTCGACTCACCTCAGCCGGAGATGTGGGTACGTAGAATCGCATATAGAGGGCTTGCAGCAAAACCACTAGCAATTTGTAAAACCCTGCTAATCCAAACTTTGACCCTTACTCCCGCAAAACAATGATGTCATTAACTCTTTGCACGCTAGCGGCGAACCTGTGATTACCCATGCAAACAGTCTGGATCCAGATGAGACGCCGCATAATGCGGCGTCTCATCAGGATCCAAACTGTTTGTCATCTTGATCATATTTTTGCAAAGAAATGAGAGAAAGTTTATTTTAAGAGTTGAAGCAGACAACAATTGTTGCAGACGAAAAATTACTAAGCGTGCAAAAAGTCAATATTACTATGATTTATTTTTATAATGGCATATGAACAGAGGGAATTAGTCCACGGCAGAATGGGTAGAGTCATATCTAGATTATTCCATAAACAAACAGAGCAGACGCTGATTAGACCGCTCCTATAGAAGCGGCTTGATCTGGGTCTACTCTGTTTCAAAAGGTGTAGAAAAGGTGTATTTATGGAGTAAAAGGTTAAGTTAAGAACTGAGAAGTATTAAGGCAGGTGGTTGCTTAATGCAAGGCAAAAATCATACAGAATTTCCCAGAGGAGCTGTCTGCATGACTTTAACCCTGCATTAAGCTGCTATGTTAAAACAAAGTTTGAGAGGGGGTATATAGGAGTATGTTGGTCGGTCCATCAGTTGGTCTGTCTGTCAAATTTGAGCACAACTTTTGATTTGTGATCTAGGCAGATGAGTGGTGGTATTCCATCACCTTTATTCAGCGGCTAGCTGTCTATTTTCACTTTTGTTCTAGTTTTCCACCAATGAGAAACTATGTTACATTGTAATTTGCATATGACCTACGAGTCTTTAGTAGTAAACGGTATTTTCATTAGTTAATACCTTGACTGGCATACAACCTTTTTATATGCCTCTACACATTGCCAAACTATGTAAAATTCTGATATACAGTCGAAATTCCTGGGGTAATTCTTACGATATTGTAGTTATTTCAAAACACCAATGTTTTATGATAATTAGCTGCTTTGGCCTCGCAAATTGAATTCAATGCAATAATTAACATAATCACAACACATGTAAGGCATCATGTTACACAGACATGTTCTATAAACTTCTTAGAGTTCAGTCAAAACGCCATATAGTACAGAAAATCATTATTTACGCAGATATTTAGCATGGGACCGAAGACTGTCGACTGTCGAAAGTTCTGTTCTTAAAATAGATTTTAAGACCTGGAAATTCCCATAAAATCAAAGTACTGATGTACTGATATTTATCACCTCATGGTAATGGTTGCTGAGCAATATTACCAGTTTGTCGAAACCACTATTAAACTTTCAAACTTTTACTATCATTTTGCTATCAATTAATACAACATTTGATAATAAAGTTTACTTTGACGAACAGGTAGTTTGCCGAAACCACCATAATTCACAGGCAGTGCTATAGGAAATAAAGAAGAAGGATTGTTTAGTATATTAGAGTAGTGGTATTAATAGTATTAATTACTATCCCCGACCACAGCACCGAGGCTCTGGTTGTTGGCTCTCTTTGATATAAAGCTACTTACTGAAGGCTATTGCTACAGCTCTATCACCTGGGGCTTGGGCTCATAGATGTAGGTTGAAGTTGCTAACTTAAATTGTTTTAAAAATACATGTAGATTCAGTTAATGATGTCATTAATGATGATGCACACAAGTCCATTAAAGCGTTGGTCTAGGCTAAATAAATACCGTTCTTTAAGGAATTACAGACTCTGCACAAACAAAAACTTTATGCTTTAAAGTGTATTCAATTTCTTATCTTCATATCAATACAAATATACGCGCTTTCATGTACATTTTATAAAAGGTAAAATAACTTGAGATAGTTTTAAAACATTACTTTGACATCGTACATTTTAAAAGTGATTTCCTATAAAAGCAACTTGAACTATTTCAATAACTGCTTCTTCTACTCCAAGTCATTTCCATTGCATGCTTCTCTGCTAGTATAATAACAAGCAACCCTTCATAGATCTAGTTCTCTGTACTAGTAGGATCTCCAAACATTGAAATAAATATTGCAGAGATTGTTTTGTACATTGTGTCAATATTTGAATGCCGCTGAATATCTTTTTTAAAAGATATTTCTTGGTGATAGTTCTAGTTTAATCTACTCATTTTGCTTATGCAATTATGCAATTATATGTACAGTCGACTCTCGTTATGTCGAGTTCGTAGAGATCTGTTAAAAACTTTGACTCATCGAGAGTTCGACTTAAAAATCACATGCCATTTTTTAAAAAAAAAAATCCAGTTTCTTTCATTACGTTCACCTTAAACTAGCTGCCATATTACAAGCATACTAAATTAATGTGTGTGTACAGTTTAGTCTTCATGTTGTGTAAAAGAATCGCACTCTGTGTATATAAAATTGTACATGTACGTGTTGATCCATTACTGCGAGAACAAACTTCTGTCTTTCCTACCCTCCATTAATGACACCATGCCCTAATTTTCAGACCCCTTTTGCCTTTATCATTGAATTAATCACCGTTTGTTTGGCGATTTTTAAAGCGCATCATTTGTTTACGCCATTTCTATGGGAAATCCCTTTTCCTCAACGGGCACCGGAAATACACAATCACAAGTGAACTAGCTGGTTGCCGATTGGCGTACTTCCGGTACATGTAAGAGAAGAGCCTTATTCGGGAAACCAGACGTTTATAAATATAGTTTATAGTTATCATTTTACATTTTTCGCCGTGAGCTGTTTCGCTATTACTCAAGTGACAAATTAAATTCAATGTTGAACTGCATTTATTCGTAATAAAATAAGGAACAGGCCTTACTTTTTATCCAATCTCTACAAAATCGTCCGGAAGCGAGGACGCTTGAGAGTTATCTTTCTTACTACAGTAGTCATGATTGACACTTAGGACGAATGTACGGTAATGTGTCATTTTACTAAATAATGTCCACTCAATGTGGCATTGTTCAGCAGTTTGAATAATTATCTGACATCAGTGATTGTTTACCCACAAAACACTGTAATTACGTGTGTCGCGATCACCTGGCGTACTTTGCCAGGGTCGGATCAAAAGGTCCAATTCACACCTCGAACTCAATCAGACTGAGAGATGTGACTTCGATACAAACACCGATAATTACATGCAAACAAACGCTTTGGGGACGGAAAATGACTTCGACTTAACGAAAACGTGATCAGTTTGAACTCGTCTTAAAAACTTAAATTTATATAGAATATATAGGAAGAAAAGTTGGGACTTTACAAAAACTTCGTGTCAACGAGAAATTCATGTCAAGCGAGTTCGCCATAACGAGAGTTGACTGTATATCTAATTCTACAGTTTCTACCATAACCAAAATTTTGTGCTCATTTGCTATTTTAAAAATTCAGCTAGAAGATATTCATGATGTCATTATTTCATACATGAGTATTCATCAGGTAAATACTTTAACCCATTCCCTCATAGGCTATTTTTAGATCCAACCACTTTGAATAAATCTACCATAAAGGAGCATTAACTAGAGAAAGGGATTTTTTTTTAGAATTGTGTAGTTTGAAACCATTGTGATAAATAGAGCATTTGCTGCTTTAGGAAATGCTCTATTTATCACAATGGTTTCTTAAAGTGACTTTTACAGAGGCATAGAAAGGCGTATTTATGGAGGAAAGGGTTAAATGATATCAAAGTTCAGAAGCTAAGATCAAAACAAATAAATCAAAACATTTTCAACAATAACTCCTTTTTATCTCCACCAAACCTCTTGTTTTGACCACTCTTTAGTGTCGTCTTGAAGAGACAGTTTTTAAGAGTGATCACAACCTATGGTTTTGTGGAGTAATGGCGATTTCAACAAATACACACCTTTAACTATTGCTTAGTCGGTATATATGTAGTGGAACCTGAATATCTCGAACTCGGATAACTCGAACTTCAATATAACTCGAGTTAAAAATTTGTTACCTTCCAATATTTGTTATACAGAATTGTTCTAAAAATTCACTGCACATATCTATAAAGACATACTTCAGCTTCATACAGGTTGCAAGGAATGCTGAAAGCTCCTACTAGAGCTTTCAGCATTATTTGCAACCTGCATTAAGCTATCACATCGAGAAAGTTTCAAGGTGAGAAATAGGCTGACTCAAAGTCAGGTTATCTCAGTAATTTGCATTGTACCTGTACCCTTTCCCCCCATTTTTTCTACGCTTCTGTAAAAGTTACTTTTTGAAACGATTGTGATAAATAGAGCATTTGCTTCATAGGACTACAAAATTCTAAAAAAATTCCTTTTCTCTAGTTAATGCTCCTTTTTGGTAGATTTATTCAATGTGGTTGAATCTAAAAATAGCCAGTGAGGTAATAGGTTAAAGTTGGAGATATTGATGTTCCACTGTATTTGTGTTCTTCTTTGACAGAAATACTGGTTAATGGTGACGTTGAAAACATTGACTTTACACAATTTCCCGAAGGCATAAAAGACTTCTCAGAGTCAGCAATACAGAAAGTGACAACCGATGGAGTAGATGCGTACTTCATGATGTTTTCATCGGGAGCTCTGGTCAGTCTTGTACATATGCCTGGGCTGTTCCAAATAGAGACCTCATTTGATGAAGCGTTCAGAGGGAATATAAAAGGTTTGTCCATCCTAAGATATTGAATGAACCATGATTCAACTCTTTGCATGCTAGCGGCAAAGTCTAGCTCCCACCATTTATGACCTGTGCAGACAGTTTGGATCCAGATCAGGCCCCACAAAGTATGGAGCCTGATCTGAGATCCAAACAGTTTGTCACACATACTCAGCTTCTACAAAAAAAAACAGAAAGAAAAATATGTCTTTAAAATGCTGCAGACGACAAAATTACTAAGCATGCAAAGAGTTAAACCTTTCCCTCATATAAACGCCTTTTCATGCTTGTGCAAATAAAGAAGATCCAGATTAGCTATGTGATCAGTGTCTGCTCTGTTTGCTTATAAAATTATACTAGTAAAATACTAGTAAAATTATAACTATGATTACATAAAATAATAACAGTATTCTCTACCAATACCAAAGATATCTGGGCACATAATACCATTATAAAAATCCAGCTAATCAATACCTGTGGTGGGGCTATATAGGAATCACCTTGTCCGTCCATGCAATCGAAAAGAGACTGGGGGCCTTTTCAGCGGTTGACAGGTATATTAAGGGCCATTTTACAGCAGGAGATGGGGGGGGGGGGGGGGGGTGGGGGGGGGTGGGGGGGGGGGGGGGAGAGAGGTTGTTGAAGAAATACATTACTTGGCCCTTAAAAAATCTGTCCAAGTTTTTGGTGTCATGGACGTCCAAGGGTATCCAAGGGCAAAATAGCCCTTTTAAGTTGCCTGCCCAGGGTCGGTGGTCCGTCCATATTTGCTTTTTTCTTGAAAACTATGTTTGATACCACCTTCAAACTTAATGCATATTATAAGTGTTATGTGGGGACAGTCTTCTCCATGTTTCATAGCTCTTGCAGAAAATTTGACAGAATTATGCCCCTTTTTAACTTCATATTTTGTCTCTTAATTGGGACATGCCATTTTCTTGAAACCTTTTTATGATATTGACTTGGTACACATTTTGAGGGTAATGAGAGGATGTGAAGTCAACAAGGGTTGTAACTAAATTCATTTTTAAGGGAGTTATTCCCCTTAGTTACTTTTCAGAAGCAATTTTTTGTCCGGAGCATATCTTCTCAAGTATTATAGGCACAACTGTGAAACTTAATATATGGATAGAGAGTGATGAGAGGATGTGCAGTCAACAAGGGTTGTAACTCTAAATTCATTTTAAAGGGAGTTATTCCCCTTAGTCACTTTTCAGAAGCACTATTTTGTCTGGAACATAAATTCTCAAGTATTGTAGGCACAACTGTGAAAATTTATGTATGGATAGAGGGTGATGAGAGGATGTGCAGTCAACAAAGGTTGTAACTCTAAATTCATTTTTAAGGGAGTTATTCCCCTTTGTTACTTTTCAGAAGCATTTTTTTGTCTGGAGCATAACTTCTGAAGTATTGTAGGTACAACTGTGAAACTCTATATATGGATAGAGGATGTTGAGATGATGTGCAGTCAACCAGGACTGTGACTCTAAATTCTTTTTTTAAGGGATTTATTCCCCTTTGTTATTTTTCATAAGTATTTTTTGTCCAGAGCATAACTTCTCAAGTACTACTTCTACATTTCTTCACCATTGAACCTCAAATTTTGCACATGCATTTATAATGATGTGTAGATATGATGTGTGGGACATAATTTTGATGTGAGTCATTCCTTGAATGGAATTGAATTTTTCTTTCCACAAGACTTTGTGTGGATGAAAGGATTATTGAGCTATTGCCTTTTGTATTGAAGTCATTGGATCTTTTGACAAGGTGACGGGTCAATCACCTTCAGTGATAGTTAAGGGAAAGGATTAGTTCTTATCTTGTGATCTTGCTTGCAGTTGCGAACAGCTTAGCCATATATACTATACTGTAATAACCCAGAGTATTCAGACACAGAGTCTCCCTTCTCTGCCAGTTTGTACAGATACATTCCCTCATATTAACGCCTTTAGACGCCTCTGTAAAAGTCACATTTTGAAACCATTGTGATAAATAGAGCATTTGCTCCATGGGAGCAAATGCTCTATTTATCACAATGGTTTCAACACTACACAATTCTAAAAACATTTCTTTACTGTAGTTAATGCTCCTTTTCGGTATATATATTCAAAAAGGTAGGATTTAAAAATAGCCTTTGAGGGAATGGAATAAATGAGTCAATTTGTTTCTTCAAATGGAGACTTGCATTTAGTGAAGACTCCAATCAAACAGCTCCTTCAGTTCTTCTTTATATGAGGGAAAACTTTTTAAGGAATTTTTTAGGAATGGGTTAACCCTTTCCTCCATAAATACGCCTTTTTATACGGCCTTCTTCAGACGGGACGTATTATGTGAAACCCTTCGGCGGGTGGTGGGGCGTCTCGATTCGCTTCCGGACGATAACTTTAGTGTTTTTTTCAGTAGTATTTTTCCGTTTCCGGACGATAACTTTAGTTCTGTATGCTCGATCTTCACGAAACTCCACATGTGCATTGATATCAGTGAGGGCAGGAACCCTATTGAATATGGGTTTTGCTCGACCAAGGTCAAGGTCATTTGTTTTCTAAAAATATTGTTTTTCTGTAGAATTTTCCCGTTTCCGGATGATAAATTTAGTCTTGTATGTCCGGTCTTCATAAAACTTCACATGTGTATTGATATCAATGAGGGCAAGAACCCTATTGAATATGGGCTTTGCCCAACCAAGGTCAAGCTCAAGCTCACTTTTTCTAAAAATAGTTCGTTTTTTCAGTAGTATTTTTCCGTTTCCGGAAGATAACTTAAGTTCTGTATGCCCGATCTTCATGAAACTCCACATGTGCATTGATATCAGTGAGGGCAGGAACCTTATTGAATATGGGTTTTGCCCAACCAAGGTCAAGGTAATTTGTTTTCTAAAAATAGATTGTTTTTCTGTAGAGTTTCCCGTTTCTGGACTATAACTTTAGTTCTGTATGTCTGCTCTTCATGAAACTTCACATGTGCATTGATATCAATGAGGGCAGGAACCCTAATGAATATGGGCTTTGCCCGACCAAGGTCAAGGTCCTTTTGTTCTAAAAATATTGTTTTTCTGTAGAATTTTCCCGTTTCTGGACGATAACTTTAGTTCTGTATGTCTGATCTTCCTGAAACTTCACATGTGCATTGATATCTGAGTAAGGGCAGGAACCCTATTGAATATATGGGCTTTACCAGACTACGGTTAAGGTCACCTTTCCTGAAAATAGATTGTTTTTCAGTAGTATTTTTCCGTTTCCGGACAATACCTTTAGTTCTGTATGCCCAATCTTCATTAAACTCCAGATGTGCATTGATATCAGTGAGGGCAGGAACCCTATTGAATATGGGCTTTGCTTGACCAAGGTCAAGGTCGTTTTTTTTTAAAAAATAGATTGTTTTTCTGTAGAATTTTCCCATTTCCAGACGATAACTTAAGTTTTGTATGTCGGATCTTCATGAAACTTTTTTTTTCCAGACGATAACTTTAGTTCCGTTTATCCAATCTTCACGAAACTTTACATGTGCATTGATATCGATGAGGGAAGGAACCTTATTGAATATGGGCTTTGCCTAACCAAGGTTAAGGTCACTTTTCCTTAAAATTGATTGTTTTTCCGTAACATTATTTTAATTTAGGGACTTATATATAGATTATTAATTATTAATTATTAAAAATTATTAATTTCTGTGAACTATAGCCACCTGATATGGAATAAAGGCCTTTCAAATGAAGACATTTGACGGGCATATTTTGTGACATTTTGTCACTCTTGTTACGCCTCTGTAAAAGTCACTTTTTGAAACCATTGTGATAAATAGAGCATTTGCTCCTGTGGGGTAAAATGCTCTATATATCACAATGGTTTCAAAACTACACAATTCTAAAAAATTTCCTTTTCTCTAGTAAATGCTCCTTTTCGGTAGATTTATTCAAAGAGGTTGGGACTAAAAATAGCCTTTGAGGGAATAGGTTAAGTTGGTCACAGGAAATATTGAAAAAATCAGTATCACAGATCATGTGGGCTTAGTAGCTCAGAGGTTCGAGTACTGGTACGGTAAGCCAGATAGCCTTGATTCCAGTCCTGGTCGGGACACATTCATTTCACCAACTGTCCTGTTACACACTCTTTCAATCACTCCTTGCAACAATACATTGAAACTTTTTCTCACAGGTTTGTTGGGCAATTTCAATGATGACAATTCTGATGACCTTCAACTACCTGACGGCTCCACCTTGAGCGCATCGCTTACCGAGGCACAGATCTACAGCCAATTTGGAGAACTCTGTGAGTAAAATAATATTAAGCTTTTACTTCTTAAAATTTATGTCTGAATATTCATCCCATTTTGAATATCAGTAATCTGTTTCTTGTACTTAACATATAAAATTAGGAATAGATTGCTATGAAAAAGGGAATCGTATCTGTAACATGACAGCAAAAAGATCAGACCAGACATCATAACTTGTTTATAATGTCATATAACATAGAAAATTTGGGTCAAGGCAGAAACTAAAGAATTAGATCAATATTATTCCAGAAGCAATCAGAGCTCACCCAGATCAGACCGCTCTTACAGGAGCCGTCTAATCTGGGTCTTGTTTGCAAATTAAGGCGTAGAAAGACATATTTATGAAGGTGTAAAAAGGTTTATACCATATCATTTCTAAATAATGGTCCCGGGAGTGTAACATTTTATAAAAGAAGTTTGTTATCTTCTGTACAAAGATTGTTGCATAATGCAGAATGAAAGCAATGCAAAGAGCTCCTACGTGAGCAAATTTTATCGCCTTCAGTCTGCATTAAGCTACCACCTGTATTTTGGAGGACCTTTATCGCTTAATTTATGGTTATTATATAGGGTTTTACTGGATTTATTAACCTTTTCCCTGTTCTATGTTTATTCCAAATTTCAACACCTACTGAATATTCATTCAAAAACTAGTTATTAAGAAATATGGAAGGTACTACATTGTAGACATTTTAGAAAGCAAAGAAACAGATCTCTCAAATTCTATAAGCAAACAGAGTAGACCCTGATCAGACGGCTCCTCTAGGAGCCGTCTGATCTGGGTCTACTCTGTTTGCAAATGCGTGAAAACACGTTTATATGAGGGAAAGGGTTAACTGGTTATTATCTAGGGTTTTTCTGGTTTTATTAACCTTTTCCCTGTTCTAATGTTTATTCCAAATTTCAATACCTACTGAATATTCATGGACAAAATGGTTATAATGAAATATGGAAGGTGGGACATTGTAGCCATTTTAGAAACTAAAGAAACAGATCTTTCAAATTCCGTTAGCAAACAGAGCAGACCCTGATCAGACGGCTCCTATAGGAGCCGTCTGATCTGGGTCTTCTCTGTTGGCCAATGCGTGAAAATGCGTTTGTATAAGGGGCATTGATTAGAGCGTGAGTGTATTTTAGGGAGTCTGCAGTCCCTTTACTCCATAAATACTCCTTTGAATGACTTTGCAGGCAGGGTAGATCCAGATTTGATGGCTCCTGTATGAGCCATCTGATCAAGGTCTGCTCTGTTTGCGTATGAAATAATGTAGAAACGATTCTAAAGTATCTGCCATGGCCACAAACTTAATGTGCTATTATATCAATTATTCTAATTAATATTCATGATGTCATAATTATCTTACATTAATCTTCTTGGAGTAAAGGGTTTTAATTATGTTTTTTAAAAATTCATGATGTCATTGTTTCTTACATGAATCTTGAACAGGGAAAGGGTTTTCCCTTTCCCTCATATAAACGTGTTTTCACGCATTTGCAAACAGAGTAGACCCAGATAAGACGGCTCCTAGAGGAGCCGTCTGATCAGGGTCTGCTCTGTTTGCTAATAGAATTTGATAGATCTGTTTCTGTACTTTCTGAAATGTCTACAATGTTCCACCTTTCATATTTCTTTATAACTATTCAGTAGGTATTGAAATTTGGCCTTATATACAGAACAGGGAAAGGGTTAAAACCACTGTCATTCACTGGTTATAAGCTCTACTTTTACCACATTGCAGGGAGGGTTGAAAGCCCGGGACTTTCTTTGTTTACGTACGACAATGGAGATTCATATAGCTCTATGAATGACATATCATCGTTTACTCCGACTTTCTTCAATGCCGACTTAACTGTGATGTTTCCAAATTCCACAATAAGGGCTGCTGCTCAGGTTCTTTGCTATGATTCCTCTGGTGCAACGGATCCTAATCCGACAGAACGCCGTGAATGCTACTTCGATTATTCAGTGCTGAATGATGAACTTGCAGCACAGCAAACTGTAGCAGCTAAAGCAGGTGTAAGCCAGACGCAGACAGATATAAGTAAGTACATCGCACAACTGGTATAGCTACATTTACTAACTTTTTACCTCGTAGAGACACACCTTTGCAAACACAGCATTTATAAAATAATTGTCTGTTGATATTGCTTTTGTCTCTGTTGGAAAAATATCTGCTAAGTGTTTAAAACTTTGAGATCTCGTTAGATTCCATGTTACTTGGCACCTCATCTTGAACCAAACTGTTATTTCATATTCACCCTGTTGATTACAGTTAACCCATTTCTTCATATAAACACATTTTCACGCCTTTGCAGACAGAGAAGACACAGATCAGACTGCTCTGTTAGATTTACATGAAGGAAAGGGTTAACACCTTACCTCAAGAACATTTTGTAGACATATTGACAACATTAATATTGACCCTTTCCCTTATGTACACGCATTTTCACACATCTGCAAACAGAGTAGACCCAGATCAGACAGCTCCAATAGGAGCTGTCTGATCAGGGTCTGCTCCGTTTGCTTATGGTGTAATATAGATCTGATTCTACAGCCTCTGCTTCAGCTAAAATGTCCTGTGTTCATATGCCATTATAAAAAATACTCTTATGAATATTCATGACGTCATTATTTCTTACATGAATATGCAACAGGGAAAGGGTTAATTAGATGAATTTTTGTAACTGCATTATGTCCAAGGGAATATTTAATTGTGGCATTGTAATCATATCCATATTATTTCATATAAGGTACACAGTGTAGACCCTGATCAGATGGTTCCTACAGAAGCATTCTGATCTGGGTCTTCTCTGTTTGCAAAGGCATGAAAAGGCGTTTGTCACCTTTTCCTTTTCCTCATATCAACTCCTTTTCATGCAAACAGAGAAGACCTAGATCAGATGGCTCCTGTAGGATCAGAGTCTGCTCTGTTTGCTTATGGTATAATATAGATCTGATTCTACAATTTCTGCGTGAGCCAAAATGACCTGTGTTCATATGCCCTTTCAAAAATTAGCCTACTTAATATTCATGATGTCATTAAAAGGTATGAAAAGGTGTTTATCATGTTTTCCTTTTCATGCCTTTGCAAACAGAGAAGGCCCAGATCAGGCAGTTCCTGTAGGAGCTGTCTAATCAGGGTCTGCTCTGTTTGCATGGAATTATGTAGATCTGATTCTACAGTTTCTGTCTGGGTCAAAATGAATTGTATTCATCTGCTATTATAAGAATTAATCTAATTAGTATTCATGATGTGATTATTTATTACATAAATATTCAACAGAGAAAAGGTTGACTATTATTCAGCTGTGTGCAGCCCGATAGGCATATGCAAGTGACTCAGTCAATAGTTGGTTACAACGAAATAAGGGTTGATACAGTAAAATCTCGATTATTCGTATTATTATTTAGTACAGAAGAATTTAGACCCTTTTAGGCAGGTGGCTGCTAAATGCATGGTGAAAGTCATGCAGAAAGCTCCTAGTGGAGCTTTCTGCATGACTTTCATCCTGCATTTAGCTGCCACCTGTCTTTAAGATCGATAATGATACATATTTTAGTGTTCAAATAATCGAGATTTTATTCTGTTTTTTGTTGAGCAGAGAACATGTTTTGTTTTGCCTAGAAATTTATTATTTTCTTTTGCAGACAATTATCCACCCACGTTTCAAAATGCAGCTGACACCACATTTCAGCTGACCGTAGGTCAGTCTTATTCAGCTCTGGCCACTGTCTCTGTCACTGACCAGAACAATGATCAAGTGACCCTTGGTGTGGTGACTGGTTCCCCATCAGGTGTTGCCGTTAACCAGGAAGTTAACCAGGAAACCGGCATAGTTTCTTTCACCAATGTTCCAGTAGGACCATTTACCATTGGGATATTTGCAACTGACGGGCAGGCTACATCGATATGGGAACCAAAGATTCGACTTTGTTCATGTCAGGTAGAAATTGCTACAAGATGAATACACAATACTGTCTAGCTTTTAGAGTTCTCTGCAAGTGCCTATGAGTGACTCTGTAGTGAAATTTCTGTGTAATATTATCTGTGAGTGTTTGTTCTGTCTTTTCTGTTAACCCCATTCCCTCATATTGACGCCTTTTGACGCCTCTGCTAAAGTAACATGTTGAAACCATTGTGATAAATAGAGCATTTGCTCCTATAGGAGCAAATGTTCTATTTATCACAATTGTTTCAAACTACAAAATTCTTAAAAAAAATCCTTTTCTCCAGTTAATGCTCCTTTTCGGTAGATTTATTCAAAGAGGTTGGATCTAAAACTAGCCTATGAGGTAATGGGTGAATCCTTTAGTCCATGAATATTCAGGTAACAAAAATTATATTGAATGTTAATTAGTGTAACATTTGTAATGGCATATGAGTAAGAAAAGTCTTGATCCTGTTAAAAACTGTAGAATCCTATCTATACAAGTCAACAAACAAAAAATAAGCAACTAGAGCAGAACCCAATCTGGGTCTTTTATGTTTGAAAAGTTGTTAAGCCCTTTACTCTCCATAAACATACTTACTTTTCTACGACTTTTCAAACAGAGTAGACCCAGATCAAATTGCTCCTGTACAAGCCATCTGATCAGGGTCAGCTCTGTTTGTTTATGAAATAATATAGATATGGTTCTGCAGTTTCTACTATGGCCAAACACTCCCTTGTTCATGTGCCATTATACAAAATAGTTTAATTAATATTCATGATGTCATTATTTCTTAATGAATATTCATGGAGTGAAGGGTTAAAGGGGTATCTGTGGTGTGAAAGGCTTATGTCTCTGCCTTATAGTTTTGTGTGTCTCTGTTGCAATTTCTGTTTGTGTCTTTGTATGAGTGTTTCTGTAAACTACTTATATGCAATTGAAATTCAGAAATAATTCAGACATCCAGATAAGATGTGTAAATTCAAACATTTTCAGGAATAGCTCCTTTACTTCTCCACCAAACCCTATACTGTGATCACTCTTTAGAAGAGATGATTCTAAAGAGTGGTCACAGTATAGGGTTTGGTGGAGAAATGACAATTTTAGTATTTCGAGTACGCACCTTTATCTGTAGCTCTGATAACAGATTAAATTCCCATATGCTGCAAAAAGAAAATGTTGTTTCCTATTATAGATCATTGAATCAATAATGTATACAAGTAAACAATGACATTCTGCAACATATCAAGGTGTGATATATATACATGTATGATGTATAGGTAATTTTGACAATATTTCCATTAACCCTTTCCCTGTTGTATATTCATGTAGGAAATACTGACATCATGAATATTATTTAGATTATTTTTTATAATGGCATATGAACACAGGACATTTTGGCTCAGGCAGACGCTGTAGAATCAGATCATTATTACACCATAAACAAACAGAGCAGACCCTTATCAGACGGCTCCTATAGGATCTGGGTCTACTCTGTTTGCAGGTGCATAAAAATGCACTTACATAAGGGAAACTGTAGTCTGATTTATTATAATTTCATAAACAAGCATAGCAGACCCTGATCAGATGGCTCCTACATGAGCCATCTGATCTGGATCTACTCTGTTTGCAAATGTGTGGAAAACTGTTTATATAACTGGAAGGGATAAACTCAAAAGTTTGAAATCCATGAGGCTTGGGTTCAAATTTCAATGCATCTATGTTGTTTTGCAGAATTCTGGAGTTTGTGTGTTTGGTGATACGCTCCAGGACCAGTTCCGCAACGTTCCCTGCCAGTGTGCCACGGGGTATGACGGAAACTTTTGTCAGAATGACGAAGACAAGTGCGCAGAAAACCCCTGCTTTCCAAGTGAGCTTCATGGAGTTAACCCTTGACCCACTCCTTCATAGACTATTTTTAGACCCAGCCATTTTGAATAAATCTACCGAAAAGGAGCATTTACTAGAAAATAGGGAATGTTTTTAGAATTGTGTAGTTTTGAAACAATTGTTATAATTAGAACATTTTCTCCTAAGGAGCAAATGCTCTATTCATCACAGTGGTTCCAAAACAAGACTTTTACTGAGCGCCAAAACTCGTCTATATGAGGGAATGAATTAATCTGATAAAAATGCCTTTTCAGGCCTTTGCAGTATCAACCCAGACCAGACAGCTCTGTAGGAGTCTGCTCTCTTTGCTTATGGTTTTAACATGAATCTTCATCGGTGATAAAGCCATACTGTACAAAATGGAAAATATTTATAATACAGCATAGATAACAATCTTTAAACCCTTTCCCTATTTTATGTTAATTCCGAATTTAATACCTACTGAATATATGGACAAAATAGCTATAATGATGGAAAGTGGAACATAGTAGCCCTTTAAGAAACTAAAGAAACATATACGATGTATATATCAAATTTAATAAGCAAACAGAGCAGACCCTTATCAGATGGCTCCTCTAGGAGCCGTCTGATCTGGGTCTACTCTGTTTGCAAATGTGTGGAAAGGCATTTATATGAAGGAATGGGTTCACCCATTACCTGATGAATATTCATGTAAGACAAAACATCATGAATGGCAATGAACTGAATTATCATAAACGTACATGAACACAAGACATTTTGGCCATGGCAGAAACTGTAGAATCAGAATAATGTAAACAGAGTAGACCCTGATCAGACACCTCTTACAGGAGCTGTCTGATTTGGATCTACACGTGCTCTGTTTGAAAAGGCATCAAAAGCGTGAAATAAAATTAAATACTAGTTGGAATTTTCTAACACACATTGAAATAAAAGCTAATATCTCGCAGTAAATCATGGGGACTTTCAACTCCGATCAAAGATTGGCTATTGCCACAGCCAACAAAGGATTAAAGAGTTAACCCCAATACAAAGTCTTTTTCATTCCTTTACAAACAGAATAGACCCAGTATAGATGGCTCCTGTAGGAGCCGTCTGATCAGGGGTCTGCTCTGCTTGCTTAGGAAATTATAATAGATTTGACTCTACAGTTACCAACAATACCAAAACATCCTTTGTGCACATGTGCCATTATAAAGATTCAGTTAATAGCTGTTCATGATGATATTATTTCAGACATGAATATTCAATGTTCAGGGAAAGGGGTAAGGGAAGTATTACTGTACACAGAGGTTCAGATAAGATGTGTAAATTAAAAAACATTTTCAAGAATAACTCCTTTATTTCTGCATCAAACCCTATATTGTGAACACTCTTAGAATCGCCTCGAAGAGACGATTCTAAAGAGTGGTCAAAAGTTCACAACATAGGGTTTGGTGGAGAAATGAGGATTTTAGTATCTGAGTACACACCTTTATCTGTAGCTCCAGTACGCATATACATGTATATATATTCTGTTCTACAGATGTGGCATGCACGGATGTTCCAGTCCAGAACATAGCCAGTAAACCTGCAGGTTTTGAGTGTGATGCTTGCCCTATTGGACTCAATGGCAATGGACAGGACTGCCAAGGTAGGATGACCTGGTTGGTTAGATATAGGAGACTGTATTATGGGTGAAAACGGTTTTCACACGTCTGCTTGTTATTCATGAAATCAGAAGTGCATGATATGGTGGCATATTTCTGCCATTACATAACCATATAGCATTGGCTAGCAGGTTAATTTTAGTATTTCGCACAACTTTTTTGTATTATATGTAACCATGAAAAAAGTGACTTGTTAGTGTCCAATACTGCCACAATTTTACATGTTACTTTATTAAAATTAAGATAATTTGCAAACATACTTTTCGAGTTAACTAATGATTAAGTGGTGGCAGTTTAATGCACTAACTATTGAGTGGTGGCAGTTTAATGCACTAACTAGTAAGTGGTGGCAGTTTAATGCACTATTAAGTGGTGGCAGTTTAATGCACTAACTATTAAGTGGTGGCAGTTTAATGCACTATTAAGTGATGGCAGTTTAATGCACTAGCTATTAAGTGGTGGCAGTTTAATGCACTATTAAGTGGTGGCAGTTTAATGCACTAACTATTAACTGGTGGCCGTTTAATGCACTATTAAGTGGTGGCAGTTTAATGCACTAACTATTAAGTGGTGGCAGTTTAATGCACTAGCTATTAAGTGGTGGCAGTTTAATGCACTAACTATTAACTGGTGGCCGTTTAATGCACTATTAAGTGGTGGCAGTTTAATGCTCTAACTATTAACTGGTGGCAGTTTTATGCACTATTAAATGGTGGCAGTGTAATGCACTAGCTATTAAGTGGTGGCAGTTTAATGCACTAACTATTAAGTGGTGGCAGTTTAATGCACTAACTTAGATTAATGGTGGCAGTTTAATGCACTAACTATTAACTGGTGGCAGTTTAATGCACTAACTATTAAGTGGTGGCAGTTTAACCATTTACTTCATGAAAAAGCCTTGTCACGCATTGGCAAACAGAGTAGACCCAGATCAGATCCTATAGGAGCCGTTTGATCAGGGTCTGCTCTGTTTGCTTATGGTATAATATAGGTCTGATTTTACAATATCTGCTTTAGCCAAAATGTCATGTGATCATATGCATTTATAAAATGTAATCTAAATAATATATATGATGACATTATTTCTTACATGAATATCCATGGAGTAAAGGGACAGGACTATATGCTATTACACAAAACAATTCAAGTTATTTTCTGCATGTAGGAAATGGTCTGAGTATATGTCACAACTATTGGTTACTTAAATAGCTATAGTCAAACAACTATGTCTGACGGGTCACGGGTTCGCCGAGTCCATTTATAAGGGAAATCAGGTCATATCGGTTATCACGTGTCATTTTTTAAAAGAAAATGTTTAGTTATAGGTACAAACAATAAGCGTATTAGTTATCGGAAACATAGCGTAGTGGATAAGTCGTCGGGCTATGATGAAGTATATGATGGAGGAACATTTTACTAAGCGCGGGTTTGAATCTCGCTTTAACCTAAAACATTTTTTTTTTGCTAAAAAATATTAAGGATTCTATAATTACTTAGATTTATATTTTGATTGAATTTTTACCCTTTTGTTTTGTTTTCTGGAGTTTGTTTTATTTCCAATTTCATTTCAACCATAACATATGTGTATCATTATATATCTACCATGAAACATCTCTAAACCGGACACCCAAAAAAGTCATTGTTGACCTTTCAAGGCAGGCGGCAACATAATTTAAGAAAAAAGTAATGCAGAAAGCTCCCTTAAGAACATTCTGTATTAGTTTTGTTCTGCATTAAGCAGCTTCCTGTCTAAAGGGCTCACTTTCGTCCTTACTGAGTGATCGGTTCATAGATAATTTACTGCAATTCATTTCATTTCAATGCAATTAATTTTCTCCCTCACTGGAAGTGTCCGTCTCGGATTCGTCAACTTCATTATCACCAGTGTCCGATGCCAGGTCTATTATGAAGTTTTCAATTATACTTAATGTCTGATGCCCAATATGTCCTTTCAATGTCCTCAACGTGAGTAGTACATTGACAAACATGTGTATAAATGGTCAGCATAATTATACAGTATGAAATAGAATAATGCTTTGTTATTAATTCAAGATTTTTAAAAAGTTTAAGGTCGACGCGGGATTCGAACCCGTGCTTAATAAAAATACTACAATCGCAATGCTTTGTGCGTACCGAGACTTTACCTACTGCGCTAAACTGCTGACAGCAATGCTGCCTTTATTTTTATCTAATATTCTAAACTCGGCCGTTTAAAAAATAGTCCGAGCACATGCGGAATGCTGCTCTCCCTCAAAATTGGACTCGGCTGACCTTTGACACGTCAGACCTAGTTGTTTGACTATAGTATATTATCTTTTTTGTATCAGGAATATTGTTACTGCCACTACAGTAATCAGCCTGAACTTGATTGATTTATGTTCTATATGCTGTGTATTCTTTTGCATGGGCTGGTGGCCTATACATATCACAATAAACTGTTGAATTGAACTGAATTTGTGAAACTGCAGAACAAAAACTTGCTTAAATAACAAATAGTGTTATCTCTAGCCACTCTATAATTTTGTAAGCAAAAAGAGCAGAGTCTGATGAGATGGCTCCTACAGGAGACATCTGATCTGTATGTACTCTGTTTGCAAAGGTGTGAAAAGGCGTTTATATGAGGGAAATGGTTACATGTAAAAATACGTTATTATTTTTTAGATGTGAATGAATGTCTAGCATCACCCTCCC
The DNA here is from genome assembly GCA_963576725.1 of Azorinus chamasolen. Taxonomy (NCBI): domain Eukaryota; kingdom Metazoa; phylum Mollusca; class Bivalvia; order Cardiida; family Solecurtidae; genus Azorinus; species Azorinus chamasolen. Next base: position 35,384,752 of record OY755244.1, read on the forward strand.
CATGCAGTCAGCTGTGCAACAATGAGGTCGGAGGTCACAGTTGTGACTGTAACGCAGGATACATACTGACTGATGACCTCAGTACATGTCTAGGTAAGTAATCTACCTGTAACACAGGATACATACTGACTGATGACCTCACTACATGTCTAGGTAAGTAATCTACCTAACACACAGGACACATCCTGACTGATGACCTTACTACATGTCTAGGTAAATAATCTGCCTAACACAGAGGATACATACTGACTGATGACCTTACTACATGTCTAGGTAAGTAATCTACCTAACATACAGGATAAATCCTGACTGATGACCTCACTACATGTCTAGGTAAGTAATCTACCTAACACACAGGATACATCCTGACTGATGACCTTACTACATGTCTAGGAAAGTAATCTACCTAACACACAGGATACATACTGACTGGTGACCTCACTACATCTCTAGGTAAGTAATCTACCTAACACACAGGATACATCCTGACTGATGACCTTACTACATGTCTAGGTAAGCAATCTACCTAACACACAGGATACATACTGACTGATGACCTCACTACATGTCTAGGTAAGTAATCTACCTAACACACAGGATAAATCCTGACTGATGACCTCACTACATGTCTAGGTAAGAAATCTACCTAACACACAGGATAAATCCTGACTGATGACCTTACTACATGTCTAGGTAAGTAATCTACCTAACACACAGGATACATACTGACTGATGACCTTACTACATGTCTAGGTAAGCAATCTACCTAACACACAGGATACATACTGACTGATGACCTCACTACATGTCTAGGTAAGTAATCTACCTAACACACAGGATAAATCCTGACTGATGACCTCACTACATGTCTAGGTAAGAAATCTACCTAACACACAGGATAAATCCTGACTGATGACCTCACTACATGTCTAGGTAAGTACTGTAAAACAGGTTTTATTAGCGACAATATATATTTCGCGCTAATTCGCGAATGCGTTGCCCCGCGAATTCAATATTTTCGCTAATAAATCAGAAACAAGTATACAATGGAGTAACGTCCGAAATCGGTATATCCGGAATATGGTCAGATTTATCACGTCGTCGTCCATGTGTTTTCTGCATTAATAACATTCTTCGTTCTACACAAATGTTGGATGAAGTGTATTGCTTCCATATATAGTTTGTTTAGTAAACAAAAAAGTGTTTAAATAAAAAATACAGACCGGAAAATGGAAGAATGTTTCTCTTCTTCATTGATCTCCGTGAAAAGGGAAGTAACTCTTATATACATACATATATACATGTACGGCAAGTAGTAAACATCTGGTTGTTTTTGTACAATTACGGACTTTTGAAACAGGTATGACTCTATGTGTTTGTGAAAAACAATTCACTCATTTTGACTATTGAATACCGGCTTATGCCAAGCAGCGTTTAACAGATCAACATGTATACACAAACTTGTCAATTTGTTTTCACACGTTTACCATCCAAGTTTCAATAGAGGCAGTGATTCAACCTTTAGTCTCATAATGGACAAATCGTAATAACCATTTCTTTTGCAGACAGTTTCGATCCAAATAAGACCCCAAAGTAATAAATGAGTAGTAACTTTGTGGCTTACATTTCCACCGTTTCATCAGTAGACCGGTGTGTCACACTGTGCCATACATCCGAGTTTTGTGTAAAGTTCTCAAAACGATTACAAAATTGAATATTGGTAAATACAGGCCTTAACGCATGCTATAAATTATCGAATGATAACCCCTAAATTGCCAACGGCAGTTACATACATTCGGCAGAAATTTATTCTTTGCCCTTTTTACAGCGTTCGGCAGAGTTTTATACGACTCTATTTCCGTTATGTTAATTTAGCGAGATGACGCCGTAGCGAAATCATCATGACGCGAATTAATACAAAATCACAATTACGCGAAATAATCATGACGCGAATATAACCTGTTTTACAGTAATCTACCTAACACACAGGATACCTCCTGACTGATGACCTCACTACATGTCTAGGTAAGTAATCTACCTAACACACAGGATACATACTGACTGATGACCTCACTACATGTCTAGGTAAGTAATCTACCTAACACACAGGATACATACTGACTGGTGACCTCACTACATGTCTAGGTAAGTAATCTACCTAACACACAGGATAAATCCTGACTGATGACCTCACTACATGTCTAGGTAAGTAATCTACCTAACACACAGGATAAATCCTGACTGATGACCTCACTACATGTCTAGGTAAGAAATCTACCTAACACACAGGATAAATCCTGACTGATGACCTCACTACATGTCTAGGTAAGCAATCTACCTAACACACAGGATAAATCCTGACTGACGACCTCACTACATGTCTAGGTAAGAAATCTACCTAACATACAGTTTATTAATTCTAACTGTAACACAGGATACATCCTGACTGATGACCTTGCTACATGTCTAGGTAAGCAATCTACCTAACACACAGGATAAATCCTGACTGATGGCCTCACTACATGTCTAGGTAAGAAATCTACCTAACATACAGTTTATTAATTCTAACTGTAACACAGGATACATCCTGACTGATGACCTCACTACATGTCTCTAGGTAAGTATTCTACCTAACATACAGTTTATTAATTCTAACTGTAACACAGGATACATCCTGACTGATGACCTCACTACATGTCTAGGTAAGTATTCTACCTAACATACAGTTTATTAATTCTAACTGTAACACAGGATACATCCTGACTGATGACCTCACTACATGTCTAGGTAAGTAATCTGCCTAACACACAAGTTAAATTTTTACTTATGACCTCATAGAGTAAAGTGTTAATGACTTTAGCAAACAGTAAAGAATCAGATTTGTAACATAGTAGCAAACAGAATAGACCCCGGTCAGACAGATCCTAGAGGGTCTGATAGATCTAGGTCTACTCTGTTTGTAAAGGTGTCAAAAAGACCGGATACCAAATAAAGGCAGAGCTACAGTTAACAATGTGTGTATCCATTTACTAAATCATCATTTCTCCACCAAACCTTATACTGTGACCACTCTTTAGAATGGTCTCTTGGAGACGATTCTAAAAAGTGGTCACAGTATAGGGTTTGATGGAGAAATAAAGGAGCTATACTTGAAAATGTTTAAATTTCAACACATCTTATCTGGAGCTCTGAATAAAGCGTTTACTCTTTACCTCATAGTTGTTTCTTTAACACCTTTGCAAGCAGAGCAGACCCAGACTAGATTGCTCCTGTTGAACCGTCTTGATCAGGGTCTGCCAGTGTGCTTATGGAATTATATAAATCTGATTCTAAAATTTCCGCCAATACCAAGATCACTTATATATATTCATATGCAATTATAAAAAAAAAGATCTAATTAATATTCATGATGTCATTATTTCTGACATGAATATACATTAAAGAAAGGATTAAGGCAGAATTGCTGTTACTATGGAACCTCGATATCTCGAACTTCAATATAACTCGAGTTAAAAATTCAGTCCCTTGTAATACAGAACTGTTCTAAAATTCACTACTGCACATATCTATAAAGACATGCGACAGCTAGATGCAGGTCGCAAGTAGGAGCTTTCAGCATTATTTAGGACATGCATTAACCCATTCCCCCATAGGCTATTTTTAGATCCATCCACTTTGAATAAATCTACCCAAAAGGAGCATTAACTAGAGAAAATGAAAATTATAGAATTTTGTAGTTTGAAACCATTGTGATAAATAGAGCATTTGCTCCTATAGGAGCAAATGCTCTATTTATCACAATGGTTTCAACAGGTGATTTTTACAGAGGCGTAGAAAGGCGTATTTATGGAGGAAAGGGTTAAGCTGTCACTTCAAGTTATCGTTATCTTAAAGTAATTTGTATGATCCATTAGCCCTTTCCGCCATAAATACGCCTTTCTGTGCCTTTGCAAACAGAGCAGACCCAGATCAGATGGCTCCTATAGGAGCCATCTGATCAGGGTCTGCTCTAGTGTAAACATATTTTATTTCCAAGAAATTTACAGACACTTATCTTTCATTACTATACATTGACATAAAGGAAAAAGGGTTAGGTCACAAGTTCTAACAACATTAAATAAAACCTTCCCCTAGAAGTCTAGCCTAGGGTCTGCTCTGTTTCAATGCTTATGATATAAAATAAATATGATTCTACAGTTTCTGTCTTGACCAAAACATTTTCTGTGTTCACATGCCTTTATAAGACTGAATCTAATTAATATTCATGATGTCATTATTTCTGACATGAATATTCATGCAGGGATGCCAAGTGTCAGGGAGAAGTCAGGGAAGTTGAAATTTGTTCAAGGTCAGGGAACTGTCAGGGAATTTTGGGAACTGTCAGGGAAATTTGAAAATAGGCTGATGTCAGGGAATTTTTTAAAAAGTGAGATTCAAGGCCATATATTTTAAACTTCCTCAGAAATATTACATAAGCTATAAAAACGCAATTAAACGTGTCAGGGAAAGTGTTTCTTCTGGTTTGTAGCAACCCTGGCATGGAGTAAAGGCATGGAGTAAAGGGTTAAAAGGCATTATGTGTATGAGTTAAAGGTGTGAGGAATTTGCTCTATAACATTTCAGATATTGATGAGTGTCTCAAGGGCACAGACAACTGCCATGCCATGGCTACATGCACGAACACCGCGGGCTCCTACACCTGCTCCTGTATGACGGGATACACTGGGGATGGACAGACTTGTCAAGGTATGCAGAATCACTACCATTATCAAGAACTCCAGATAAGAGGAACATTTCAGCTTCTTACCCCTTTTCTTGGTTTTACGTCACTTCCATCAGTATTTAAATCATATCGTGATGTCCAGCTAATTACAGGTGGAAAAAGACCCCCTTATGTTTCTTCCATGCATGGAAAAAAAACTACATAGTTTCATACACAAAAGAACACCCCAATAGTACCACTGACCTACTGCAAGTCAGCTGGAAGGCTTCTTTACATGAAAAATACAAATGCTCAGATCGGGATTCGAACCATAGCGATGAGGGACTAAGTGATTGTCAGTCAAAAACCATAATCACTCAGGCCCCACTTACCCCTTTCCCTGATTGGGAAGACTTTTGATGCCTTGACCCCTTTTACCTGATATAGAAGTCTTTTTGAATGTCTTGTCTTTGCAGACAGAGTAGACCCAGATCAGACAGCTCCTAAATGTTCACGATGTCATGATTTCTTACATGAATATTCATGTTCTCCATAAAATGCTACATTGTGATGACTTGCTAGGCTTGTTTCTTTGACATCTTTGCAAACAGCAGCTGTCTGATGTGGGTCTACTCTGTCTGCAAAGGCATCTTTCCGGTAAAGGATCGATGTATTCTTTGCAGTTTGTATTTTACATATACAACTTTGTGTAAAACAACTGGCTGTCTGTACACTTTTAACCCTTTACTCCATAAATATGCATTTCTACACCTTTATAGAGTAGACCCTGATCAGATGGCTCCTCTAGGAACTGTCTGATTAGGGTCTGCTCTGTTTGCTTATGATATAATATAGATATGATTCTACAGTTTCTGCCATGGCCAAAAACATTTTCTAATTTCTAATTCTAAACCATTTTCTAATGCTAAAATTTACCGTTTCATTTGTCATTGTAAAAATTAATTTATTACTTTTATGATGTCATTATTTGGTTTTTTGTATTCCAGATGTGGATGAGTGTACCTCTAGCCCCTGTCCAGCCTTGAGCTCCTGTGCAAACACAGCTGGTTCCTATACATGCACCTGTAATACTGGGTACCAGATGGTCTCTGGAACATGTGAAAGTAAGACTTCTCATTTAGCCATGTACTGGATAAAGATGCATGTTTATGCATTTGCAAAAAGAGTAGACCCAGATCAGACAACTCCTGTAGGAGCTGTCTGATCATAATCTGATCTCAAACTTTAACCCTTTCCCTCATACAAATGTGTTTTCACACATTTGCAAACAGAGTAGACCCAGATCAGATGGCTCCTAGAGGAGCCGTCTGATCAGGGTCTACTCTGTTTGCTATTAGAATTTGATAGATCTGTTTCTTTACTTTCTAAAATGTCTACAATGTTCCACCTTCAAGAATTCTTTATAACTATTTTGTTAATGAATATTCAGTAGGTACTGAAAATTGGCCTAAATACAGAACAGGGAAATGGTTAAGGGACTGTATAAATTACTTCGAGATAACAGGAGTTCGAGTCAGCCTATTTCTAACTTGGAAACTTTCTCGATGTGACAGCTTAACCCTTTCCTTGTTCTATGTTTATTACGGATTTCAATACCTACTGAATATCCATGGACACAATAGTTAAAATGAAATATGGAAGGTGGAACATTGTAGCCATTTTAGAAAGTAAAGACACAGATCTTTGAAATTCTATTAGCAAACAGAGTAGACCCTGATCAGACGGCTCCTGTAGGAGCCATCTGATCTGGGTCTACTCTGTTTGCAAATGCGTGAAAACACGTTTATATGAGGGAAAGGGTTAAGGGACTATATAAATTACTTCAAGATAACAGGAATTTGAGTCAGCCTATTTCTAACTTGGAAACTTTCTCCACGTGACAGCTTAATGTAGGTCAAAAGTAATGCTGTAGCTCCAGTAGGAGCAGTCGCATATCTGTATGGATATGTGCAGTGGTGAATTTTTTAAGAACAACTCCGTATTACAAATTTTGGAAGGGATAGAATATTTAACTTGAGTTATATCAAAGTTTCATTTTAATACTCAAAATTGAGATATCAAGGCTCCACTGTAACTATTTCATATATGAACATTAAACCTTCCGCCGCCAAACTCTGTCGTCTGCTAACTTTGTCGTCTGCTACAAATTTTCTTTTTTTGATTTTCTTCATTTTTGTTTCAAAAACAGTAACAGTAACAAACTTATTTTTTACTTTCTAAAATGGCTACAATGTTCCACCTTCCATATTTCCTTCTAACTATTTTGTCCATTAATATTCAGTAGGTAATGAATTTTGGATTAGATATAAAACAGGGAAAGGGTTAAGTAAAGGGGTATGACTTCTGTTACAGTGAGGAAAGGGTTAGTAAATTGTGATTCTGTAGAAAATGACCCTTTAACCCTTTCCTCCATAGGCTATTTTTAGACCCAACCTCTTTGAATGAATCTACCAAAATGGAGCATTTACTAGATTAATGGAAAAATTTAGAATTTTGTAGATTGAAACCATTGTGATAAATAAAGCATTTGCAAATGCTCTATTTATCACAATGGTTTCAAAATGTGACTTTTACAGGCATTAGTATGAGGGAATAGGTTAACCCTTTACTCCATAAATACGCCAGATCAGATGGCTCCTATAGGAGTTGTCTGATCAGGGTCTTCCCTAGTTGCTTAAGGAATAATAATTGATCTGATTTTACAGTTTCTGCTTTGGCAAAAATTTCAAGTGTAAATATACCAGTGTTAACCTAATTAATAGTCATGATGTATTTATTTCTTGATAAATATTCATGGAATAAAGGGTTAAACAGAAGGAGACAAGGTTGAGGCAGACACAATGTTTCATTACAGGATAATGACTACCATCTTTTCACAAAGCATCCTGTGTATGCTCAACAAAAAATAAGAGTGTTTTATATCTTACAGATATTGACGACTGTGCCACCCAGGTGACTGGATGTCAGCAGCTATGTCAAGATGGCATCAACACGTTCACCTGTGCCTGTCACTCTGGCTTCTCTGTGGATACATCAGACAGCAAGAGATGTGTCCGTATGTACAACAGTCACTCAATAGCTTCTTCAGACAAAAAGAGTTGGCAATTAGCAACAGTTTTGTTAACCCTTTCCCTGATAAATTCTCTTTTTAACCCTTTCCCTGATATAAAAGCATGTTCATGCATTTGCAAACAGAGTAGACCCTGATCAGACGGCTCCTATAGGAGCCACCTGAACAGGGTCTGCTCTGTTTGCTAATGGAATTTGAAATATTTGTTTCTTTACTTCCTAAAAGTGCTTCCATGTACCACCTTCCATATTTCATTATAACTAGTTTGTCCATGAATAGGTTTTGAAATGTGGAACAAACATTGAACAGGGAAAGGGTTAAATGCCTTTGCAAACAGAGTAGACCCAGATCAGGGAGTTTGTATATGATCAGACGGTTCCTGTATAAACTTTCTGTATTTCCTTTGACTTGTATTAAGCTCCCACCTGCTTTAACCTTTTCCCTCATATAGACAACAGAGATACAAGAAGCTTTATTTTCAGTCTGGTTTACAACAAATAACATTATCTATATCAGAAGCTATTTGCCGACTTTAGAAACATAAAACAATAACACTTTAAAACAAAACAGCCTGTAAATATAGGATAAAGTCTCAAGTTTAATTTAAATAGTTCTCACCATTTATGATTCTAAAAAAGTTTCCTAAAAGAAAAAATATAGTAAAGGGTTCACGGTCTCTAAGAACAGATATTACTGTTCAAACATTTTCTTTTCCTACAAAAGTATAGGTATGAACCAAAGTGTTATGATTTTAGTGGAATGTTGAGTTTCTAGACTTCTCGTGTAAATCCATACTTTAACCCTTCACTTGCTGAATTTTAAAATACATTTCTCCTTCTTTACCCATGCCCTGTTGTATAATTGTGTATCACTGTGTACAAGTATTTCTCTGTGCTATCACTGCTGTGGAGTGCACTGGTTGCACAATCAACTTGTAAATAGTGCAGACCCTGATGAGACAGCTCCTGCAGGAGCTGTCTCATATGGGTCTTCACTATTTACAGGCAGGTATATTGACGTGAATAGCAAGCGAAGGGTTAACCCTTTACTCCATAAATATGCCTTTCTACACCTTTGCAAACAGAGTAGACCCAGATCAGATGGCTCCTGTAGAAGCTGTCTGATCAGGGTCTGCTTTGTTTGCTTATGGTATTTTACAGTTCTGCCATGACTATAAATTCCTGTGTCCATGTGCTACTATAACAATTAATCTTATTAATATATTCATGGCATCATCCTTTCTTACATGAATATTCAAGGGTTCAAAGAAATTGAAGAAAATATATTTTTGTAATTATAACATTTTTTAGCAGTTTTTGCCAACGAACACAGACTTATTTCTGTAATAATTACTGTCAAGTATTTGTTGAACGATCCAATTTCTGATATGTTTGTAGAGGATACTGCTTGTACTGCTGCCCAGGTGACTGCATGTAATGGAGGGGTTACGTCCATAGCAACCTGTGCAGCGGTAACCGGGGGATCTGTCTGTTACTGTGACAGCGGCTATGCATTGAATTCCACCAGCTATTGCGAAGGTAATGAAAATAATGGCTGACATATAAAGAAAATAAGAAAAAAATTCAGTGTCATTTTATTTTAGTACAGTAAAACCTCTCTAAATAGGACATTAAATCTAGTATTAATATCAATTTTGAAGACAGGTGGCAGCTTAATGCAGGGTGAAAGTTATGCAGAAAGCTCCTCTAGGAGCTTTCTACATGACTTTTATCCTGCATTAAGCAGTCATCTGCCTAAAAGTAATTAAATTCTTCTCTACTAGAATTTTAAAATACATTTCTCCTTCTTTATCCATGCCCTGTTGTATAATTACATATATGTTCACTGTGTACAAGTATTTTGCTGTGCAATCACTGCTGTGGGGTGCACTGGTTGCACAATCAACTTGTAAATAGTGCAGACCCTGATGAGACACCTCCTGCAGGAGCTGTCTCATCTGGGTCTTCACTATTTACAGGTAGGTATATTGACGTGAATAGCAAGCGAAGGGTTAAATTCTTCTCTACTAGAATTCCGGTGTAGAGGGGTTTTACTATAGAATATGTAGTAGGTTTACCCTTTTCCTTATAGATAACACATTTTCATGCATTTGCAAACAGAGTAGACCAAGGTCAGATGATTCCCGAAGGAACCATCTGATCAAGATCTGCTCTGTTTGCATATGGAATAATATATATATTATTCTGTAGTTTCTCCCATGGCCAGAAGTTCCTGTGTACATGTGCTAATTAATGTGTTCAGCTCATTTATGTTCATGATGACTCATCAGATAAAGAGGTAAATGAAGTTTACAGAATTTTGTACTCAACCGGGATTTTGTTGTTTATGAAAAAAGAAAATTGTCTTTGTCTTTCAGACATTGATGAGTGTACAGTTGGCACTCATACATGCGAAGGAAGCACATGCACCAACACAGTGGGAGGTTTCACATGCACGTGTATCGCAGGCTTCCAGTATAAGACAGGATCAACACGAGTTTGTGAAGGTAAATATTTTGTTTTGTTCAGTAAATCGTTTTGGAATTTAATTTAGCACTAATATTTATAAAAGATTCCTTTAAAAAGTTTAAATGTTAAAATAAAACTGAAAAAACATTTTATATACATACTTGTATTTATTATACCCTACAATCAGTGTTTGTGCGAGTATACTGGAATCACCCTAGTAGTCACTTGGGTGGTAGGTCAGTTAATGGTTGTCTGTCTGCGTTTAAATATGGGCAGTTGGTGTCAAAAACTATACCTTCAGTTTAAAAGTTATTGAATTTGCATACATAATAATCACAAATGGCAAGGAAGCAATTTTCATGTTAGCCCATGTCACTGCAGATATATATCCCCGTGAACTTTGTGTATTTTTTGTCATTGGGCATGTAACATAGAGAGTTGGTGTTGCAAATCCTCCTTCAGTTTGAAAGCTGATGAATTTATATATGGTATACATAATAACCACAAATAGTAAATGGGCAAGACGTAATTTTTATGTGTTTAGCGCCAGACATTGCAGAATTATCTCCCTTTAAACTTTGAGTATTTTTATCAGCCCTTGGATTCTCGATCAAGGCTGCTGCAATAGTTCTAATTTCTTTTTTTTCACTATTGTAATTGATTTAGATAAATTTGTAATCGCAGTAACACACATATTTGAAGCTGTTGCATTCAGTAACCAAAAACTTTTTTTGGTATAGTCAATATATTAACCCTTTCCTCCATAAATACGCCTTTCTACGCCTCTGTAAAAGTCACTTCTTGAAACCTTTGTGATAAACAGAGCATTTTCTCCTTAGGAGCAAATGCTCTATTTATCACAATGGTTTCAAAACTACACAATTCTAAAATTTTCCTTTCCTTTAGTTAATGCTCCTTTTTGGTAGATTTATTCAAAGAGGTTGGATCTAAAAATAGCCTACGGGAAATGGGTTAAATCTTATCCTGCCAAGCCTGACCTGATTGGCTGTTGCAAAAAGCTTGGATCCAGTTGAGATTGCAGAATAATTCAACATTTTATTTGAATCCAGTATGTTTGACACTCGATCTCAATAGTTTCTCAAAAGCTTGAAACAAATGGAAAGAGTGCATCAGGTAGGTATTCAAATTTGGAATAAACATGGGACAGGTAAAGGGTTGACCCTTTGTTTGTTTGTTTTTGCAGAATTTAGCTTCTTATAATGCATTTTAACTCTGGCAATATTGTTTCTACAGACACCGATGAGTGTGCCAGTAGTACTACGAATGACTGCACGAGTCCAGCCTCGTGTGTGAACAACCCAGGCTCCTATACATGCTTGTGTCCCGCGGGGTATACCCTGGCCAGTGATGGACTTAGCTGTACAAGTATGTACTTATCTTACACTGTTTAAACCCTTTCCTTCACATAAATTCTTTCCCATGCCCTTATATTACAAGTAGAGCAAGCCCAGACCAGATGGCTACTGTAGGAGATGTCTGATTACGGTCTGCTGTGTTTGATACTGAAAAGATAATTGAGCTGACTTAACAGTGTCTTCTAATTCATATGCAAAAAAAGCCAAACAAATACCGACCGCTTAGGCTTAGTGGTAGAGTGTCCACCTCCGAAACAGGAGGTTCTCGATTCGATTCCTGAGGCAAGTCACACTAAAGATTTTGAAATTGGTAGTTATGGCTTCCCTCCTTGGCACTCAGGAATTAAGGGTTAGCATTACGAATGGTTCGTCGGTGTGTCCAGATTTTTAAAGAGACCGGCCGGGTATTAGTCCCTGGTGTGCCTCATAAACCACAAGGAGATCCAAAGTCAGAGATGCTGTGCCTTCACGGTGCTCTCCTAACAAAAAACGCAGCACCATGTAAAACACAAGGCGAATGCAAAACAATATGCAAAAATAAAATTTGAGCTAATAAATATACAGTCGAACTTTGGGATAACTCGAACTAAAAGTTCAGTCCTTCCAAAACTTACAATACAGAATTGCTGTAAAATGTATTACTAGGCAAATCTATAAACACATGTGCAAGTTAAGAGGTTGGGTCTAAAATAGTCTAGGAGGGAATGAGTTAACCCGTTCCTACTTAGGCTATTTTTAGACCTAAACTCTTTGATTAAATCTACTAAAAGGGAGCATTAACTAGAGAAAAGGAAATTTTCAGAATTGTGTAGTTTTGAAACCACTGTGATAAATAGAGCATTTGCTCTATTTATCACAATGGTTTCACAAAGTGACTTTTACAGAAGCCTCAAAAGGTGTCAATATATAGGAATGGGTTAACTAACCACGGGCTCTCATAGACCCCCTCCCCCCATTCTTAGTTATTCTTTGATGGTTATTGACAGGTTCTGCTATTAAGTTCATTATCATGTATTTTAAAACAAAAGATTCACTTTTGCAGTAACATATCATTTTGATATGCCCATGTTTTGTGTTCTTGAATAAAATAACTACACATATATTTCAAATACATGTATGATGAATATTTAAATTTCCAAAATTATCAAATGCTGCAATTTGCACGATTTATTATGCAGTGAGCTGTTCACAAAAAAAGAATATAATTGATTCCAACATGCTTTTATCACATTCTTTTCAGACATTGATGAGTGTGCCAGTCAATCAACCAATGACTGTGATAAGGACGATGGTATATGTGCGGACACAGTGGGCGGCTACACATGTTCCTGTAAGGCCGGATACACAGGCGATGGCATCATATGCAGAGGTAACACATCCAATCCAGGAGAATAGCTGAATCCAAATGTAATGTATGCACAATGGCTATAGGGTATATAGGTGTGCTCTCCTGGGAAAATTTAAAATTGTGCAGTTTTATTGTGATAAATAGAGCATTGGTCCTGTAGGAACAAATGCTCTATTTATTTCAAACTTTACAGAGGCGTCGAAGGTGTCAATATGATGAATGGGTTAACCCATTACTTTAGACCCAACCTCTTTGAATGTATCTACCGAAAAGGAGCATTTACTAGAGGAAAGGAAACTTTTACAGGGTTGCCACGCATCAGGGAATAGTCAGGGAAATTTAAATATTTTCAAGGTCAGGGAATAATCAAGGAATTTTGTGAAATGTCAGGGGAATTTGAAAATAAGGGTAAATGTCAGGGGATTGTCAGGGAATTTTGAGTAAAAAATGAGAACCAAGATCATGTCTTTTAAAGTTCGTCAAAAATATAACATAATTTATGACAAAAAGACCAAATGTCGCAATGTAAAATGTCAGGGAAATTCAAAATTATGTCAGGGAATTGTCAGGGAATTTTGTTTCCTCAGATTTGTGGCAACACTGTTTTAGAATTCTGTAGTTTTGAAACCATTGTGATAAATAGAGCATTTGCTCCTATGGAGCAAATGCTCTATTTATCAGAGTGGTTTCACCTTGCTTTAAGCAGCCACCTGCCTTTAACACAAAATACTTGATGTGATTTAGTGGCCGTTATAGAGAGGATTTACTGTATATGAATATTAATTAGCTTAATAATAACAATGGTATATGAACAAGAATAGTGTGTTTGGCACTAGTAAAAACTTATTTATACAGAACCATGTACAGGAGCCATCTGATCTGGGTTTACTCTGTTTACAAAAGGTACTAAAAGGTGTATTTATGAAGTAAAAGGTTAACTGCATTTTAAATAACACTTTTTACTTGTCCAGTATTTTCACACCTAACAGTTCTGATATATTTCTGTTTCAGATCTTAATGAATGTAATGAAGCAAACAACGGGGGCTGTGCTCAGGGCTGTACGAACACCATAGGTGGTTTTGAGTGTTTCTGTGGATCTGGATACAAACTAAATGCTGACGGGACGTCATGTGATGGTAAACCTTTCTTGTTAAATAATTCAAGAATTTTCGGTTTATCTTAGCAATGAATTTTCATTGCAAATTCAAAAGATCATTGTTGGATGTCGGTGTGTTTGTTACGGTAATGTTCATTGACCAATGAATGACCCGTTAAGGGAAAATCAGATGCAAATGATGAATGTTTAGTTCCCATATTATATATGGAAAAAATCAGTAAATTATTTATTTTATGCCCCTTAGATCTAAATTTGGGGCATTTTGTTTTTTGATCTTATATACTGTCTGTTTGTTTGTCTGAAACTTAGCCATAACTTTTGTACTACCTGTATTTGAGATGGAGGCTTCATACTCAAGGTATGTACGCTCATCTCATGAAGCTGCAATTTTGAGTAATGAAATGTCAAACTTCAAGGTCAAAGGTCAGAGAAACAGATAAAAGTTAGAGCGAGTGGGGGCATAGTGTTCAACCCTTATCCTGCTTAACCCCTTTCCTCCATAAATACGCCTTTCTACACCTCTGTAATAGTCTCCTGTTGAAACCATTGTGATAAATAGAGCATTTGCTCCTATAGGAGCAAATGCTCTATTTATCACAATGGTTTCAAATTACAAAATTCTAAAAAAAATTCCTTTTCTCTAGTTAATGCTCCTTTTCGGTAGATTTATTCAAATAGGTTGGGTCTAAAAATAGCCTACTTGTAACTCATTCAAACTTTTGAGAAAGTACTGACTGAGTACCAAACAGCTTAGATCCTGATGAGATGCTGAGTTACTTAGCGTCTCATCTGGATCCAAGCTGTCTGCAAATGATGGGTAGATTGCAATCAGCAGAATAAGGGTTAACAGATACATGTATATGCTTATCCTGGTTGTGATACTTGATAAATGTTAACCCCTTTCCCTGTTCTATGTTTATCCCAAATTTCAATACCTACTGAATATTCATGAACAAAACCGTTATAATGCAGTATGGAAGATGGAGCGTTTTAGTCATTTTAGAAAGTAAAGAAAAAGATCTTTCAAATTCCATTTATTAATAGCAAACAGAGCATACCCTGATCAGACGGCTCCTATAGGAGCCGTCTGATCTGGATCTACTCTGTTTGCATATGCGTGAAAACGCATATCTATGAGAGAAAGGGTTAACCCCTTTTGCTAAATATTTGTCTATTTGTAAAATTTAATATAATTTATTTTTGCATAAAATGGTTATTAGTAATATCGCTTGTTAGTGGATTACATTTTAAGAGCTGTTTAAATTTTGTCCTTTTCCTTTTCAGTATTCATGTAAGAAAGAATGACATCATGAATATTTATGAGCTGAATTTTTGCAATGTAAACTTTTCAAGCAAAATGTTTGCTTTGACAAAAACTGTCGAAACGCATCTATATCATTTTATAAGCAAATAGAGCAGACCCTGATCAGATTTCTATAGGAGCTGTCTGATCTGGGTCTACTCTGTTTGTAAATGTGTGAAAAGGAGTTTATATGCAGGAAAGGATTAAAGATAACTCAAAAAAAAATATTTAAATGTACAGAAGCTTTTAGCATTACTTTAGACCTTCATTAAGCTGACTGCACTTGAGAATTGTTTAGATTAGAAGCCTCTGTTATCTCGAAGTATGGATAATGGTCCCTTGAAGTTGGAGATGTAGAATTTCATCTGTACTTAGAGTAATTCGGGTTGTATTTTCTTTCAGATGTAAACGAGTGTGCGCCCCCAGCCACCAATCGCTGTTTCAATGACACTTATTGCAGCAACATCGCTGGCGGCTACACATGCACATGCCCTACGGGTCTCCTACTGAAGGCTGATGGCTCCACATGCTACTGTATGTTCTGCAGTTTAATTCTTTCCCGGTTCTATGTTTATTCCAAATTTCAAAACCTGAATATTCATGGACAAAATAGCTAAAATGAAGTATGGAGGTGGAACATTGTAGCCATTTTATAAAGTAAAGAAACAGATCTATCAAATTCCATAAGCAAACAGAGCAGACCCAGATCAGACGGCTCCTATAGGAACCCTCTGATCTTGGTCTACTCTGTTTGCAAATGCATGAAAACACATTTATATTAGGGAAAGAGTTAACTTTTTTGCTGTCCTTGTCACATTTGCAAACTGTGTGGATCCTGATGAGATGCTTAGTAACTTGGTGTCTCATCAGGATCCAAACTGCTTGTTACTGTTTTTGATTGAAAAGGGGAATGAATTAACTCATTCTCTCCTATTGATGCCTTATTGCGCCTATGTAAAAGTCACTTCTTGAAACCATTGTGATAAATAGAGCATTTGCTCCATAGGAGCAAATGCTGTATTTATCACAATGGTTTCAATACTACACAATTCTAAGAATGTTCCATTTCTCTAGTAAATGCTCCTTTTCGGTAGATTTATTCAAAGAGATTGGGTCTAAAAATAGTCTAGGAGAGAATGAGTTTAAACAAACGAAATTTGTAACAAATGACAATGACAATAATATTTGGCAGCGAAAGAATTAAAGTTACATAGTTAACCCATGATGTCATAGGCTATGTTTTAGACCCAACCTCTTTAAATAAATCTACCAAAAAGTAGAGAAAAGTAAACTTTTAGACTTTCGTAGTTTTGAAACCATTGTGGTAGATAGTGCTGTATCAGGTTGTGGGTAAAGTCAGGTTCTGAATAACTCAGGTTATGCTGTATATATTTACATATGTTTTTGGTATAATAATGAGATTATAAAGTGTTAACCCTTTCCTCCATGAATATTCATGTAAGAAATATTGATACCATGAATACAAATTAGATGCATTCTTCTAATAGTATATGAACACAGAAAGTTTGGGTGATTGCAGAATCTATAGAATCATTTCTGTATTATGTCATTAGCAAACAGAGCAGACCCTGATCGGACGGCTCCTATAGGCCCTGTCTGATCTGGGTCTACTCTGTTTGTAAAGGTGTAGAAAGGCATATTTATGGAGAAAAGGATTAAAAGTGGTTATGTACGATAATATCCAACAAGTCTCATCCTGGTCAACTTCCTATTTCAGCTGCGGAAGATTGTGACGCTACCACTAGTTGTGAATACAGATGTATCAAGATCGGAGGTGTTGACACATGTACATGTCAGAGTGGTTATACAGTGAACTCCGATGGCACCTGCACAGGTACATGGTCAGGTCATAATGTCACCAGCAATGACCTAGTTGAACTTCGATATCTCGAACTCGGATAACTCGAACTTCGGGATAACTCGAAAAAAAGTCCAGTCCTTCCAAAACTAACATTATAGAATTGCTCTAAAATGTATCGCTACAGATATCTAGAAAAACATGTGGCAGCTTAATACAGGTCTAAAGTAATGCTGAAAGCTCCTACAGGAGCTTTCAGCATTACTTTAGACCCGTATTAAGCTGTGGTCTTGACAAATCGTTCAGATGAGAAATCAGATGACTCGAACATCTGTTGTCTCGAACTAATTTGTACGGTCCCTTGAAGTTTGACTTTTCGAAGTTTGACTTTTGTCCAATATCATAATCACCACAGTTCATTATTATAACTAGCAATAAAAAGAAATAGTGATGTTGTAATCAGAGCAACAGATAGAGATTCCTACTCGGATACTAAAATTGTTTTTTATCCATCAAACTCTATGTTGTGACTACTCTTTAGAATTGTCTCAAAGAGACAATTCTAAAGAGTGGTCACAACATAGGGTTTGGTAGAGAAATAAAAGAAGTTCTTCTTGAAAATGTTTTAAGTTATGCATTTTATCTGGACCTCCATGTAATACCATTAAGGTGCAACGATATATCAGTATACTGGTTTATCACATAATCTGCCTTGTGGGAGTGCCGTAACAGAGTGCCGTAATTCGCGAAAATGCACTAGTGCATTTTTATGCAAAGTAGCAGTCACTAGCCAATCATAACGCTCATTTTAAGCGCTAGCCAATCGTAGCGCTGCATGTACGTCGTTCGTTGTATTACTACGCTGTTTGTAAGCAATGGCAGACATAGCCATCAGCTATAGCCTGTTTCATTTTCTATGGCATTTTTAAGGCTTATGTGATAAAAAGAATCTTACATTCACGTTCATTACAAATTATTTTCATGAAACTCGTTTACTATAATGAATATGACACTCGCTAAAGCTTGTGTCATACTATTACAGTAAACTCGTTTCATAAAAACAATTTGTAATTAACACTCATGTAAGATCCTCTATATATTGCGCTACAGCATTGATATGTACTGTGGTACATAGTCTCTGTATGACTACTGATATGTACTGTAGTATGAAGTCTCTGTATGGCTACTGATATGTACTACAGTACAAAGTCTGTATGGCTACTGATTTGTACTACAGTACAAAGTCTGTATGGCTACTGATTTGTACTACAGTACAAAGTCTGTATGGCTACTAATTTGTACTACATTACAAAGTCTCTGTATGGCTACTGATTTGTACTACAGTACAAAGTATCTGTATGGCTACTGATTTGTACTACATTACAAAGTCTCTGTATGGCTACTGATTTGTACTACAGTACAAAGTATCTGTATGGCTACTGATTTGTACTACATTACAAAGTCTCTGTATGGCTACTGATATGTACTACATTACAAAGTCTCTGTATGGCTACTGATTTGTACTACAGTACAAAGTATCTGTATGGCTACTGATTTGTACTACAGTACAAAGTCTCTGTATGGCTACTGATATGTACTACAGTACAAAGTCTCTGTATGGCTACTGATATGTACTACAGTACAAAGTCTCTGTATGGCTACTGATATGTACTACAGTACAAAGTCTCTGTATGGCTACTGATTTGTACTACATTACAAAGTCTCTGTATGGCTACTGATATGTACTACAGTACAAAGTCTCTGTATGGCTACTGATATGTACTACATTACAAAGTCTCTGTATGGCTACTGATTTGTACTACATTACAAAGTCTCTGTATGGCTACTGATTTGTACTACATTACAAAGTCTCTGTATGGCTACTGATTTGTACTACATTACAAAGTCTCTGTATGGCTACTGATATGTACTACAGTACAAAGTCTCTGTATGGCTACTGATTTGTACTACATTACAAAGTCTCTGTATGGCTACTGATATGTACTACAGTACAAAGTCTCTGTATGGCTACTGATTTGTACTGCATTACAAAGTCTCTGTATGGCTACTGATATGTACTACATTACAAAGTCTCTGTATGGCTACTGATATGTACTACATTACAAAGTCTCTGTATGGCTACTGATTTGTACTACAGTACAAAGTATCTGGCTACTGATATGTACTACAGTACAAAGTCTCTGTATGGCATTATTGTCTTCAATGTCAGAGCACTTAACACTTTACCCCATGAATATTCATGTAAGAAATAATGACATCATGAATATTAATTAGATCAATTTGCTAAAATAGCACATGGATTTTTCGCCATGGCAGAAACTGTAGAATCATTAATCTATGTTATATCATAATCAAACAGAGCAGACCCAGATTAGATGGCTCCTATAGGAGCCGTCTGATCTGGGTCTTCTCTGTTTGCAAAGGCGTATTCATGGAGGAAAGTGTTAATATCAATAGTGCAATGAATGCTACTGTATATTTAAGGCTCGCTGCCCCCTGCAATATCTATTTGATATATAAAGAACAAAGCTGTCTCAAGCTCATACTTTTTCTCCAATCTCGGGCACCATATAACCTATACAGTGTTGCAGTGCCATAAAACCCAACTCACTCACTCTTACAATTAATATGTGTGCAGTGTTGTTTAGAGTAATGCAGCTTTTAATGTTTTCATCAGTAAGGCATTGAACACTTCAAAATAAATGATGGCTGTAGTTTAACTCTGTTTTTGCATTAGATCAGTGGATTGCAATAAGTACAGTGAAATCTCGATTATTCGAATTTTTAGAATAGAAGAATTAAGACCCATTTTAGGCAGGTGGCTGCTTAATGCATGGTGAAAGTCACGCAGAAAGCTCCTAGAGGAGCTTTCTGCATGACTTTCACCATGCATTAAGCTCCCATCTGTCTTAAAGATCGGTAATGATTCGAATTTTAGTGTTCGAATAATCGAGATTTTACTGTATGGAGGGTGTGTGTGTGTGTAGCCGGGTAGAGATTGTGGTGAAACAATTGACAGGCTTAGAATGTGTGGCATGGTAGCTCAGTCGGTAGAGTGTTGGCATGGTAAGCCAGAGGCCCTGGGTTCGAGTCCAGTCGCATCACAACTTTTTCACCATGTTACATTGTTTTATTTTAGATATCAATGAATGCCAGGAGTCTGGTGCGGATACACTGTGTCCCACAGATAACAATGTGATTTGCCAGAACACTCCTGGGAACGTAGAGTGTGTGTGTAGTGACCCGACATTCTACAGACAAGTGCAATCAGACCTGTGTGTCGGTAAGCATGCTTCTGATACAGTGAACCCTCGTAACAACGGAGGTGTTTGTTTCCAGACATTTTGCTGGTATAACGAGGTTGCTGTTATAATGAGTTTAAATATGAAAGGAACCATATGGCCAGTTTTAAACTAGTACCAACAGGTGAACGCTTAATGCAGAACACAAGAAGTGCAAAAAGCTCCTTTTTGCACTTCTTGTGTTCTGCATTAAGTGATCACCTGTCTTATTGGCATTGCACCTTTTTATTCATTAAGTGATCACCTGTCTTATTGGCATTGCACCTATTTATTCGGTGGTTGTTCAAAGACTTTACGGTAATTTTGTTTCAATGCATACTGCCGGTATAATGAGGGTGCCATTGTAACGAATGCCGGTATAATGAGGGTTCACTGTATATAGATAGATTTATTCAGTAAAAATGTACATTTCACATGACAAACTAAATAATATACATGGCAAAACATGCATGACAAATTATCATGTCATGTTACATAAATACTAAAGATAACACAAGAATGTGAAAATCATACCTTATTTCCATTATGGTCTTTAAGTGTGCATAGTTGACCTGACAAGGAGTAGTATGCAGAAGAGTCTATTATCATATGAGTATAGAATCCGGAATAGAATTTATAATCTGATCTATATTAGACCATAAACAGACAGAGCAGACCCAGACCAGATAGCTGCTATAGGAGCTGTCTGATCTCGGTAAACTCTGTTTTCAAATGCATGAAAAGGCATTTGTTGGAAGAAAAGGGTTAAATTTACTGATTTTAACTGATGCATACTCATGTAAGAAATAAAAAAAACCATGATTGGTTTAAGAACACAAGATTTTGGGCCATGGCAGAAACTGCTGAATGATATGATTCTTTAAACAAACAGAGCAGACTCTGATCAGACAGCTGCTGTCTAATCTGGATCTTATCTATGTATAGGTTAGAGCTTATAAACTGCAGTCTTCGAAAATAAGACGGTCGATAACGCGAGCGAAGCGAAGCGTTTTAGGCCGTCTTATTTTCGAAGACTGCAGTTTATAAGCTCTAACCGATTTAGTGATTGCCCTACTTTCCAACAGGCTGAGTTTATAAGCCCCGCCCTCTGAGCAATGACAAACTTGTATATAGTTACGTGATTATGGTCCACCAAAAGCCACACTCGTTTATGCAAAATACTCACAAAACCCACCAATCAAACAAACGTCGTATTTGTTAAAATTCTCACGTGTTTATGTTTTGAAAATCCTATACAGTGAAACTGGTTTTGCGCCTTTTTCTTGTAAACATTGCCTTATTTGGCTGTGTCACATTATCAAATATTCCCCATCTGTGTTTTATACAAATTTCTGTAGTCCAAATAATTTAATGACCGACAGCAAACTGTGAAAAAATATATTTTTGTGAAAGACGGACGCAAAATCGCATAAACCTTTACCTTATGGTAAGTGACGTCTTTTGACCACTTTGCAAGCCAAGAAGACCCAGATCAGACAGCTCATATACTGTCTGATCAGGGTTCACTCGATTTGCACAAATTTAAATTTTCACTGCTAATGAAACCCGTATAAAAATACAGCTTATTAATATTAAACATTCATTATGGGTAGAATTTATTGAAATAAGAATAAACAGGTAAAGGCCTAAAACGATTACAAGTTTGATCGCTTACGTTTTGTTGAACGGATTACTGTTTTAAATACAGGTTTGTTCTTATTTCCTGATTTATTTGCTTATTTACATGAGTCCTTTTTCAATAATCCTGCTTCAACAGGTGGGGTGTTTCGTGATTTATTTGTAAATTTTAGTCAACGGCAGCCCCCTTTATTAGATCTATAATTCTGCCTCTCAGTTGTTTACATAGTCTTCCTCTCCACGTTTTACACACTTTTGAACACTTATGTACACTCGATTCCAACTTTAGTGTGTGAGTTCATCTTGGGATGGCGGAGTGTCGCATACCATTTTCAGGTCACCTTGACCTTGACCTTTGACCTCGATTTTACAAAAAGCTTATACCTTACCAGCTACAAAAACCTTGTCCGGAGTATATCTCCTATACCTTACCAGCTAAGGATTCCAAATTTGGTGTGTGAGTTCATCTTGGGATGGTGGAGTGTCGCGTACCATTTTCAGGTCACTGTGACCTTGACCTTGACTTTTGACCTCGATTATACAAAAAAGCTTGTTCGGAGCATATCTCCTATACCTTACCAGCTACGGATTCCAAATTTGGTGTGTTAGTTCATCTTGGGATGGCGGAGTGTCGCGTACCATTTTCAGGTCACTGTGACCTTGACCTTTACCTTTGACCTCAATTTTACAAAAAGCTTGTCCGGAGCATATCTACTATACCTTACCACCTACGGATTCCAAATTTAGTGTGTGAGTTCATCTTGGGATGGCGGAGTGCCACGTACCATTTTCAGGTCACTGACCTTGACCTTTGACCTCGATTTTACAAAAAGCTTATACCTTACCAGCTACAAAAACCTTGTCCGGAGTATATCTCCTATACCTTACCAGCTAAGGATTCCAAATTTGGTGTGTGAGTTCATCTTGGGATGGTGGGGTGTCGCGTACCATTTTCAGGTCACTGTGACCTTGACCTTGACTTTTGACCTCGATTATACAAAAAGCTTGTTCGAAGCATATCTCCTATACCTTACCAGCTATGGATTCCAAATTTGGTGTGTGAGTTCATCTTGGGATGGCGGAGTGTCGCATACCATTTTCAGGTCACCTTGACCTTTACCTTTGACCTCGATTTAACAAAAAGCTTGTCTGGAGCATATCTCCTATACCTTACCAGTTACGGATTTCAAATTTGGTGTGTTAGTTCATCTTGGGATGGCGGAGTGTCACGTACCATTTTCTGGTCACTGTGACCTTGACCTTTGACCTCGATTTTACAAAACGCTTGTCCAGAGCATATCTCCTATACCGTACCAGCTACGGATCCCAAATTTGGTGTGTGAGTTCATCTTGGGATGGCGGAGTGTCACATACCATTATATAAAAAAAATCATCGAATTGATATTCATGTTATTATTTCTTGCCTAAATATTCATCAGTTAACACTTTCCCTCATATTCACGTGTTTGCAAACAGAGTAGACCCAGACTAAACAGCTCCTACAGGGTCTGCTCTGTTTGCTTATGGTATGATATAGATTCTATAGATTCTGTCTGAGTAAAAATGCCCTGTTTTCATATGTAATTCTAAAAAACATTCTAATTGATATGCATGAAGTAATTTTTTCTTTACATAAATATTCCTCAGTTAAAGGGTTTATACTGTGTGTGTTACAGATATTGATGAGTGTCAGAGCAACCCGTGCGGCAGCAATGCCAAATGTGAGAACCAGCTGGGGGCTCTGCCCGAATGTCCCTGTCTAACCGGGTATACAAAGCCCAGCGGAAGCTGCATAGGTGAGTGCAACAAAGGCATTCTAGTGACGTATCATTTCCTCAAACCTGAAATAAATCCTTAGAATGTGTACTGGCATTTGCAAACAGTGTAGACCCAGACCAAAGGGCTCCTAGGGGAGCCCTCTGGTCAGGTTCTGCACTATTTGTCCATCAAAGTTCTCTAGCAAATTTATGCTTTTCATACTGAAAAACTGATTGAATGGAATATTCAGCATTGAACCGGTTAACCCATTACCTCATAGGCTATTTTTAGACCCAACCTGTTTGAATAAATCTATCAAAAAGGAGCATTTACATCACAATGGTTTCAAAAAGTTAATTTTACAGAGACATAGAAAGGCGTATTTATGGAGGAAAGGGTTAAAGGTTTTGAAAGGCTGTCTGTCACCAATAAAGACAGAAATTTTATTTTTTATGTCTGTTACCAAAAAAGACAGAAATTTTATTTTGTGTGTGTTGCCAATAAAGACAGAAATTTTATTTTGTGTTGGTTACCTATAAAGACAGACATTTTATTAGGGCCCTGCATTGAAAATGCAGGAGCCCTATAGGAATCACATTTTCTGTCCGTCCGTCCGTCCGTCCGTCCGTCTGTTTGATGTGATGCGATAACTCAAACAGTACTTCACATATTGGTTTCATATTGAGGGCATATGCTTAATATCATCAGAGGAAGATGCCTATAGGTTTTGGGTTGAATCAGATCACTATGTCTGGAGTTATCTGCCCTTGATTCATCAAAAATGCAGTCAACTTTTGTCAACACTTTTGATGTGATGCGATAAATCGCACAGTACTTCAATTGCTTTCATATTAAGGGCATATGCTTAGTATCATCAAAGGAAGACACCTGTAATTTTTGAGTTGAATCAGATCACTATGTCTAGAGTTATCTGCCCTTGATTCATCATAAATTCCATCTACATTTGTCAACACATTTGATCTGATGCAATAACTCAAAAAGTGTTTCACATATTGGTTTCATGTTAAGGGCATATGCTTAGTATCATCAGAGAAAGATGCCTATAGTTTTTGGGTTGAATCAGATCACTATGTCTACAGTTATCTGCCCTTGATTCATCCAAATGCCATAAATTATTGTCAACACTTTTGATGTGACCTGATAACTCAAACAGTAGTTCACATATTTGGTTCATATTAAGTGCATATGCTTAGTATTGTGAGATGAAGACACCTATAGCTTTTTGGTTGAATGAGATCATGTCCAGAGTTATCTGCCCTTGATTTATCAAAAATGCCATATTCAACAAAAGACTATCTGCAGGGCCCTCTCTGACTGAGTCAGTTTTCTAGTTTCGTGTGTGTTGCCAATACAGACAGAAATTTTATTTTGTGTCAGCTGTTACCAAAAAAAGACGTTTCAGCAGTATTTCAGTCATATCACAACGTCCAGCTAATTTCAGGTGGAGGAAGACCCCAGAGGGTCTTCTGTGCAAGATACAAATTGTATTGTTTCATGAACAGAAGAGGATCCAGGTAGAACATCCAATCTACCGCAAACCAGCTGGAAGGCTTTCTCATATGAAAAATCCAAATGCCCAGACCGGGATTCGAACCCTTTTGTGTCTGTTGCCAACTAGAGTCTTTAACCCGTTCCCTCATATTGATGCCTCCGCAAAAGTCACCTGTTGAAACCATTGTTATAAATAGAGCATTTGCTCCTATAGGAGCTAATGCTCTATTTATCACAATGGTTTCAAACTACAAAATCCTAAAAAAAATATATTTTTCTCTAGTTAATGCTCCTTTTTGGTAGATTTATTCAAAGTGGTTGGATCTAAAAATAGCCTATGACGGAATTGGTTAATTACACATAGAAAGTTTTAATTTCACCTAAATACATTCTTGAGGACATTATTCTATTTCATGAAAAAAATACTCGATTCTATATTTAGTCATTATTTTCAACCATTTTATCCATGAATATTCATGTAAGAAATAATGACATCATCAATATTAGTAAGATCAATTGTTATAATAGCACATGAACTCGGGAATTGTTTTACCATAACAGAAACTAGTAGTAAAACGGTGGTGGAACGTGAACGACCAAGTCAGATCAGATTTCTCTGTTTATTAAATATACCGATGTTTCGGTACTTACAAGTACCTTCTTCAGGGTTATACATAAAAATATCAAAAGCAAACTTTACTGAGGTAGGGTTTTTTCGGTGCCTTTCTAGTCACGTGATACGTACTGTGACGTTAAACTGTTGAATTGGTATCCAATGGAGATGAGACAGCTAAAAAATGGTGTATGCCTAAAATAAAGATAGTGGGCATATACCATGTTTTAATGCTGATTATTATGGTGGTATACTAGTTAACAGACGTAACTGTATGTAATTTAGGTATACTAGTTAACAGACGTAACTGTATGTAATTTAGTTTGTAAAAATGTACTGTGAGTAGAAAAACGAATAAAGAAACCAACCTGCAAGTCTTAAAGTTTTCTATGTGAAAATCCCATAGATAGAATAGATGAATATTTCTGTGTCTTTATCACTGTTTCTCTCGTCCATACATATCGTAGTGTTACTATCCGTTGAGGTTAAGTCCAGGGGTGTGGCTTCAAATGTTAAGTCGTCTGTGGTGCTGGGTTTTTCTGTGGGTTCTGGTAGTGGGCTGATTTGTCGTGGTACTCGTATCATTTCTGTTAAAAGTGGCTGGATGTCGTCTGGTTTAGTGTAGTTAGAAGGTCCTGGTATGATCCTAAATCGGGGTTTGGCCTCAAAGGGTGGTATCCATTTTTGAATTGGTTTTGGATTTGGAACGTCTACTTCTATTTTGATGAATTCTGTAAGGCATATGCTGTGGATGTTTTCTGCGTGTTTCTTGATAAAATCCCGTCTAGTGTAGGTTTTGGTGCAGCCTGGGCAGACGTAAATGAATCTTTTGGTTTCGTGTGTTCTCCAGTGTCTTTTCATGTTGAATATTGATCCTTTTATCATGAGATTGCACTTGGTGCACTGTCTTAATCTTTCCCCTATCAGTCTGTATTGTGGCGTGGAAGTGTCCATTTTACTGTATAATGTTAAGTCCGGAAGGTTGTTTAGTCTGAAATTGCTCGATGTAGCTTTCTTCTGTGCGTAGCCGAATGTTGTTGTTTTTTGTTGTTGTTGTTAGAACTGTAACGTCGAGATCGTGCGCTGAGTGCGAATTTGACGTAAAATGGCGGGAGACCGGTTTGTACTTATTTGTGCATCTTATATCATTTAGGTGTCCGTATAGGCGTTCCCTTAGTGTATTTCTTGTTTGGCCGACGTATTGTATGCTGCACTTGTTGCAAGTAATGATATAAATGACACTGGCTGATTCACAGGTGTATGTTCCTTGTATGAAGAATAACTTTCCAGTCGTTTTGATTTTGATGTTGGATTTTCCGTTCATGTAGGGGCAAGCTGCGCAATTTTTTGAACATGGATAGCTTCCTTTATTGGCTGGTTTTGGATGTAGGTCTGTTTTGACTAGTATATTACGTAGATTTTGTGGTTTTCTAAGCACTGTGAAAATTCTGGTAGACTGGAGGTTGCTGCAGGTGGGGCTTGACTGTAGTATTTGGAGGTTTTTGTCTATAATCCGGTTCATGTCTGGGTTTCGGGGGTTAACAGAAACTGTAGAATCATATCTATATTTATCATAAGCAAAAACAGCAGACTCTGATCAGACAGCTCCTGTGGGAGCAGTCTGATTTGGTTCTACAGTAGAAACTGTCCTAAGCAACTATTCATATGTTTAACATAGGAGTCTTGAAAAGCAGGTGATTGTTTAATGCAGGGCAAAAGTAATGCAGAAAGCTCCTAAAGGAGCTTTCTGCATTACTTTTCACCTGCATTAAGCTACCACCTGTCTTACACACCCATAGATATGTCTCCCAGGTATACTGGGGAGACATACTGTTTTTGTGGGCGGCATCCATCTGTCTGTCCGATTTTAATTTGTCCGGGTGGGTTCTCCAAAACCTTTGGTCGGATTTTCATGAAACTTCATAGGACTGATCTCAAAATTCACTGACAATTCCCTGACCTTGAAAAAATTTCAATTTCCTTTACTTTTCCCTGGCGCATGGCAACTAAGTGATTCTATCTGCTATTTGATTATTTCAGATATAAATGAGTGTGCTTCAACATCTGCAAATGGTTGCCATGACACCCTTGCAACTTGCACAAACACAGACGGAGGCTACACATGTGCCTGTAACACAGGATACTCAGGAAACGGTGTCACCTGTGCAGGTATATTGATGAATTTAACGCTTTCTCTGTTCAATATTCATGTAAGAAATAATGACATCATGAATATTTATCAACTGAATTATCTAAATTATGTCAAAAGCATACAGAGCAGAGCTTTAAATATCTATTAGCTGAATTTTTATAATGGCATATGTATACATGATTTTTTGGTATTGGTCGAAACTGAAGTGTCAGATCTGTTATAATTTAAGCAAACAGAGCAGCTGACTGATCTGGGTCTTCTCTGTTTACAAATGTGTGAGGGAAAGTGTTCAGTGGATATCATTTATATACACAGTTATATCATTACAGATGTAGATGAATGCGCCCTGGACATTCACGACTGTGACTCTGTGGTGGGAATCTGTACCAACACTGCTGGCAGCTTCACCTGCTCCTGTCCTAGCGGCTACACCCTTGCCACCAACCTCAAGTCATGCACAGGTACCAGTCGCCGACCTTTAGTATGTTAGAAGTGAATTAGTGATAACCTATGCAAACAGTTATGGATCCTGATGAGATCCTGATTAATCTTTCCTTCATATCAACACCTTTTCACAAATTTGCAAACAGTGTAGACCCAGATCAGACAGCTCCTATAGGAGCCTTCTGATCAGAATCTGCTCTGTTTGCTAATGGAACGTGATAGAACTGTTTCTATACTTTCTAAAATAGCTACAAATGTTCCAACTTCCATGTTATAACTTGTTTTGTTCATGAATATTCAGTAGGTATTGAAATTTGTTATAAACATAAAACAGGGAAAGGCTTAACCCTTTACCTGTCGAATATTCATAGAAAAAATATCTATTTGCTGAATTTTTATAATAGTGCATGAATACATGAATGTCTGATATTGGTACAAACTTTAGTGTCAGATTTATTATGATTTCATCAGCAAACAGAGCAGACCCTGATCAGATGACTCCTACAGGAGCCATCTGATCAGGGTCTGCTCTGTTTGCAAAGTCATGAAAAGGCATTTATATGAAGGAAAGGGTTAATACAGTGTCTTATCAGAATCCAAAAAGATTGTCACTTTGATTCAGAATCCAAACTCAGCGCTCCAGATAAGATGTGTAAATTAAACCATTTTCGAGATTAACTTCTTTATTTCTCTACCAAACCCTATGCTGTGACCACTCTTTAGAATCGTCTCTTCGAACTGATGCTAAAGAGTGGTCACAGCATAGGTTTTGGTTGAGAAATGATGATTTTAGTATTTGAGTTGGCGCTGTTATCTGTAGCTCTGTAAACAGTTTGTCTATCTGATTCCACATTTGAAGAAAAATGGTAGGAAAGTGAACTTTGACATTTCAGATGTTAATGAGTGTTCGACCAACAATGGGGACTGTGCGGATATCTGTACCAATACAGCTGGGGGCCACCTCTGCTCCTGTCAAACAGGCTTTCAGCTCAACCCTGACCAGAAAACATGTACAGGTAAGTAAGTCTATTGTCAAATACAAGTCACGGTACAAGAAAACCCATCCATATCGGATGTTCATTTAGTATAAATGATGGTAGCAGCTTAATGAGTCACACAGAAAGTTCCTTTTGCAGGTGGCAGCTTAATTGCTTGGAGAAAATCATGCAGAAAGCTCCTTTTGGGATATGGTTTTGCTTATATGAAATCATTTGCAGACGGTGTAGACCTAGATTAGTTACATTTAAATGCAGCATTTGATTAAAATCTCCACTGCTTGTCATTCATCAGTATTATCAATATGCTTAAGTTTAACAATTAAATACACTTAACCCATTACCTCATAGGCTATATTTAGATACAGCCTCTTTGAATAAATCTATAGAAAAGGAGCATTTACTAAAGAAAAGGAAACTTTAAGAATTTTGTAGTTTAAAACCATTGTGATAAATAGAGCATTTGCTCCTATAGGAGCAAATGCTCTATTCATCACAATGTTTCACAAAGTGACTTTTACAGAGTCGTCAAAAGTCGTCAATATGAGGGAATGGGTTAACCCTTTACTCCATGAATATTTATGTAAGAAATAATGACATCATAAATATTAATTACAATGTAGGTGTACATTAATTGTAATGATAGCACACAAAGATTTTTAGCCATGGCAGATGTAGAATCAGGTCTATATTATATCATAAGCAAACAGAGGAGACCCTGATCAGACAGCTCCTACTCTGTTTGCAGAGGCGTTGAAAGGTTAACCCTTTACTCCATGAATATTCATGTAAGAAATAATGACATCATGATTATTTATTTGATTAATTGTTATAATAGCACATGGACAAAGGAATTTTGGTTTTGGCTATGGCAGAAACGAAAGAATTGGATCTATGTAGTTCCATAAACAAGCAAAGAAGACCCTGATCAGAAGCTCCTGTAGGAGCCGTCTGATCTGGGTTTACTCTGTTTGCAAAGGCATGTAAAGATGCATCCATGGATTAAAGTGTTAAACCTTTTCCTGATAGATAACCTTTTGATGTCTTTGCAAACAGAGTAGACCCATATCAGATGTCTTCTGTAGAAGCTGTCTGATCAGGGTCTGCTCTGTTTTCCTATGTACAAGCACCAAATCAGATGAGCATTGGCGCCGAACACAGCTCTTGTTAGCTATTGTGATAGTCCGTCCGTCTGTCTACCTGAGTAGTGATCTGGTGACCCTCTACTGAAATTGCTTAAACTAAATTAATATGAAAAAAAACACCATGGCTACCAGGGATGGGACAACATTTCCTTATACATCTATATGGAAAACTTTAAAAAAAATTCTCCAGCATTAACAATCCAATTTAAATGACATTTATAGGAGCCATCTGATCAGGAGCTACTCTGTTTGCAAAGGCGTTAAAAAAGATATTCATATGAAGAAAAGAGTAAAAGTCTGACAGTCATTTCTTACTGATTTCTCTACCAATGTTTCAGCGGCCATCGCTTGCGAAACAGCATTTGCAGCTACATGTCAGCAGTCTTGTGCCAAGCAGTCAGGAACGGACACTTGTATATGTAACACTGGATACACTCTTACTTCAGATGGGAAAACTTGCACAGGTATGCATATATTAGCCCCAAGTTTAACCCTTTACTCCATGAATATTCATGAAAAAAAATAATGTCATCATGAATATTGATTAGAGTAATCATTATAATAGTGCATTATCACATGAAGTTTTGGACATTACAAAAACTGTAGTATCATATCTACAGTGAAACCTGTGAAAACTGGACCCTGTGTAAACCGGAATACTCTCAATACCAGACGATTTGTTTGGTCCCTTCTTTTCCCTTCTTTTCCCATTATGAAAATCTCTGTAAAAACTGGACCTTGTGAAGACCGGATACCTGACGGGTATTACCAAATATTTGTTTTATTGCAACACAAATTCACCTCTGTAAACCGGATATCAAAACTAGCCGACCGGAATGTAATTTTCTGAGAGGCCTCTGGACATACTTATGCAAAATGTCACCTTGCGCCATTGTTTACACAGTACAATTATCAATAGTCGGGATTAACGGTACGGCTAGGTATGAAATCTTGACCATTTAATGAAAAGGGGCCGAATGTGAAACTGTGATAACAAATAACATTAAAAAAAACGTGACTACATTTCAAACCTTACCTGTATCTACATAACCCTTTAGGATAAAGCTTTGAAACCTTACACTTTTGTTTACCATCACAAGCTTCATCTGTAGGCAAGAGTACATAACTCTGTCAAGCATTTTGACAGAATTATTTCTCTTTTTAACTTAGAATTTTTTGTTAAGGTTTTTGTTAAAGTCCACATATTTTCATAACCCTGTGAGATAAAGTTTTGGAACACTTGTTCGCCATCGCAAGCTTCATCTGTAGACAAGAGTACATAACTCTGTCAGGCATTTTGACAGAATTATGACCCTTTTAAATCAGAATTTTTTTGTTAAATAGAGGTTTGTTTGATTTGCAATCAAGGCAGCAGAGCGGTGGTATCCATCACCTTTAGTGATAGTTCTAGTTTCATAAGCAAACAGAGCAGACCCTTATCAGATGGCTCCTGTAGGAACCATCACATCTGGGTCTACTGGGTTCGCAAAGGCATGAAAAAGGGTTCATATAATGGAAAGAGCTAAACAACATTTCCTGATCAGAGCGCTCCTACTGGTATCATCTGCTGGCAAAGGTGGCAAAAGATGTATCTATGAGATACTGTTTTCATGAGGTTTTTACTTTCCATAATTTTACAGATGTAAACGAGTGCACGCCTACAAGCCCATGTGACTCTACGCGGGGTGTGTGTACCAACACAGTGGGGTCGTTCACTTGTGGTTGCAGTAATGGATATACATTGGGTGCAAACAACGCCTGCACAGGTACATATGCACATGTATTAACCCTTTACCTGTTCTATGTTTATTACGGATTTCAATACCTACTGAATATTCATTGACAAAATAGTTATAGTGAAATGTGGCAGGTGGACAAACATTGTAGCCATTTTAGAAAGTAAAGAAACAGAACTATCAAATTCCATTAGCAAACAGAGCAGACCCTGATCAGACGTCTGATCTGGGTCTACTCTGTTTGCAAATGCGTGAAAAAGCATTTACATGAGGGAATGGGTTATATATTCATATAAAAGAAGTTACTTTATGAATATTAATCAGCTGATATTTTTTTATAATAGATTGTGAGCATTGGAATAATTTATAAAGTCAGATACTGTAGAATCAGATCTATATTATTTCATAAACAAACAGAGCAGACCCTGATATGACGGCTGTTATAGGAGCCATGTGAGCTAGGTCTACTCTGTTTCAAATGAAAATGATTCTATCAGGTTCAATGGTTAGCCCTTTACTCCATAAATACGCCTTTATATGCTTTTGCAAACAGAGTAGACCCAGATCAGATATAGCTCCAACAGGAGCCATCTGGTCAGAATCCGTTCTGATTGCTTATGTCATGATATAGATCTGATTCTGCAGTTTTTGTCCAAGGAAAAGATTTCTGTGTTCATGCATCATATAAAAAAATAAAGTAATTGATATTCATAATGTAATGATTTCTTAGAAGTGTCAACGTTTCCAACACAAGCTAAACTGTAATATACATGTAGTATACTATTTGGCATGGGAATCAATGAAATGATGTTCATCTTTTATTGTTGCTGTTTTTCAAAGAAGTCATAATTTTGGAGTCATTTGCATTGGCAATGTTTTCAATATATCTAGAGCTAGTCCCATGAAACATACATTACCATCACAAAATGACACAATTGGAATAAAGGCCATAATCCTTAAATGAATATTACCAGAGTTTCGTCCCTTTGAAGCATGTTACAATTTTATTAAGATTTGTACCTGCCTGTGGTGCTCTTGTTAGATTGGAAAAAGTGTTTATTTTAATTCATGTGCATTCAAGTATAAAATCAAGAGATTTATATTTTAAAGATCGTGACGGTGGCTTGTCTGCCTGGGCTACCTGGGCATCGTGCTCCGTGGCCTGTGGAGTTGGGATTCAAAGCAGGACCCGAGCCTGTGATAGCCCGTCCAAGGAGGGAAATGGAGCTGACTGCAGTGGGGACCCGTCAGAGAGCCAGACATGTACACTGTCTGATTGCCCTGGTAAGAGATATACAGGAAACAGAATAGGCCTGATACCTGGTCCCCCTGCCTATATCCTGATACCTGGTCTGTCTGCTAACATCCTGATACCTGGTCCCTATCCATATTCTGATACCTGGCCCTGCCCATATCCTGATACCTCACCCTGCCTATATCCTGATACCTTGTCCCTCTGCTAACATCCTGATACCTGGTGCCTGCAAAAAAAAATAATATTCTGATACCTAGCCTTGCCCATATCCTGATACCTGGCCATTTGCTAACATCCTGATACCTGGCCCCTGCCCATATTCTGATACCTGGCCCTGCCTATATCCTGATACCTGTCAGAGAGCCAGACAGCCTGATTGCCCTTGTTAGAGACATACAGAAAGTCCTGATACCTGGCCCCTGCCTATATCCTTATACCTCCCCCCCAAAAAAAACCCCAACCCAAACAAACCTGACCCTTACCTAATACCTATATCCTGATATCTTGTTATTCTGCCTACATCCTGATACCTTGTCATTCTGCCTATATCCTGATACCTTGTTATTCTGCCTATATGCTGATACCTTATTATTCTGCCTATATGCTGATACCTTGTTATTCTGACTATATCCTGATATCTTGTCATTCTGCCTATATCCTGATATCTTGTCATTCTGCCTATATCCTGATACCTAATAATTCTGACTATACTGATACCTTGTCATTCTGCTGATACCTGACCCATACCTAATACCTATATCCTGATATCTTGTCATTCTGCCTATATCCTGATATCTTGTCAATATGCCTATATCCTGATACCTTTTCATTCTGCCTTTTTCCTAATACCTTTTTATGCCCCCAAAGCTAGGCTTTGGCGGCATACAGTGATCGCACCGTGCGTGGGTGTGTGGGTGGGTGTGTGGGTGTGTGTACCTTTTGTCCGGAGTATATTTCCTTTGTCACATCAGCTACGGATACCAAATTTGGTGTGTGAGTTCATCTTGGGATGGCGGAGTGTCGCGTACCATTTTCATGTCACTGTGACCTTGACCTTTGACCTTGATTTTACAAAAAGCTTGTCCGGAGCATATCTCCTATACCTTACCAGCTACAGATTCCAAATTTGGTGTGTGAGTTCATCTTGGGATGGCGGAGTGTCGCGTACCATTTCCAGGTCACTGTGACCTTGACCTTGACCTTTGACCTCGATTTAAAAAAAAGCTTATACCTTACCAGCTACAAAAAGCTTGTCCGGAGTATACCTCCTATACCTTACCAGCTAAGGATTCCAAATTTGGTGTGTGAGTTCATCTTGGGATGGAGGAGTGTCGCGTACCATTTTCAGTTCACTGTGACATTGACCTTTGAATGATTTTACAAAAAGCTTGTCCAGTGCATATCTCCTATACCTTACCAGATACGGATTCCAAATTTGGTGTGTGAGATCACCTTGAGATGGCGGAGTGTCGCGTACCATTTTCAGGTCACTGTGACCTTGACCTTGACCTTTGACCTCGATTTTACAAAAAGCTTATACCTTACCAGCTGCAAAAAGCTTGTCCGGAGTACATCTCCTATACTTTACCAGCTACGGATTCCAAATTTGGTGTGTGAGTTCATCTTGGGATTGCAGAGTGTTGCGTACCATTTTCAGTTCACTGTGACCTTGACATTTGACCGATTTTACAAAAAGCTTGTCCGAAGCATATTTCCTATACCTTACCAGCTACGGATTCCAAATTTGGTGTGTTAGATCATCTTGAGATGACGGAGTGTTGCGTACCATTTTCAGGTCACTATGACCTTGACCTTGACCTTTCACCTCGATTTTACAAAAGGCTTGTCTGGAGCATATCTCCTTACCAGCTACGGATTCCAAATTTGGTGTGTGAGTTTATCTTGGGATGGAGGAGTGTCGACGGAGTGTCGCGTACCATTTACAGGTCACCTTGACCTTGACCTTTGACCTCGATTTTACAAAAAGCTTGTCCAGAGCGTATCTCCTTACCAGCTACGGATTCCAAATTTGGTGTGTGAGTTTATCTTGGGATGGAGGACTGTCGCATACCATTTTCAGGTCACTGTGACCTTGACCTTGACCTTTGACCTCGATTTTACAAAAAGGTTGTCTAGAGAATATCTCCTATACCTTACCAGCTACGGATTCCAAATTTGGTTTGTGAGTTTATCTTGGGATGGCGGAGTGTCGCATACCATTTTCTGGTCACTGTGACCTTGACCTTTGACCTCGATTATACACAAAGCTTGTCCGGAGCATTTCTCCTATACCATACCAGCTACGGATTCCAAATTTGGTTTGTTAGTTCATCTTGGGATGGCGGAGAGTCGTGTACCATTTTCAGATCACTGACCTTGACCTTGACCGTTGACCTCAATTTTACAGTCCGGAGCATATCTCCTATACCTTACCAGATACAAAAAGCTTGTCCAGAGCATATCTCCTATACCTTACCAGCTACGGATTCCAAATTTGGTGTGTGAGTTCATCTTGGGATGGCGGAGTGTCACATACCATTTTCATGTGCCCTTGACCTTTGACCTTGATTTTACTAAAAGCTTGTCCGGAGCATATCTCCTATACCTTATCAGTTACAGATTCCAAATTTGTAATTTGTAAGTATTGGACAGATATGCTTAGACAAATAGTGTAGACCCAAATCAAACTACAGGGTCTACACTGTTTGCTACTACATTAGCATGAATCAGACATTATAAAGAGCTCTAAATACTATTCGTACATGGGTAGGCCATGCTGTTCAAATACTTGCAGTGTAAGAACTTTCAGATGAATTACAGCATTATAACAATATAGACCCATATAAGACAGCTCCTGTAGGAACTACTGGGTCTTCATTGCTTGCTTACAACACTACCTAAATCAGATGCTTTACATGCTTATGCAAAGAATGTAGATCCATATTAGGTAACTTCTGTTGCAGCTGTCTAAGAGCCAGTGTTACATGAAACTTTGACCATGTGTTTAGAATTGACTGAGGGTATGTTTTTAACGTTAAGGATCGACATAGGGTCTTTCTTAAACGTTAAGAATCAACTTAACAGTCAACACAGCATGGTTTTTTAGCATTGAAATTTGACCCTGGGTCTTTTTTTTAAAACGTTAAGAATTTACCCAGGATCTGTTTTTAACGTTGACAATCAACCCAGGGTCCTTTTTAACGTTGAGAATGACCTAGGGTCCTTTTTAACTAAGTTTCGACCCTTGGCTCTTTTCTTAGCTATCATAATCGTCAAAGGTTCTGTTTCTAATGTTAAGAACTGACTCCTGTGTCATTTTTAACAGCATCAAAATTTCATGTTACACCTGCATTACATTGTATTGTTTTTCCGCCAAAATGCATTTCGGTGTCAAACACTTTGGGGGCATTTGTCGCCCGTGACGACTCTCTTGTTCATTCTGCCTATATCCTGATACCTTGTTATTAATTCTGCCTATATCCTGATACCTTGTAATTCTGCCTAAATCATGATACCTTTTAATTCTGCCTATATCATGATACATGTACCTTGTTATTAATTCTCCCTATATCATGATACCTTGTTATTCTGTATATATCCTGATACCTTGTCATTTTATATATATCCTGATACCTTGTCATTCTGTATATATCCTGATACCTTGTTATTCTGTATATATCCGGATACCTTGTTATTCTGTATATATCCGGATACCTTGTTATTCTGTATATATCCGGATACCTTGTTATTCTGTATATATCCGGATACCTTGTTATTCTGCATATATCCTGATACCTTGTCATTCTGTATATATCCGGATACCTTGTTATTCTGTATATATCCAGATACCTTGTTATTCTGTATATATCCGGATACCTTGTTATTCTGCATATATCCTGATACCTTGTTATTCTGTATATATCCGGATACCTTGTCATTCTGTATATATCCGGATACCTTGTTATTCTGTATATATCCAGATACCTTGTTATTCTGTATATATCCGGATACCTTGTTATTCTGTATATATCCGGATACCTTGTTATTCTGCATATATCCTGATACCTTGTTATTCTGCAGTGTTGCAGCCAGGATGTGCGATCGCGCGATTCCCCCCTTTTTCTGAAAAATCCCCCCTCTTTTTCACTGGAGGGGGCGCCTAGTCGCGCACTTAAGTTTCAATATTACTTTGCTAAAAAATTCCCTCCCTCAGGCTGTCAAAACAGTTTGTAGCGAGTACCGGTATAGCTTTCAATTCATATCGAATCTGAACCGGATGTTTGTCAACTGTCATGTATAGGTAAGGCTAAAAGGCGGTTCGGTACAGTAACTTAGCTATCATATTCCATGGGACCTCGAAAATTCCAGATACGTGAACAGTTGTCTGCCCAAGATCTACAGTTTTTTGTGACTACTCTGTTAATTAATTGTGCTTATGATAAAACAATAAAACACCACTCACAACTGATAATTTATAACTCATGGAGTAAAGTAATGTTTGCCTGTCCCGGTCCGACTTTTAGTCTTCATGCCCTTAGCCTATATTCTAGTAAAATAAAATGAAAACAGTAAAAACGTGTGTGCTGTAAAAATCGTCAAAAACCAATATATTAAAGAAAAATCAGCGACTGCTTTGTAGTAGGTACCCTTCCTATAACAAAAATCGGCCCAAATTCAAGTGTCAAAGTTACGTAACCGAGTTATTCATCTTCCACAAGTCGGAGACAGATTAGTCCTGTAGAAAACAGGGAAATCGACCGTGTTGAACCCATTGCGGTAGATTTGCATTGATATTGTTGTGAAATAAAAATCCACCCCCCTATTTTGAACAAATTGCCCCTAATTTTCAAAGGGAGGGGGGAAAATCGCCCCTCATTTTAAAATCCTGGCTGCAACACTGATTCTGTATATATCCGGATACTTTGTTATTCTGCATATATCCTGATACCTTGTCATTCTGCATATGCATGCCTCTGTGTTGTACATGTTAACAATGCCAGATATTTGAAATTATTATGTGTGGGTTGTTTACAAGGTAAGATTTGTTAATTATCATCTGTGGGTTGTTTACAATGTCAAATATGTTAGTTATCTGTGGGTTGTTTAAAATATCAGATATATTAACTATTATCTGCGGGTTATTTACAGTGTCAGATCTGGAGAAGCGGTTTGGAGTCTGGTTAAAAATGTCAGGAATGACCCTGGTTCAGGTAAGTGAATACTTTCAGCTTTTAACCCATTCCCGCATATTGACGCCTTTTGACACCTCTGTAAAGGTCACTTTTTGAAACCATTGCGATAAATAGAGCATTTGCTCCATAGGAGCAAATGCTCTATTTATCACAATGGTTTCAAGACTACACAAATCTAAAATTTACCTTTTCTCTAGTAAATACTTCTTTTCGGTAGTTTTTTTTTTCCAAGAGGTTGGGCCAGAAAAAAGCCTATGCGGGAATTGGTTAACTGGCTTTGACCACTGAGTTTTCAATGTAGAATGGTGCATGATTGTTTATTAATGATAAAGTCTATTCAGTATGAAAGGGTATACTTTGTGAGAAGATTTTGAATGACAAACAGTGCAGAGGCTGATCAGAGGGCTCCTCTAGGAGCCATTTCATCTAGGTCAGCACTGTTTGCAAAAGTTCATATACTGGCTTGTTGCATTGGAAAATATCACACTGTTGGCTATATAAACTTGTTTTAGACATTGGTTTAGACATTATTAGTATTATCTTATCATCAGAGTACTGTGACTTATTTCTGAAAAATTTGGTGCATGAATGTCATCTTAATAATACTGAATTTAAGCATTCAACTGGGGAAACGGTGTCCTACGGGACAGCTCTGTGGGTGAACTCTGTTACAGTGCACTGTGAGTGCCCTGAGGGAAGGTGCCTGGTAGGACAGTGCACTGGGTTCCCTGGTGCCCCGTGGGATAGTGCTTTGTGGGACATTACACTGCAGGTTCCCTGGTGCCCTGTGGGACAGTGCAAAGTTGGTTCCCTGCCAGATGGTGCCCTGTGGGAAAGTGCTCTGTGGGTTTTCAGGTGCCCTGTTGGACAATGCAATATGTGTGCCCTGATTATCTGTGTGACACTGAACTGTAGGCTTTCTGGTGCCCTGTGGGACGGTGCCCAGTGGGGAGATTTGAAGTCATAATCATTTAATTATAAAGGTTTTTCTAAACCATCAGGGCACTATGGGTACATTTGAAGTCATAATTGATTCCTTACACGGCATTTAGTTAGGACATCAGTGTCCATTGGAAACATCTTTAGTCAAATTTATTAGGGCCCTGCATTGAAAATGCAGGAGCCCTATAGGAATCACATTTTCTGACTGTTAAACCTTTCCCTCATATAAACATGTTTTCGCGCATTTGCAAACAGAGTAGACCCAGATCAGACAGCTCCTATAGGAGCCATCTGATCAGGATCTACTCTGTTTGCTAATGGAATTTGGTAAATCAGTTTCGTTAGTTTCTAAAATGGCTACAATGTTCTACCTTCCAAATTTAAGTTTGTCCATGAATATTCAGTAGTTATTGAAATTTGGAATAAACAGGGAAGGGTTAAACTTAGTTCTAATTCTGGTTTTTAAAACAGGTGATAGCTTAATGCAGGATAAAAGTTATGCAGAAAGCTTAGGATCTTCAAACTTGCAGCGGTGATGACCACTAATGACCCCTATTGTTTTTTAGGTCACTAGTCAAAGATCAAGGTCACCATGACCTCAACTGGCAGGCTCGTACCCAGGTGGGGGGCTCGGGGGCCCGGGCCCCCCCAGCTGGCTCCCAAGATACCATTTTTGTTAATGGGCCCCTTTTTAGTTTTCAGCTAAATCTACCGATTTGAAATTTTACCAAGGCAATTTTTTAGTGACTGATATTTTCCTACCTCGGGGAGATTATCTTTAGTTCTCTACACAGACAGACCACCTTTAGCATGCTGTCATGCTGTGATCCACGCTTGGTCTATTTTGCCTATTTTGGTATAGACCAATCAGTGGAACCCCGCGGAGAACACCCGAATTACGTAATCACGAGTTGGTTCCAGTTTTCGCTATACTGAAGTTTAGCAAATAAATTGTTCAGGAACCAGTCGTGTCAAAATGCAAATTGCTGCGTTTCCACAAATACCACATGTGGCACGTATATTAATTGAGGAAACATTGTCGCAAAATTAAGACGATGGGAATGACGTATCAAGATGCTATAGCATAGCTACAAAAAACAGTATGCACTTTGACTGATAAGCGTTTTACTGACATTGATCAGTAACTAGTAATGAAAAAATAACTCTGAACATTTCGAATGATAAAAAAAGTAGAAATGATCTTCGTCCCCAGGCCGATTGTACTGAATAGATCAAGGGTTTTTTAATGTTTTTTCATGGATTTGTTTTGTAACTTGAGATTGGGAATTTTCCTCCCAAAAATGGGTGCAAAACACACCTTTTGCTATTGGAAATATACCCGAATAAGGGCTATAAAATCAGCCAATATATTATTGTAAAATAAGATAAAATGGAATGTCGTTTTCATTGTATACTTAAATCTGTTATAACCAGGTGAGCGAATAAGGGCCATCATGACCTTCTTGGTAAACTGTAATATTTGATGTTTGTAGTTTTGATCAGAGTTGTTTTCACATTTAGAATAAAGACATAAGCGGATGCTAGTTCTGAGATGAATAATGCAGAGTCTGTCCATGGAAAAAAACTTTAAGCATAATCAAATGTCTGTCTGTCTGCCAAATTGCCAATGGCAAAATACTTTAACCATGTTCATATGTGTGTCTGTCAATGGCAAAAAAACTTTAGCCTTGATCATAACTTTTGGTGTTAATTTAATATAATTATACAAAGCCCCTGCATTGAAACATTGGTGATCATTCATCATGCTTTAAGTCTATACACTGAAATCCAGGTGTAAAAAGGAGCCGATTTCCCCCCCCCCCCCACCCCCCCCCCCCCCAGCAAAAAAAATCTGGGTACGGCCCTGACTGGTCAAATGGTTTCCAATCAATAACTGCTCATGGGTTTGGCTTAGGATCGTCAAACTTGCTGTGGTGATTAGTCATGACCACTAGATGGCCCCTATTGTATTTGAGGTCACTAGATCAAAGGTCAGGGGGTCTATATATATATGTTTGCAATCTGTTGTTATTCCTTATAAGGTTGCTATAGAAAGGTTCCACTGCTTACACATATGTATGTTCATGTTGCCAATATTGTTGGTTTTACAGTTTGCTTTGTCGAGGGACGTGTTTAAACAGGTTATGGCCAACAGTATCAACTCTTTTTGTAACTTGAATCAGGACAATGCCAGAACCTGCTGTGGAAACAACCTCAGATTCAGGTGAGTACAGAAATGTATTAATAACCTTAGATACAGATGAGTACAGAAAAAATAGAAACAACCTCAGATACAGGTGAGTACAGAAATGTTAGAAATAACCTCAGATACAGGTGAGTACAGAAATGATAGAAACAACCTCAGATACAGGTGAGTACAGAAATGATAGAAACAACCTCAGATACAGGCGAGTACAGAAACGATAGAAACAACCACAGATACAGGGTGTAGTACAGAAATGATAGAAACAACCACAGATACAGGTGAGTACAGATATATTAGAAACAACCTCAGATACAGGTGAGTACAGATATATTAGAAACAACCTCAGATACAGGTGAGTACAGAAACGATAGAAACAACCACAGATACAGGGTGTAGTACAGAAATGATAGAAACAACCACAGATACAGGTGAGTACAGATATATTAGAAATAACCTCAGATACAGGTAAGTACAGAAACGATAGAAACAACCACAGATACAGGGTGTAGTACAGAAATGATAGAAACAACCACAGATACAGGTGAGTACAGATATATTAGAAATAACCTCAGATACAGGTGAGTACAGAAATGATAGAAACAGCCTCAGATACAGGGTGAGAAC
This sequence comes from Azorinus chamasolen, assembly GCA_963576725.1. Taxonomy (NCBI): domain Eukaryota; kingdom Metazoa; phylum Mollusca; class Bivalvia; order Cardiida; family Solecurtidae; genus Azorinus; species Azorinus chamasolen. Next base: position 35,427,491 of record OY755244.1, read on the forward strand.
AGAAATGATAGAAACAACCACAGATACAGGTGAGAACAGATATATCAGAAATAACCTCAGATACAGGTGAGTACAGATATATTAGAAATAACCTCAGATACAGGTGAGAACAGATATATTAGAAATAACCTCAGATACAGGTGAGTACAGATATATTAGAAATAACCTCAGATACAGGTGAGAACAGATATATTAGAAATAACCTCAGATACAGGTGAGTACAGATATATTACAAATAACCTCAGATACAGGTGAGTACAGATATATTAGAAATAACCTCAAATACAGGTGAGCACAGAAATGATAGAAACAACCACAGATACAGGTGAGTACAGATATGTTAGAAATAACCTCAGATACAGGTGAGAACAGATATGTTAGAAATAACCTCAGATACAGGTGAGTACAGATATATTAGAAATAACCTCAGATGCAGGTGAGAACAGATATATCAGAAACAATCTCAGGTACAGATGACTACAAAAACAAATGCTGTTTTTATCACAGTGCTTTCAAAAGTGACTTTTACAAAGGTGTCAATATGAGGGAATTGGTTAACCCTTTATTGTTTTATAATGATACATGAACAAAGAATGTTTTAGCCATGACAGAAACTAGAATCATAATATCTATATCATGTCATAAACAAACAGAACAGATCCTGATCAGACGGCTCCTGTAGGATCTGTCTGATATGGGTCTACTCAGTTTGTGAAGGTTTAGAAAGGCGTATTTTATGGAGTAACGGGTTAAGGAAACCTCTCCATATCTTGTATAACCCATCCATTATTCATGTTGAGGGAGCCACAGCAAACAAATCTTTACTGGTAAACGCCATGGATGCCGATGGGTTCAGCAAACAGTGCAGACAGGGATCAGAGGGCTCCTTCAGGACAACCTGATCTGGGTCTACACTGTTTTTCTTTGTTTTTCTTAACCCTTTCCTAAACCCATTCCCTCATAGGATATTTTAGATCCAGCCTCTTTGAATAAATCTACCAAAAAGGAGCATTAACTAGAGAAAAGGAAAATTTTTAAAATTTTGTAGCTCTGAAACCATTGTGATAAATAGAGCATTTGCTCATTAGGAGCAAATGCTCTATTTATCACAATGGTTTCAAAAAGTGACTTTTACAGAGGCATAGAAAGGCGTATTTATGGAGGAAAGGGTTAACATAAACATGCTTTCAGGCATTTGCAAACAGAGTAGATCCAGATCAGACAGCTCCTATAGGAGCCGTCTGATCAGGGTCTGCTCTGTTTGCTAATGGAATTTGAAAGTTCTGTTCCCTTACTATCTAAAATGGCTACAATTTTCTACCATGCATATTTCGTTGTAACTATATTTGCCATGAATATTCAGTAGATATTGAAATTTGGAATAAACATAGAACAGGGAAAGGGTTAAGCGACACTTGGCATAAATGGAAGAATCACTTATGTAAGAAATAATGAATTTTTAATAAGCTGATGTTTTCTGATTGCTTATGAACACTTGGCCTTGGCTGAAACTAAAGAATCAGGGTCCCTGCTTATAAAGCTTTTAGTTGAGTCTGAGTTTCGTTCTCAAGCTTTTGATTGGTCAGATTTGAATTCTCAAGCTTTTGATTGGTCAGATTTGAGCCAAAGGCTCAAATCTGACCAATCAAAAGCTTGAGAACGTTCTCAGACTCAACTAAAAGCTTTATAAGCTTGGACCCAGATCTATATTATTCCACAGGCAAGCATATCAGACCCTTATCAGTTGTCTCCTACAGGAGCCATCTCATCTTGGTCTACTCTATTTGCAAATGCTCGAAAACATGTTTATATGAAGGAAACATGTTTTCAGACATCTACAAACAGATTAGACCCAGATCATATTGCTCCTAGAGGAGCTGTCTGATCAGGGTCTGCTCTGTTTGCTAATGGAATTTGATAGATCTGTTTCTATACGTTCTAAAATGGCTGCAATGTTCCACTTCCCATATTTCTTATTAACTGTTTTTTCCATGAATATTCAGTAGGTATTGAAATTTGGCCTAAATACAGAACAGGTAAGGGCATTAAAAGGGTGTATATGTGGAGTTAAGGGTTACTGAAGTAAAGGTTTAATTCTGACATTGTCTCCTTTTTGTTTTCCCATAGTCCGACGACATTGATGCTATTCACGTCATCTGACCAGATTTCCCTCGTTGACGGGTACCCTACCTATGACACTGTTAACAACCAGCTGCAGATCTTACTCACCGTCGCCTACCGGAGTGATAACACTCTCTGTGCCTCAGGCACGACTGGCAGACGTAAAAGGGCAGTGTCCCTGGCCATTGGTCAGGAGCTGATGTCACAGGGCCTCCTGCTAGATCTCATAGCCGACCTGTAAGTTGCCATATACATCAAAACTCGTCTGAACAGGACTTTTAGTAGGATGGATGGATGGATTTAGCATCTAAATTTGCATACAATTTACAAGATATTAATAAATAAAATGACATATTTAAAAATATGGTAAAATCAAAATTGTAATGATTTCCATATGAATATTTAAATGTTACATAGGAGCAATTTTTAATCAGTTATATTGAAATATTACAGTAGTGTAGTTCGACTAAATCAAATGGTATTTATATGTTAAAAATGATGATGATAAAAAATAGATATGTTGACTTTGATGATGACTTGGAAGAGTATGCCGATGCTGGGAAAGCCCAGAAAAGTTCGAAAACTTATTTCCACTGGGGTCCCGAAATTAGAAGAAATGCTTATAATATCTTGGAAAAAAATGAAAGTAAATATGGTTCAACTGAAAAATAAAATTTATATGAAATGTTCGTCTTCAAAAATTACAAAATGCCTATTTTATAGCATTTGGTCAATATAATATTTATATAGTCTAAAATCCAGTATGAACATCCAATACTGTTCCAGGTTAAAAAAAAAATCTTTTTTGAACTTTTTGTGGTTTTTAAACAAACTGCTTTTTCTTTGGCAATGAATTCCAAATGTTCTTGCTGGTAAAGTAGAAAGTTGAGGATAACAAATTGTTTAATTTACCTTTACCTTTATGAAAATTAGACTCACTTTTCCTTGTGTTGTATGAATGTACTTCTGCAGTTTTAGTAAAATATATTTTCATATAGGATGGACAGTGATCATTAGAACTACATGTTTTTAGGCAGAAAATCTCTTAACCCACTTAACCCATTACTTCATAAGCTATTTTCAGATCCAACCTCTTTGAATAAATCAGAAAATAAGAAGTTTTTAGAATTTTGTAGATTTGAAACCATTGTGATAAATAGATAAATAGAGCATTTGCTCCTATGCAGCAAATACTCCATTTATCACAATGATTTAAAAAAGTGAGACTATTACATTGACGTCAAAAGGCGTCAATATGGGGGAAGGAGTTATGTAGTTGCTAAATGAAAACAAATGCTGTCGAGAGTGACAAATCTGAATACAAACTGTATATTAACACTTTACTATATGAATTTTTTTTGTAAGAAATACTAAAATTAGTATCAACGTTAATATTCTTGAAGTAAAGGTTTCATACCTTTGCAAACAGAGTAGACCAAGATCAGAAGGCTACTATATGAGTCATCTGATCAGGATCTGCTCTATTTGCTTATAAAAGTATATAAGATCCAACTCTACAATTTCTATCTATACCAAAAATTCCTGTGTACATTATGACATTATAAAAATTCAGCTAATAAATATTTATTATGTCATTATTTCTTACATGAATATTGAACAGGGAAAGGGTTATGAAAAATGCATTTCTACTATTTTTTCTGTAATTTCAGGCAATTCACCATTGTGCAGTCATTTATTGACTCGTCAGAAGTTGTACTGGGTACACGTCTTTCTATCACACTAGACTCTTTCACAAGTATTGTTCCAAGCACAGCGGTGGTGAGTACGGTCTTCCTCTTCACACTTTCCCTGTTCCATGTTTATTCAAAATTTCAATACCTACTGAATATTCATTGACAAAATAATTGTAATGAAATATGGTGGGGGTGGAACATTGTAGCCGTTTTAGAAAGTAAAGAAACATCTTTCAAATTCCATTAGCAAACAGAGCAGACCCTGATCAGATAGCTCCATAGCTGTCTGATCTGGGTCTACTCTGTTTGCAAATGAGTAAAAATGCAAATATAAGAAGGAAAGGGTTAATCCTTTCCCCCATATAAATGTGTTTTCACGCATTTGCAAACAGAGTAGACCCAGATCAGACGGCTCCTAGAGGAGCCGTCTGATCAGGGTCTGCTCTGTTTGCTAATAGGATTTGATAGATCTGTTTCTTTGCTTTCTAAAATGTCTACAATTTTCCCCCTTCCATATTTCATTATAACTATTTTGCTAATGAATATGCATTAGGTATTGAATTTTTGCCGACATACAGAATAGGGAAAGGGTTAAGTCATAAATCATAAATTGGCCAAAAAACCTTTTACCCTTATGAGCATTTGTGTGAATTTGTTACTTTATCTTGTTAGCTTTATCGAAAACTCTAAGATCAGATCTATATAATTTCATAACAATACATAGCAGACCCTGATCAGATGGCTCCTACAGGAACCGCCTGATCTGGTTCTACTCTGTTTGCAAAGGCATGTTAACCCTTTCCTCCATAAATACGCCTTTCTATGCCTCTGTAAAAGTCACCTGTTGAAACCATTGTGATAAATAGAGCATTTGCTCCTATAAGAGCAAATGCTCTGTTTATCACAATGGTTTCAAATTACAAAATTATAAAAAAAAAATCCTTTTCTCTAGTTAATGCTCCTTTTCGGTAGATTTATTCAAAGAGGTTGTGTCTAAAAATAGCCTATTAGGGAAAGGGTTAAGACCTTTGCAAACAGAGTAGATCCAGATCAGACCAAGATCAGACCTGTCTGATCTAGGTCTGTTCTGCATAATCTGATTCTACAGTTTCTGCAGTGATCAATTTCCCTTGTACATAATGCCAATATAATAACTCACATAATACAGTAAAACCTCTCTACAACAGCCACTAAATTGTGTTAATTAGTTGGTATTAAGGGCAGGTGGCTGCTTAAAGCAAGGTGAAAGTAAAACAGAATGCTCTTACAGGAGCACTCTGTTTTACTTTCACCTTGCTTTAAGCAACCACTTGCCTTTAACACAAAATATTTTGATGTAGTTTAGTGGTTGCTATAGAGAGGTTTTTCTGTATGCTATTTAATGCCTATCTCAAACAAGAGTAGAACTAGATAAGATGGCTCCTGTAGGATAGCTTTGTTTGCTGATGGAATTATCTAATTCTTAAATTTCTGTCATGATCGAAAATATCTGTGTTCATACATCGTTATAAAACTTCCGCTAAAAAATAAATAAAAATTATTTTTTTACATGAATTTTCATGAAGTTAAATGGTTAACATTTTATCTCGAAGTTATGCCAGTTAACCCATTCCTGCATAGGCTATTTTAAATCTACCAAAAAGGAGCAATTACTATAGAAAAGGAATTTTTCAGAATTGTGTAGTTTTGAAACCATTGTGATAAATAGAGCATTTGCTCCTATAGGAGCAAATGCTCTATTTATCACAATGGTTTCACAAAGTGACTTTTACAGAAGTGTCAAAAGGCATCAATATGCGGAAATGGGTTAACACCTTTGGAAATAGAATAACCCAAATCAGATGGCTCCTGTAGATCAATATTATGAAATAATATTGATCTGATCCTACAGTTTCTAAAATTCAAATAACTCCCATGTATTCCATACTATGATAAAAATTCAGCAAACTGATATTCATACAGCCATTATTTCTCACATGAATATTCATCAGGGAAAGGGCTAAATCAATCTGGGTCTACTCTGTTTGCAAAGGTGTGAAAAAGCACCTACATAGATTTGTTGTTAATTTTTTTACATAATGTATATAAATGTTATAATTTTTTTCCTACTATTCCATGCTGTTTTATATTTGCAGGCTGATGATGATGATGATGATGTTGAGGCATGGGTGATAGTGGTGGCAGTGATTGGATCCCTTCTAATTGTCTGCCTCATTGTTCTCATAATAGTCATTATCATAAAATGGTAAGTACACATCTAGTATATGACCCTTTCCTTCATATAAACCCCTTTTCACACATTTGCAAACAGAGTAGACCCAGATCAGACGGCTCCTATAGGAGCCGTCTGATCAGGGCCTCCTCTGTTTGCTAATGGAATTTTATAGATCTATTTCTTTACTTTCTAAAACGGATACATTATTCCACCTTCTATATATCATTATAACTATTTTGTCCGTGAATATTCAGTAGGTTTTGAAATTTGGAATAAATATAGAACAGGAAAAGGGTTAAGAGCTCTGTAAATTTTGAGGAATAGAACATATTAAAATACAGTACATGCATACAATTGAACCTGTCCTCCTAAGTTGCCATTCATTTTTATTAACATAAGAGTCTTAACCCTTCCCTTGCTGAATTTTAAAATACATTTCTCCTTCTTTACCCATGCCCTGTTGTATAATTACATATATCTTCACTGTGTACAAGTATTTCTCTGTGCAATCACTGCTGTAGAGTGCACTGGTTGCACAATCAACTTGTAAATAGTGCAGACCCTGATGAGACAGCTCCTGCAGGAGCTGTCTCATCTGGGTCTTCACTATTTACAGGTACATATATTGACGTGAATAGCAAGTGAAGGGTTAAAAAGCAGGTGGTTGCTTATTGCAGGGCAAAAGTAATGCAGGAAGCTCCTATAGGAGCTTTCTGCATTACTTTTGACCTGCATTAAGCTATCACCTGCCTTTCAGATCCATATTTAGACATTGTTTTGATGGTCGCTTAGGACAGGTCTACTGTATAGTTCCTTGGTGTCCTGCGATGGAGCCTGTGAGGTTGAAGTGTTAAGTTGAAGCCTGTTTGTGTGTTGTATAAAATAAAGAAAAATGTTGCTATCATTAGTCAGAGACATAGATAAAGATGCTATCATTAATGAATTGCATATTTATATTTATTCTCATTTCAGGCAAGCAAACAACAAGGTTGATGCCATGAATACACAGCCCGAGTCTGGAAATTCCCGTCCCCCGGGTAATAATGGTACTGCCTCAACACACGGAGTTTCACCTCATGGTGTGCTGACTGTTGCCCCGGTAGAAGATACTAACATATGATAGGCCACACGAACAGTTTTGGTTTGAGGCAGCCTATGAAGGAATGACATCAGACATGGCTGCTTTATTTAACAAATAGCTGCTAAAAGTGTACTGTAAAAACCTCTCTAAACCAGAATTCTAGTAGAGAAGAAGAATTTAGATACCTCTAGGTAGATGGCTGCTTAATGCAAGGTGAAAGTCATGCAGAAAGCATCTAGAGGATGTCCGGTTTAGAGGGGTTTTACTGTTTAAACGTATATCGGGGGAAAAACATTAATTGGTAGAGAAAACACCATAGCTTCTTAATACCAGGTGGAAGCACAAGTTTTCCTTTTTGTTCATGGCCAATTATAATTGAGCTTTTCAGTTGTAAAAACATCCCTCTGACATTGATAACAGTGTTGACCCAATTCTTCGTGCCACTGCTCCGTTTGCATTCATAAAGTGCTGTCAGTTTTGACTAGTAACTAACAGTATAGACTCTGACTAAATTCCTCATTGGAAAGGAAACCGCATATCTAGATCTAAACTGTTGGCAAATTTTTGAGGGTCATTTTTTTCTGTGATACAATTCAAGTTTTAATGGTTGTATTTATTGCTTGCCAGTAACAAAGTGGGTTATAAAAGTCATTAACCCATCCCCTCATACTGACGCCTTTTGACGCCTCTGTAAAAGTCACTTTGTGAAACCATTGTGATAAATAGAGCATTTGCTCCATAGGAGCAAATTCTCTATTTATCACAATGGTTTCAACACTACACAATTCTAAAAAATGGTAATAGTTAATTCAGTTAATGCTCCTTTTCGGTAGATATATTCAAAGAGGTAGAATCTAAAAACGGCCTATGAGGTAATGGGTTAAAAAGATGCAGATTTGATTTCTATTGGATACTTAGCAACTTGGGCATCAGTTCTCAGCTTTAAACAATCTCAACATTGCAGCACTTGCACTTGTGCTGAATCCTCCATAATCTGAGTAACTGAGATTATTATATACTTAGCTCAAATTTAGATTTCATCTATGCTCGAGTTATTATTGTCAATAAACTCTTTACCTGATGAATATTCATGTAAGAAATAATGACAGTATGAATAATCATGAACAAGGGAACTAGTACCTTGATAAAAACTGTAGAATCATATCTATGTTATCTCATAAGCAGACAGAGCAGACCCTGATCAGACGGCTCCTACAGGAGCCGTCTGATCTGGGTCTTCTCTGTTTGCATAGGTATGACAAGACATCTCTGTTGGGTAATTGATGAAGTATTACACACATATTGCTGTTCTCTGTCTGGTATTGGAAAGCTTAGTAAGCTGCTGATCAAAGCTGCTTAATAGAAGAACCAGACATATGCTCATATTTAACCCTTTACTCCATGAATATTCACATAAGAAATAATGTACAAATGAATAGTAATTAGCTTTTTTTTATAATGGCATGTGGTGAAGAAAAGTTTCGACCATGGCAGAATTTGTAGAGCCAGGTCTGCGTAATTCCATGCACAAACAGGGCAGAGTCTGATCTGGTTGCACTTACAGGAGCTATCTGATCTGGGACTACTCTATTTAAAAAGGCATTAAATGGTGTGTCTATGGAGTAAAGGGTTAATATATGAAATCCTGTATAGCTTTTCAAAACTCCTGATGTTTGTAGGAGTTTATATCTTATAGTTATTTTCTATACAGCAAACCCCCTCTAAACTGGAATTTTAGTAAAGAAGACTTTTACATGTGACTCCATAATGCAGGGTGAAATTCTTGAAGAGACCTCCATAGAGAACTTTCTGTATAGCTTTCAGACTGCGTTAAGCTGCCACCTGTCTACCACTTTACTCCATAAATACACTTTTCTACTCATTTACAAACAGGGTAGACCTAGATCAGATGGCTCCTGTAGGAGTTGTTTGATCAGGGTCTGTTCAGTTGCTTATGGCATAATATACATATAATTCTACAGCTTCTGTCTTGGTTAAATATCTGTGTTCATGTGTAATTTTAAGAAAAACAGCCAATTAATATGCATGATGTCATTATTTCTTACATGAATATTCATGGAGTAAAGGGTTAAAGATCAGCATTGATACTTATTTGAATATGTCCAGTTTAGAAGGATATTAGAGGGACCATTCCAATTACAGTAAAACCTCTCTATAATGGCCACTAAATTGTGTTAATTAGTTGGTATTTAGGGCAGGTGGCTGCTTAAAGCATGGTGAAAGTAAAACAGAACGTTCCTATAGGAGCGTTCTGTTTTACTTTCACCTTGCTTTAAGTAGCCACCTGCCTTTAACACAAAATATTTGATGTAATTTAGTGGTCGTTATAGAGAGGTTTTACTGCAAACCATATCTTGTTTGTGCTCATATAGAATTGCCTAAGTAGTGAATGATGCTACATGTATTTTACATATAAATCCCAGCACAGTTCAAACATATCAAATAGTGATAAAGTATAATGTTAAAATTTGTTTTCTAGCTGTATATATTCTTCATTCTATTTTTATAAGCGGTGAAAACTCCGTCCACATCAGGCAAATATTATTGTGTTTTGTGATATGTATATATTCCTGTTTATAGTGATACTTATTGATGTACTCTGATTACCGAAAGTATTCGGACACTCTCAGCCAGTTTGTAAAGTTGCCACTGTTTGGTGAACCTTAATATTTCAGTTTGGCACCATTTAGATAACTTCCCTCCTACTGGTTCATTTTAAGCCTCCGTAAAAGTCGTTGTTTGGAACCATTGTGATAAATAGAGCATTTGCTCCATAGGAGCAAATGCTCTATTTATCACATTGGTTTCAAAACTATATAATTCTAAAATTTTCGTTTTTTTGGTAGTAAATGCTCCTTTTCAGTAGATTTATTCAAAGAGGTTGGGTCTGAAATTAGTCTAGGAGGGAATGGGTTACAATAGACTGACATAGTAACAAATAGTGAAGACCCTGATCAAACAGCTCCTTTAGGATCCTTTAGGAGTTGTTTGATCTGTGTCTGCGCTTTTTGCCTATGTTTGTCTGTCCGAATACTTCGGGTAATAAAGATATGTAGATATATTTATATTGCTGTATTGTGATCATTCTTGAACATCACTTTTATTCTCCAATTATCTGCTCAATGCCAACTTGTTATACAAATCACCTTTTTGCCTATGATGAAAATGAAATGGATCTGTTATTATAATTCTCTATAATTGAGAATTACTGAAAAAAAAAATAATGTCGTGTAATTAGAAACTGGCCATGTGGTTGTTAAACTTTTCATTTGAGTCAGTTCATTCTCAAGCATATGATTGGTCAGATTTTGAGTGAAAGTAAAAACTTGACAAATCAAATACTTGAGGATAAACTGAAAAATAAACACATTAAATTTCACATCATCGGTACCAGCACTTTACAGAGGAACAGTAAGGGGGTGTATTTAGGTATTTCACCCAAAGAAAGTCCATAAATACTCAATAAGAAGTTATTTTAACCCATTCTCGCATATTGACGCCTTTTGACGCTTCTGTATGTCACTTTGTGTCCACAAAAGCAAATGCTGTATTTATTACAATGATTTCAAAACTGCACAATTCTGAAATAAATCTTTTCTCTAGTAAATGCTCCTTTTTGGTAGATTGAATCAAAGAGGTTGGATCTAAAAATAAGTGGGTGGAAAAGCTTAAGTGTAAAAAACTTGCTTTGAGCAAAACTTTTCTTTTTATACTTTATCATGCTTTAGGGAAAATCATGGTTTCTTGTTTGTAAATCAAATTCAGTGATAAAATTTTACAACTTTAAGTAGTTACAGTTGCAGCAAACTAAAACAGTGGTAATTGTAATTCTGCTGCCGAGTTGCTGAATAAAACTGTATACTGTAAAGAGTGACTAAATTTAGAATTTCACCAAATACATCTGAAAATTTGGACTATCAAATACTCATTAAAGTTTGTTTTCATCAGTGAAAAAGCTGGGAGTTTGCACTCAATTCAAATCATTCCTTATCTGTTCCTCAGACTTTAGACATTTTTATGCCACTGTTTTACTGCATGGTTGTCCATGTACAAGTATACGAGTGTGCTGAATGTTTGTGTTTGATAAATTTAAACTCTGATCAGATGACTCCTATTATAGGAGCTGTCTGATCTGGGTCTACTCTATTTGTAAAAGTGTCTCTATCAGGTAACGGGATAACTCTTAAATCTGATGGATATTGATGTAAAAAAAATAATGACATGCTCAAATATCAAGATCAGAGTTGTAGTTAGAACTTCGATATCTCGATCTTCAAGGGACCATTCAAATTAGTTCGAGATAATTAACTAATGTTCGAGTCGTCCGATTTATAATCTGCCCAATATCTCAAGTTCACAGCTTAATGCAGGTCGAAAGTAATGCTGAAAGCTCCTACTGTGTTTCTAGATATGCATAGTGATATATTTTAGAACAATTCTGTATTGTAAATTTTGCAAGGACCAAACTTTTTCGAGTTATCTGAGTTCGAGATATCGAAAGTCAACTATATAAGAAACTTGTTTTTGAGAGAAAGGGTGAAGATTTACCTTAAATATAAGCAATTAAATCTTACCCAGACTGTTAATGGTTACGTATACAACTGGAACTGATACAGTTATCTGAATACTTGCTGTTTGTCTCTCGCGATAGGACATTGCGTCTTAGTCTTAAAGTATCTGTGATATTCATGTTAGCTGTAGTATTATTTAACATTTTGATACATGTATGTACATAAACCATCCATATATATCACACCACCTTTCATATCGGTGTATTTTTATGTTCTATGTATACAATAATGCAGAAAACTCCTATAAGAGCTTTCTGCATAACGTTTGTTCTCTATTAACTCATTCTCTCCTAGACTATTTTTAGACCCAACCTCTTTAATCTACAGAAAAGGAGCATTAACTATAGAAAAGGAGAATTTTAAAATTGTGTAGTTTTGAAACCATTGTGATAAATAGAGCATTTGCTCCTATGGAGCAAATGCTCTGTTTATCACAATGGTTTCAATAAATGAGTTTTACAGAGGCGCAAAAAGGTGTCAGTAGGAGAGAATGAGTTAACTATCATGCTGCCAATGTCACATCTGTGATTGCCTTCATGCAAACAGTTTGGGTCGAGATGAGGCGATGGGTAACTCGGCGTCACATCTAGACCAAACTGTTTGTAACTGTACGTGGTACGGTAATGCTTTTTTTTGTTATAAAAGAAAATGGGAAAAAATTAAAGAAACAAATTTTGTAAATTTTTCTAAGCACTTGCATAACTTTAGTGAACTGGAATTGAACTTAACTTCAAGAATATTGTTTAAACAAGTAATCCTTTACTTCATAGATATGTCTTCTTAACACTTTCACAAACAGATTAGACCCATATCATGGTCTGCTCTGTTTGCTGATCGACTAATATAGATCTGATTCTGCAGTCTCTGCCAGGGCGGGCCAAGATTTTTTTCTTGTTCATTTGCCTTAGAAAATATTCATAAATTTATATCCATGATATTATTTCTTACATGAAGATTCATGAAGTAAAGGGTTAACCTAATCATGCAATATGTTAATTGCTGTGATGCCTTTACAGAATAATATGATAACAGAATAATGAACCCGTACGTCTACCCCGCACGTCTAACCCGTACATCTACCTCGTGTATGCATTGTGCTACTTGACACTTTGCCTGATGAATATTCATGTAAGAAATAATGACATCATGAATATTAATTAGAATAATATTATATTGGCATTATGAGTGTAATTTTTTTTTTACCATGGTAGAAAATGTACAATCAGATCTTTGTTCCTTAACCCATTCCCCCCATTCCCATTCGCCTATGTAAAAGTCACTTTTTGAAACCATTGTGATAAATAGAGCATTTGCTCCATAGGAGCAAATGCTCTGTTTATCACTAGGGTTTCAAAACTATACAATTCTAAAAACATTCCCCTTTTTCTAGTAAATGTTCCTTTCTGGTAGATTTATTTAAAGAGGTTGAATCTAAAAATAGTGTACGAGGTAATGGGTTAAGCCAACAAAGCAGATCCTGATCAGAGGGCTCCTGTAAGAGCCGTCTGATCTGGGTCTGCTGTTTGTAAAGGCTTCTAAAGGTTCTCCATTAGGTAAAGGGTAAAAGGTTTGAAATATTGCCACTACAATGATTGAAATAAGTATTGTAATGTACAATGTACAGGATATTACAATGTACAGGATATTACAATGTACAGATATACTTTTACAAAACGACAGCATGTTGAGATTGGCTTGCTTCCCAAATGGATACAGTATAACCCTGCACTCCAAAAATACGCATTTTAACACATTTGCAAACAGAGTAGACCCAGATTAGACCGCTCCTGTAGGAGCCATCTGATCAGTGTCTGCTCAGCTTGTTGATTCTACAAACTTTCCTGTGTTCATGTGCCACCAGTAAAAATAATATAATTAATATTCATAAGGTCATTATTTTCACATGAATATTCATGGAGTAAAGGGATAATATGTATGATAGGTTTGCACTTCGAGTCTTTCTGTATAACAAGCCAGTGTCACAAAACTTATGCTGGAAGATTGTATTATCATTCCTCAATACATGTAATCAATTTGTACATATCTTGTTGTAACTCTTCTTATGCTAAGCACGTCTCGACTAGCATTTGCAAACAGCTTTAGATCCAGATGAGACGCCAAGTCATTCAGCGTCTCATCAGGACCAAGCTATTCGACACTCGGTCAGTAATTTTCACAAACTGAATCAGAGGTCAGTGAAAAGTTCAGCAAATCAGAAATTGAGCTGACATGATTTTCTTAGCATGAGAAGGGTCAACTTTTTTTAAACCCTTTACTCCATAAGTGAGCTTTTTATGCCTTTGCAAACAGAGTAGACCCAGATCAGACGGCTCCTATAGGAGCCGTCTGATCAGAGTCTGCTCTGTTTGCTTATGAATATGTTATAATATAGATATGAGTCTACAGTTTCTGCAATGGCAAAAAATCACAATGTCCATGTGCTTTTATTATTTATAATCTAATAAATATTCATGATGTCTATTTCTTACATGAATATTCATGGAGTAAAGGGTCAACTCATATGTGATTGTTAGAGAATTTCGGATGACCTTGTAATTTGTTTTGAACCAGATTAAACATCAGTTAATTCTGCATCATATAAACGGGATGTATTCTGGAATGACGCTGTCTGTCCTTCTGTCTGTAACATCTCTAACTCAAATTCTGCTTAGAATATGTGTTTAGCAAATATGTTAACCTCAATTTATGTTAAACGAGGCCTCAACGGGCGTATATTGTGCCCACTGGCACTCTTGTTTAGATTGTATTGAAGAATTAACCCTTTCCTCCATAAATACGCCTTTCTACGCCTCTGTAAAAGTCACTTTTGGAAACCATTGTGATAGAGCATTGCTCCATAGGAACAAATGCTCTATTTATCACAATGGTTTCTAAACAACACAATTCTAAAATGTTCCTTTTCTCTAGTAAATGCTCCTTTTCGGTAGATTTATTCAAAGAGGTTGGGTCTAAAAATAGCCTATGGAGGAATGAGTTAAGACAATGATGTTCAGGGTCCACCTGTATATTATCCGATTGTGCCTGAGCCTGTCTTTAAATGCTCAAGCATAACATATAGATCCCACAATCATAATTCTCTTGGAGCATGTCTAATAAATGGTTGTATGACCAACATTATGATATGTGCCAATTTACAACAATCCATACTACCGGTACTCACATAGCTAAAATGATCACACATTATGAAAATTCAGGTAATAAATATTCATAATGTCCTTTATTTCTTACAAGAAAAGGAAATTTTTAAAATTGTGTAGTTTTGAAACCATTGTGATAAAAAGAATTCTAAAATGCAACAATCACATTTTTTTTGGAAAAGACAATAGTTTCAATCATAGGATCTTTTGTAAGACATGCTCCAGATGTTCACTAGCATTTTACTAGAGTTTAACTAGATAGCAAACACTAGTTTGGGGATTTTGTTTAACCCTTTACCTCATTAATATTCATGTGAGCAATAATACCACGAATATTTATAAGTTGATTTCTTATAATCCCATATGAAAACAGGATTTGTTTGTATTGGTAGAAAGTTTAGAAACTGTAGAATCAAATCTATAATTTCATAAGCAAACTGGCTCTACTCTGTTTGCAAAGGCGTGAAAAAGCGATTGTATGAGGTAAAGGGTTAATCTGAGATTCTAATTCAACTTATGTAGGACTAGATTTATCATGCATTTGACTCCGACAGCTGGTCTGTGGACATGGTCTCTGCTGTTTGCTATCCCGGACTTTTCTCATTAACCCATTCCCTCATATCGACGCCTTTCTACGCCTCTGTAAAAGTCACTTTCTGAGTGAGTGAGTGAGTTGGGTTTAACGTACGACCAACAGTATTTCAGTTATATGCAGACGGCACCCGCATGAGACAAGTTATAGTGCTGCCTCACTGAAATACCCCTGCCGCGGGCACATGGCAAGGGCATCCATAGGAGCAAATGCTCTATTTATCATAATGGTTTCAAACCTGCACAATTCTTAAATTTTCATTTTCTCTAGAAAATGATCCTTTTCGGTAGATTTACTCAAAGAGGTTGGGTCTAAAAAAAGCCTATGAGGTAATGGGTTAAGTTAAAACAATACATTTCATGTTGGGCAAAATTTTATATCTTTCTTATGAAATATATTGTTTCACAAAATCTTTTTCACTTTTATATGACTTGTTTTTATACTTTTTTCAAAATTCAGCTTTTATTATACTACTTATTATGAAAGATTATAATTAAATGAAAAATGCAAACTGTTAATTCATATGGTTACTTATACTACATATTTTAGTTATTGCATGTTATAATTATAAAATCAATTTGATATTTTTCTCTTCTAGTGAACTTTTAGACATTAGATTGTATATACTTTGATTTGATGTAAAAGGTCCAATGTTTCGAAGTTGATCATAATAAACGTTGTTAAGTAGTTGTCTCTGTTGTTTATTTTGTGTTTCATTGTATCTATCTTTCTCAAACACTTAACCCTTTCCCTCATAGAAAGGTGTTTTCATGCATTTGCAAACAGAGTAGACCCAGATCAGACGGCTCCGATCAGGGTCTGCTCTGTTTGCTTATAAAATTTGATAGATATGTTTCTTTGCTTTCTAAAATGTCTACAATGTTCCACCTACCATTTTTCAATATAACTATTTTGTTAATGAATATTCATTAGGTATTGACATTTGACTTAGATACAGAACAGGGAAAGGGTTAAGACAAATAATGTGCATATCAGTAGCCCTTTTATAAACCCTTTATTTGATGAATATTCATGTTAAAATTAGGACATCATAAATACTAATTACAGAGCTACAGATAAAGGTGCCTTCCCAAATACTAAAATCGTCATTTCTCCTCTTCGAGACAATTCTAAAGAGTGGTCACAGTATAGGGTTTGGTGGAGAAATAAAGGAGCTATTCTTGAAAATGTTGAAATTCATGCATCTTATTGGGAGCTCTGCTAATTACATCAATTTTCATAAATGGCATATCGAGGGCTTGGTGCAAAACTATTCTAACTCCTTCACAAAGTCAAGGAGTTAGAATAGTTTTGCACCAAGCCCTCGATATGAACACGGGAAAATTTTGCCATGGCAAATCTGTTTTTGTTTTTTTCGGGTTTTATGTCGTTTTAACAGTATTTCAGTCATATCATGACATAAAATGATATCTATAATAGTTTGTAAGCAAACACAGCACATCCTGATCAGATGACTCCTACAGCAGCCACCAGATTTGGAGCTACTCCATTTTCAAACACATAAAAAAGACATCCGTATACAATAAAAGGTTAAACTTTTTTTTATATTCCGTACTCGATTCCTGTTAAGTACTGTAAATTACTGTGTTCAAGTATCAAGGCATGATCATAGCTCTAAGTTACAAAACTTAAAATGAACAAGAATTGTTTTTGATACCCCCCCCCGCCTTATCTCCACCATGTGGACAAAAATTGTCCATGTAAAAATTTCAAGTCCTGCCAGGGCTCAAGCTGGAGCTCTCCATTAGGGAGAAGTTTTGTGATATTGAGGGAGAAGTTTGGTCCGGATTTTGTATCTCCCTATATGTTCTATATAATAAAACTTCTCCCTCAGCTGTCAAAACAGGGAGAAGTCAGCAGGGTTTTCTCTCCCAAATCGCCCTCTTTCTTGAGCCCTGAGTCCCATAATTCTGCAGAAAATAAACTTGAACAAGAATAAGATATGCACAACTAGGCATGGTGCTGATAAATCCTTTGAAGTTTCAAGAAAATCCGACCAAAGGTTTTGGAGAAACTGCGCAGTCCCGTAACTCTGCAGAAAATCATTGAACCGGAACAAAAATTAGAGGGTTTTTTTTTCACAAAAACAGATGTCTTCCCCATTCATCCATTTTCCAATACAGAATTGTAATGTCTGTATAGATATGCGAGAGTTATTGCCCTTGATAACTTAAAATTACAAGGAGTCACATTGTTGTTGTTTCAAAGATGCATGCAAAACGATGTAATTTTAAGTTATCAAGGGCAATAACTCCAAAGTTACCCATGGGAAACAATTAAAAAACAAGAGCTGCCACAGTCACATGACAAATGCCCCCAAAAATTGTACCCTGTGACCTTGACCTTTGACCCATGGACCAGGGAGTTGACACATCGTCTTTGTGTGGTGAACATTTGTGCCAGGTTACTTTGAAATCCATTCACAGATAAACAAGTAATTGTACCCTGTGACCTTGACCTTTGACATATGGACCAGGGAGCTAAACGTGACACATCGTCTTTGTCTGGTGAACATTTGTGCCAAATCATATTGAAATCCATATATATATATATGAAGTTACAGACCGGACACGAAATTTGTTACAAAGTAATTGTACCCTGTGACCTTGACCTTTGACCCATGACAGGCATGAGCCATATAGGAGTCATCGTCCAGACAAGTGTGAAAAAAATGTACAAGGGGCAATAACACCAATATTATTGAAGCCAGAGTTGTGGACCTTGTACATGACGCTTCCTCTCATTATGCTCTTTCCATATATGATGTTTCAACCAACTGGCAGCAGGCATATAGGAGTTATCATCTGAACAAGAAAGTGTGACAGATGGACAACTCTCTCAAAAACAATATGTCTCTCCATATAAATATGGGGGGGGGGGGGGGGGGGGGGAAGACATAACTGTGCATTAAGCTTGTGAGAATTTGTCTACATTAGAAATAATTGGTATATCGAAGTTCAACTGTACATATATAAACTTAATTCCTTTGCAAACAATAAGACCAGACCAGATGGATTCTGTAGGAGAGGTCTGATCAGAGTCTACATGGTCTGCTAAAGGACTTACACAGATCTATTTCTGCCACTAGGCAATAAATAAATCACTTAACCATTTACCCCATGAATATTCATGAATCTATATTAGATAATTTTTTATGACACATGAACATAGCAACGTTTGACCATTGCATAAGCTCCAACAGGAGCTGTCTGATCTAGGTCTGCTCAGTTTGCAAAGGTGTTATAAAACTTAAAATGCACATACAGCAAAACGTCTCTATAACGGCCAATAAATTACATCAAACATTTTGTGTTAAAGGCAGGTGACTGCTTAAAGCAAGGTGAAAGTAAAACAGAACACTCCTATAGGAGCGTTCTGTTTTACTTTCACCTTCCTTTAAGCAGCCACCTGCCCTAAATACAAAGTAATTAACACCATTCAGTGGTCGTTATAGAGAGGTTTTACTCTATTATATGTGAAGGAACAAAATAGTACCACAAAATTAAGCTCTGTCTAAAACTTTTATTCTGTATTCAAGACAAAATACACTAAAAATCACCATAAATCCTTAAATAATTTTCTGACCTTTAGGAACAAAAGACATTTCCATTACTGTCACTTTGCATTGTTAGTACTGTATGTTGTACAGTGAACCCTCGTTGCAATAGAGGTGTTTGTTTCCAGACATTTTGCTGGTATAACGAGGTTGCCGTTATAATGAGTTTAAATATAAAAGGAACCATATGGCCAGTTCTAAACTAGTACAAACAGGTCAACGCTTAATGCAGAACACAAGAAGTGCAAAAAGCTCCCCTGTGGGAGCTTTTTGCACTTCTTGTGTTCTGCATTAAGCGATCACCTGTCTTATTGGCATTGCACCTATTTATTCAGTGGTTATTTCAAAGACTTAACGGTAATTTTGTTACAATGCATACTGCCGGTATAACGAGGGTGCCATTGTAACAAATGCCGGTATAATGAGGGTTCACTGTATATCCATAAATAGAAACATACACATACAGAATGTATTCAATAATGTTCAGTCTTTAACGCTTTTCTCCATAGATAATGCCTTTTAACCCATTACCTCATTGGCTATTTTTAGATACAATGTCTTTGAATAAACCTATCCAATGGATAATCATAAAGGATTCCACAATCCCTGAGAGCTTATAATTAAACTTCTACTAATAATCCTTTACTCCATGAATATTCATGTCAGAAATGATGACATCATGAATATTCATTAGGTGACTATTTTTTATTTACAAGGGCATATGTACACATGAATTTTTGGTTTTGGCAGAAACTGTAGAGTCCGATCTATTATAAATATCTGTTATATTTTCATAAGCAAGCAGAGAAAAGGGCTCCTGATCTGTGTCTACTCTGTTTGCAAAGCTATAATAACCTATTACCTCATAGGCTATTTTTAGCCAAATCTCTTTGAATAAGGCTACTGAAAAGGAGCATTAACTGGAGAAAAGGTGGGGTTTTTTTTAGATTTTTTAGTTTTTAGTTTTGAAACCATTGCGATAAATAGAGCATTTGCTCCTATAGGAGCAAATGCTCTATTTATCATAATGGTTTCAAAAAGTGTATTTAACAGACGCTAAAAGTCGTCGATATGAGGGAATGGGGTAATGGACACCTTCAGAACACAAATCCAGGTCACCAAAAGAGGTCCCTGCAGGGCAATGTAAACTGTGGACCTGGACCATTGGCAGTGATTTCAAAAGTCTTAACCCTTTACTTCATGAATATTCATAGAAGAAATAATGACATCATGAACGTCTATTAGCTGTCAGAACTGCTTTAATGGTATACAAATTCATAACAGAAACTAGACAATCAGGATCTACAGAATTCCATAAGCAAGCAATGGAGACCCAGATCAGACGGCTCCTACAGGAGCCATCTGATCCGGGTAATTCTGTCTGTAAAGGCTTCAAAAAGGCTTCTTAATGAGGTATTGGGTCTACTGCTTGACCAGGGTTGCCACGCTCCAGCAAAGTCAGGGAAATTGAAGCTTTTTCAAGATCCGGGAATTGTCAGGGAAATTTGAGAAGTGTCAGGGAAATTTGAAAACATAGGGAAATGCCGGGGAAATTTGAGAAGGAAAGAAAACTGTCTAAAAAATATTACGTAATTTATGACAAAAACAGCGAATGTCGCTATGTAACGTGTCAGGGAAATTTGAAATTATGTTGGGAAATTTTGTTTCCTCTGGTTTTTTGGCAACCCTGTATAATACTATTGACATTGAGCAACAGTTGCAGTGATTTATTATGTCCTCTGTGACACAATTCACACCTCTGAATAAGCATTGTAAATAAAAGCAGTATTAAAGACATATTGGTAAAAATACCCATTCCCTCATATTGGTGCCTTTTGACTCCTCTGTAACTATTTGAAACCATTGTGACAAATAGTGTATTTGCTCTATAGGAGCAAATGCTCTATTTATCACAATGGTTTCAAAACTTCACAATTCTAAAATTTCCTTTTCTCTGGTAAATGATCTTTCTCAGTAGATCGATTCAAAAAGGTTGGATCTAAAAATAGAATATGAGGTAATGGGTTAAACCCTTTACTCCATGAATATCCATGTAAGAAATAATGAATGTATGAATATTAACTTTAATGAATTTTGCAAATGGCATATGAATACAGAAGTGTATGGCTATGACAGACACTGTAGAATCTGATCCTTATCATTTCATAAGCAAACAGAGCAGAACCTGATCAGATGACATGAGCCATTTTAACCTAGATCTACATAGTGTGCAAAGGAATAAAAAGGTGTACGTATGGAGTACAGGTTTAACCCTTTACTCCATAAATATGCCTTTCTACGCCTTTGCAAACAGAGTAGACCCAGATCAGATGGCTCCTATAGGAGCCGTCTGATCAGGGTCTGCTCTGTTTGCTTATGATATACTGGGTAATATAGATATGATTCTACAGTTTTTGGCATGGCTAAAATATCCTTCGTCCAAGTGCTGTTATAACAATCTAATTAATATTCATGGTGTCATTATTACTTATATGAATATTCATGGAGTAAAGGGTTAAGAAATCTAGGCAAAATATTTTCTACATTTCTCCATCAAACCTTTTCTTTTTGGTACTCATTAGAATCACCTCTCCAAGGCAACTCTTATGAGTACCAACAAGAGAGAAATAAGAGATTTTAATTGTTCAATACTCTTATCTCCAGAGCTCCATCTAATGGATGGTCAAGGTCTATTTGCAAGGCTTGAAGCTCCCAGAGCTACCTTATCTCATGCATGGCTCATGCAAACATAAATTAGCTGCCATTTAGAACTGAGATCAGGTTCTGGTTTGTACAAAAATAGTCTCCTGAGCGTTAAGGCCGATGTCGGTGAGGGTTGAGTCAAAGTCGAGCTTTGATAGCTGCCTGTGGGGGAAATGAGCAACAAGTTCGTACCTCTCATTGGAAAAACCCTTGGACCCAACAAACAACACAACCGCCTGAAAAATAAAAACTGATTGAAATATCCTGTTGCTTAGAAAGGGCATTATTGACAATAGAGTTTAACCCATTACCTCATATGCTATATTTAGATCTAACCTCTTTGAACAAATCTACCGAAAAGGAACATTTACTAGAGAAAAGGAAAAGTTTAGAATTGTGTAGTTATGAGACCATTGTGATGAATAGAGCTCCTATGGAACAAATACTCTACTTATCACAATGGTTTCAAAAAGTGGCTTTTACAGAGGCGTCAAAAGGCGTCAATATGAGGGGATGGGTTAACCCTTTCCTCCATGAATATTAATGTTAAGCAATAATGATATCATAAATATCAATAAGCTGAAATTTTATGATGACATATAAACAAAGGAAATTTTGGCAATCACAAAATCTGTATAATCAGATCTAAGCAAAGAGTTGATCCTGATCAGACAGCTCCTTCAGGAGCCATCTGATCTGGGTTTACTCTGTTTGCAAAGGTTATACATGTAGTAAAGGGTTGAGAACAAACATTTCTGGGTTTTTTACAGGTAAGCAAGCTGAGAAATGTGGAGTATGTAAAGCTCTACATGCAGGAGAGCCTGTCTACAGTGACCACCCAAAAGTATAATTCTGGGTTGTGGGGGTGGGGGGATGGGGGTGTCAACACATTCCCTCCTAGTGACCCATTTTGGTGCCTCTATAAAGGTCACATTTTGAAACCATTGTGATAAATAGAACACAAATAAATAAATCACAATGGTTTCAAAACTACACAATTCTAAAAATTCCCTTTTCTATAGTAAATGCTTATTTTCGGTAGATTAATTCCAAGAGGTAGGGTCTAAAAAATAGTCTAGGAGGAAATGAGTTAAGGCAGGAAGTAGCTTAATGCAGAACAAAAGTTATGCAGAAAGTTCCTAGATGAGCTTTCTGCATTGCTTTTGTCCTGCATTAAGCAACCCTCAGCTCTTATAGACCTTCATATCTATTCATTGCATGGCCACCACAGGCAGGTGCTATCATTGCTCATTTCTACATGCAGATTGAAAGATATTAGAAAGTTGTTATTTGCATGTTTGCAGTTTCTGAAACTGATACAATACCTTCAACATCAGAGACAAAATTCACGAAGTGAGAAGTTAACAACACACAATGACATTACTTAGCGTACTTACTAATAATTTTGAAGAGAATGGAATGCACAAACGTTCTCGTTCTCCATTTGGCAGTCTCAGCATCAAGGTTGCCTTTTCATCTACAATAGCAGAAGATACTTATCAAAGACCAATCAAATCTAAAGCTGTACAAAGACTCACTGTGCTAACTTTCAACCCATTACTCTCTGAATATTTATGTAGGAAATAATAACATAATGAATTTTAATAAATATTTTTATAAATATATATTTATGCATACCTATACCTTTGCAAACAGAGTCAACCAAAATCAAACTGTTCATGTAGGTGTCGGAGAGTCCAACTAGTAGACAGGTCAAAAATCCCTGTTCTGTATTTAGGCCAAATTTCAATACCTACTGAATATTCATTAACAAAATAGTTCTAAAGAAATATGGAAGGTGGAAGTTAGGAACATTGTAGACCTCTTAGAAAGCAAAGAAACAGATCTACCAAATTCTGCTAGCAAAAAGAGCAGACCTTGATCAGACGGCTCCTCTAGGAGCCGTCTGATCTGGGTCTACTCTGTTTGCAAATGCATGAAAACACGTTTATATGAGGGAAAGGGTTAAAGAGAAAACATTATATAAATCTTACGGTACCAGTCACACACAATCATACTTCCACACACAACGACATAACAATACAAATAACATACACATATGTTATTACAACTGTAACCCCAACATAACACCAAATTAGACGTCTACAGTTCAAATCCACATCTGGAAACACTAAAGAGTCCACCGTATCCCGACTAAGTGTCTATATATTCTACACCACTCATTGCCCTAATAAAGCACTCAGCTGTGTAAGTCTGATGATATAAGCACTCAGACACAGAGTATAGCACTCAGCTTAATCAAGCACTCAGCTCTATGAGTCTAATACTTAAGCACTCAGCTACCAAGTATAAATATACATATTAATATAGCACTCAGCTTAATCAAGCACTCAGCTCTATGAGTCTAATACTTAAGCACTCAGCTACCACGTATATACATATTAATATAGCACTCAGCTTTACAAATTACTACAGCACTCAGCTTTACAAAGCACTCAGCTCTATAAGTCTAGCGTTTGTCTATATCTATATAGAGGCTACCAGCCCAAACATTGGTCACTACTTAGTAATAATACTGCACTTAGCTACAGGTCTGCTCTTCTCTGATTTACATGTTGCACCCAGTCAGATAAGACAGAGCCCAGTATATAGGAATGCCTAGCGGAACTAGCCTAGCTACTTCTGAACAGGACGGTATCTCCCTGCCAACTACGCCCGACAGATAAAAAAGTCAACCTATAACAAAGTAAACTAATTTTGAACCAACTGGTCCCAATACTACTAGAATTAAACAATTAAACGCAAGCACAAATTAGAGTAATATTTCAATAATGCCATTGGAAGGCCTAAAGAATAATTTACTTACAGTCATCCAATACATTCTCAAGACTCCATGTTTTAGACTCAAACATCCAGATCCTGGGACACACCCACACGTCTGCTCCCAACAAAACCTATGTACTGACTGACACAAGATTATACCCTACACGACAAGCCTTATCTACACAATAGCAACTGGTCAAGCAGATTTAACCCATTCCCTCATATTGACGCCTCTGTAAAAGTCACTTTTTGAAACCATTGTGATAAATAGAGCATTTGCTCCATAGGAGCAAATGCTCTATTTATCACAATGGTTTCAGAACTACACAATCCTAAAAGTTTCCTTTTCTCTAGTAAATGCTCCTTTTTGGTAGATTTATTCAAAGAAGGTAGGATATAAAAATAGCTTATGAGGTAATGGGTTAAAAACACTCAGCTATCTTATTCTACACTTCACTGCTATACAGTGACTGACAGTGACGGAAAGACAGACAGACGACAGAAAAGTGATCCCTAAGTGACACACTGCCTCTCGGCAGGTGACACAGAAACTACTCTGTGTTCATACACCTTTATCAAAATTAAACTGATAAATATTCATGATGTCAATTTAATTCTTACACGAATATTCATGAGGGTTAGTTGAATTATTCTAGAGACAAGATTTAACACAGACAATAGAGTATGAAGCAGATCTGGTTTGCATTCTTCTAGCAGTTATGTCATTTTTTATCATTTAACCCTTTCTTCGATAGGCTATTTTCAGACCTAACCTCTTTGAATAAATCTACCAAAAAGGAGCATTTACTACAGAAAAGGAAAATTCTAGAATTGTGTAGTTCTGAAACCATTGAAATAAATAGAGCATTTGCTCCTATGGAGCAAATGCTTTATTTATCACAGTGGTTTCAAAAAGTGGCTTTTATAGAAGCATAGAAATGCGTATATATGGAGGAAAGGGTTAACCCTTTACTCCATAAATATGCCTTACTACACCTTTGCAAACAAAGGAGACCCCAATGATCAGGGTTTGCTCTGTTTGCTTATGTGTTCATATGCTATTATTACAATTAATCTGACTAATATTCATGATGTCATGATTTCTAACATGAATATTCATGGAATAATGAGTTCATCATTTACTTACTGAATATTCTTGTCAGAAATAATGACATAATGATTATTAATAAGCTGAATTTTTGTAATGACTATACAAACAGGAATTTGGAACGAACTGAAAAATCTTGATCTATTTTGTCTCTTGGTCAAACAGAACAGATCATGATTAGTTGGCTCCTACAAGAACCTGCTGATCTGGGTCTACTTTGTTTGAAAACCTGTTAATCCTTTCCCTCATATAAACGTATTTTGACACATCTGCAAACAGCGTAGACCCAGATCAGACGGCTCCTATAGGAGCTATCTGATAAGGGTCTGCTCTGTTTGCTAATGGAATTTAATAGATCTGTTTCTCTACTTTGTAAAATGGCTACAATGTCCCAACTTCCACATTTCATTGTAACTATTTTGTCTGTGAATATTCAGTAGGTATTGAAATTTGTAATAAACATAAAACAGGGAAAGGGTCAAAAGGCATCTCTAAGGAGCATTGGTTATATGAATCCCTTTGTAAGCTGACAGCAAGATATTCAAACAATCGCATTTCAATTCTATCTCAAGAGTAATAACCAAATGCATCCTGAAATACATCAAATTTACTAAAAGCACACGAAACAATTTTCCAAAACAACTCAAGAAAAGAGAAACTAGACAGTGATTATTAGGTATGGAAGCTAACGACCTTTAAAAGCTACACCAAGCCCCCTCCACACACACACATTAAATGCTAGTAGAAGCCCTCTAATCTGGGTCTACACTATTTGCAAATGCCAGTGTGCTGGTTTCCCACATTCAAAGAATCAAATATTTATTTTTGTTGCATTCTAAAATGAAGGTAAAATTACGGTAGTACACTGTAATCAGAGTTACAGATAACGATGCGTACCCAAATACTAAAATTGTCATTTCTCCACCAAATCCTATACTGTGACCACTCTTTAGAATTCTAAAGAGTGGTCTCAGTATACAGTTTGGTGGAGAAAGAAAAGAGTTATTCTTGAAAATGTTTATATTTATGCCTCTTATCTGGAGCTCTGCTGTAATACAAGAAAATTCCTACCTGTTTCTTTTCCAAGGTAGCTTCTATAGTCTCGACTATCAGTAACAGATTGTAACGAATCATTCATGGATGTCTCACTACTTTCACTGTCAATTTGTTTCACTTGTTCTTTGCTGTCAGTAACTTGGTTCTTCTTCACTTGTTCTTCGCTATCTGTAACTGTCTGATCAGGCTCCTCTAAACTTTTCCTCATATTCTGAAGCACTGCTGGGTGAACATTATTATGAATGCTGTCTGATTTCTGTGGTGAGCACACTTTCTGCGGTGAAGACTTTGGTCTCGACGGGGAACTTTTTCTCAGTGATGATGTGCAACATGGCTGAGGTGATACGTCTTTTTTTTGAGAACTTTTCATGTCTTTGCTGTCCTTAACACTATCACTAACTAATGGAGATTCACACCTTTTACCTTTTTTCTTGGCTGGAGAATTTGCCTGAGTTTTCCCTGATAAAGTGTCCCCTGAGTTTCGCCTTGGCAAGGGTTTAGGTTCTGGGGTTCTAGAGCGACTTTTCTGAGATCTAGTTACAGGACTGGGACATTTATTTGTGTGTGCTTTAGTTTTTGCTGGTGAGGGCGGGGCGGATTGGTCGGTGTCCGTGAAGGTTTCAAGGTCACTGTTTGTATCACTGTCAGTGCTTTCATACACAGGGGACGGACATTTGTGGGAGACATCTGTAAGGGAGGCTGTGATGGCTGCCTGCAGCTGGTCATCTTCATTAGCATCCACAATACTGTCAGACTGAAATATGGACAAAACTGTCACTGAAACAGCACATATTAAATAGTCACTGAAACAGCACAGATTAAAGTCACTGAAACACAGACAAACAAGTCATTGAAACACAGACAAAACTGTCACTGAAACACAGACAAACCAGCTACTGAAACACAGACAAACCAGTTACTGAAACACAGACAAACCAGTTACTGAAACAGACAAACCAGTCATTGAAACACAAACAAACCAGTTACTGAAACACAGACAAACCAGTTACTGAAACACAGACAAACCAGTTACTGAAACACAAACAAACCAGTTACTGAAACACAGACAAACCAGTTACTGAAACACAGACAAACCAGTTACTGAAACACAAACAAAACTGTCACTGAAACACAGACAAACCAGTTACTGAAACACAGACAAACCAGTTACTGAAACACAGACAAACCAGTTACTGAAACACAGACAAACCAGCTACTGAAACACAGACAAACCAGCTACTGAAACACAGACAACCCAGTTACTGAAACACAGACAAACCAGTCACTGAAACACAGACAAACCAGTTACTGAAACACAAACAAAACTGTCACTGAAACACAGACAAACCTGTTACTGAAACACAGACAAACCAGTTACTGAAACACAGACAAACCAGTTACTGAAACACAAACAAAACTGTCACTGAAACACAGACAAACCAGTCACTGAAACACAGACAAACCAGTCCCTGAAACACAGACAAACCAGTTACTGAAACACAAACAAAACTGTCACTGAAACACAGACAAAACTGTCACTGAAACACAGACAAACCAGTCACTGAAACACAGACAAACCAGTTACTGAAACACAGACAAACCAGTCACTGAAACACAGACAAAACTGTCACTGAAACACAGACAAAACTGTCACTGAAACACAGACAAACCAGTTACTGAAACACAGACAAACCAGTTACTGAAACACAGACAAACCAGCTACTGAAACACAAACAAAACTGTCACTGAAACACAGACAAAACTGTCACTGAAACACAGACAAACCAGCTACTGAAACACAAACAAAACTGTCACTGAAACACAGACAAACCAGTCACTGAAATACAGATTAAACAGTCACTGAAACACAGACAAACAAGTTGCTGAAACACAAACAAAACTGTCACTGAAACAAAGACAAAACACTCACTGAAACACAAACAAAACAGTCACTGAAACACAGACAAAACAGTCACTGAAACACAAACAAAACTGTCACTGAAACAAAGACAACCCAGTTACTGAAATACAGATTAAACAGTCACTGAAACAGACAAACAAGTTACTGAAACACAGACAAAACTGTCACTGAAACACAGACAAACAAGTTACTGACACACAGACAAACCAGTTACTGAAACACAGACAAAACTGTCACTGAAATACAGATTAAACAGTCACTGAAACACAGACAAACAAGTTACTGAAACACAGACAAAACTGTCACTGAAACACAGAAAACAAGTTACTGAAACACAAACAAACAAGTTACTGAAACACAGACAAAACTGTCACTGAAACACAAACAAAACAGTCACTGAAACACTGATTAAACAGTCACTGAAACACACGACAAAACATTCAGCTTGAAATCAGCCTCATTATGTAAGGCACTGTACCTGCAGTAATTCAATGCTTAACCCTTTCCCTCATAGACTATTTTAGACCCAACCTCTTTGAATAAATCTACCAAAAAGGAGCATTTACTAGAGAAAAGGAAAATGTCAGAATTGTGTAGTTTAGAAACCATTGTGATAAATAGAGCATTTGCTCCATATGGTGAGTGAGTTGGGTTTTACGTCCAACCAACAGTATTTCAGTTATTTGCAGACGGCACCCGCATGAGACAAGTTATAGTGCTGCCTCACTGGAATACCCCTGCCGCAGGTACATGGCAAGGGCACCCCACCCAGTCACATTATCCTGACACCGGGCCGACCAGTCCTAGAACTACACCTTTAATATCGAGCATAGACAAGGGAGCTACTAGTACCAACTTTTAACAACTTTTGGTCTGTCACGGCCGGGGATCGAACCCACGACCTTCCGTACCGCAGGCGGACGCTCTACCACTGAGCCACACGGCTGGTTGCTCCATAGGAGCAAATGCTCTATTTATTACAATGGTTACAAACTGTGATTTTACAGAGGCATAGAAAGGCGTATTCATGGAGGAAAGGGTTAAGATAATTTTTGCTTCCATTTCATTCTTTACCCTCTACCTGATAGAGACGCCTTTTGATGCCTATACAAAAAGAGCAGACCTAGATAAGACGACTCCTGTTGGAGCTGTTTGATCAGGGTCTTCTCTGTTTGCTTATGGAATTACAAAGATGCAGATATAATTTCACATTTTCTGCCAGAGTGAAAATTGCCTTTAATACTCATAATGCCATTATACGAATTCAACTAATTAACCCTTGTCCTGTTCTTTGCCTTGCAAGAAATAATGACATCACGAATATTAATTTTATTAATTGATATTTTTTAATGGTGAATGAATACAGGATTTTTTGGCTATGTCAGAAACCGTAGATTCAGATCTATATAATTCGATAGGCAACAGAGCAAACCCTGATCAGATGGCTCATGGGTCTACTCTTCAAAGGCACGAAAAGCCATTAATATGAAGGAAAGGGTTAACATTTAAGAAATAACAAATTCGTAGCTGAGCATTATACGGCAAAACTGGAAGCGTTGTCAGTGGTTATGCTATTTTTGCTGTTATATTTACTCTACACGACTTTCACCAAGGATGTACCTGTAAAGGGCCAAATCTCAACAGAAAACAACAATTCCAAGTCAAAAATGCTTCATCTTTCATATCGAAGCGAACAACTATACCATTTACATCATGTCTGCACACCTCCATGCCAGAGCCACCGTGTTTACAGATTTAGAAATGTGAAATTACATTTGACTGTGTGTGGTTGAATTTTATTCATAACTTTCGCGTGTGGGGAAAATGGAACAGCTGATCAAAATGCCACATGTGCAATTGATTATCACGGATTAAAGCATGTTTCTCGGTATTCTTTGTTTATATGCAGAAGGTTCAGAGTCGTGTTAGAATAAGTCATTACATGTATTTCTTACATGAATATTCATGAAGCAAATGGTTAATAATAATGAAAGGCAAAAAAGACATATAAAAACCGATATAATAAATATTAACCCTTTCCTCCATAAATATGCCTTTCCACGCCCCTGTAATACCCACTTCATGAAACCATTGTGATAAATAGAGCATTTGCTCCTACAGGAGCAAATGCTCTATTTATCACAATGGTTTCAAACTACATAATTCTAAAATTTCACTTTTCTCTAGTAAATGCTCCTTTTGGGTAGATTCATTCAAAGAGGTTGGGTCTAAAAATAGCCTTTAATTGGAGGAAAGGGTTAAATAAAGAAAACAGGTTTTTTAAAAACAAGTGGTTGCATTGAGCGACCACCTGTGTACAAAATGCAAGAGATGTAACATCCCCGAGAGTATTTATTAGAGATAACATGATATATTACATAATTTTTAGTGAACATGCATCAAAACTGTGTAGGGTTAGGTTACGTACAAGCGTCGTACCCACCCGTCTTACCCGTTTGGCTGGCGGTGAGAGTCTCTCTTCTGAGGGATGACTAGCCAAGAATTCTGCCACTTGAAAATAAAACAACAAAAACAGTCAGTGCAAAACTATAAACCGAAATGTATCTACAATCGATACAAAATGAATATAAAAACACATGTACATCTCACCCAAGTTGTAAATTGCCAGATTTTCATCCGTCAACAGAATGTAATAGTACCTTGCCAACCCTTTACTCCATTAAAATTCATGAAAGAAATTTTGACATCATTAATAGTAATTACCCCATAACCCATTCCCACTTAGGCTATTTTTAGATCCAACCTCTTTGAATAAATCTACCGAAAAGGAGCATACACTAGAGAAAAGGAAATGTTTAAATTTTTGCACTTTGAAACTATTGTGATAAATAGAGCATTTGCTCCTGTAGGAGCAAATGCTCTATTTATCACAATGGTTTGACAAAGTGATTTTTACATAAGCGCCAAAGGGCGTCAATATGCGGGAATGGGTTAACTCAATGAATATTCATGTAGGAAATAATGACATCATGAATAATAGTTGTTATAATGGCACATGGACACAAGAAATTTTTGGCCATGGCAGAAACTGCAGAATCATATCTGTATCATATCATAAGCAAACAGAGCAGACCCTGATTAGACAGTTCCTACAGGAAGGAGCCATCTGATCTGGGTCTACTTTGTTTACAAAAGCATAGAAAAGGGTTATATTAATTTTATAACGGCATATCACATAACTGTTGGCCATGACAGACACTGTAGAGCCAGATAGATATAAATCCATAAAGTAAAATCTCTCTATAACGGCCACTAAATTGTGTTAATTAGTTGGTATTTAGGGCAGGTGGCTGCTTAAAGCAAGGTGAAAGTAAAACAGAATGCTCCTATAGGAGCGTTCTGTTTTACTTTCACCTTGCTTTAAGCAGCCACTTGCCTTTAATTGGCTGCATATTAACCCTTTACCAAATAAATACGCCTTTCTACACCTTTGCAAACAGAGTAGATCCAGATCAGACACCTGCTATAGGAGCCGTCTGATCACGGTCTTCTCTGTTTTCTTAAATAATATAATATACTGCTAGATATTATTCTACAGTTTCTGCTTCAGCAAAAAGTTCATGTCTTAATATGCCACTTTTAAAATTAATTAATATTCATGATGTCATCATTTCTTTCATGAATATTCATGGAGTAAAGGGTTTAAAAAAAATATATAGATACAGGTGTGTGCCAAACAGTGAAACCCAGATCAGACACCTTGTTAGAGATGAGACGGCAAATCTGGGTCTACACTATTTGAATGTTACTATGACTTGTTTCCTCATGGCATGGCTCAAATACTTTTTCAAACATTACTGTTAGCCTTACCCAAGTCACAAAATGTGAGGGGTTCTATCTTGGTCCACGTGATGAGGTTCTCGCCAGTCTGTGGGTCTAGCACGGCCACATATGGCCAGTTGCTCACCTTGTAGAACTGGCAGTATTTCTCACCCTCCTCACTGTCATGGTATACCTGGAACATACCACAGAAGATGAACTGATATAACCATTGTATATAAATAAACAGTGTTTTAATTCATACAGATCAGTACCAAGCCAAAAGGTTCTAAAAAATTGTGCTTGCATTCATGATCATTATCAAGTATCTGATTGGTTGGATTTTTTTTTAATCTTTAGATACTTCAGAATGAACTCAAACTTTATCTTACCCTTGGAACCTGAGCTTAATAACACATTCTCACCCAAGAATATTCTAAAACAAGTTATCTTGGTACCCAGCTTCTACAAGAAATGGTAGAAGCTGAAAACCAAGCAATCATTTTTTTCTTGATATTCTGGAGATAAATACTTGATAACTTACTGGAGAATTTATTTACATTGAATTTCACCCTTACCATAATAACTGCGACTTGAATGACATTTAAAAACAGTTTGGATCCAGATCAGAATCCCACCTGTTTGAAATTTTGTCAATAATATCTGAGGTCCAGATACGATGTGTATTTAAATATTTTCAAAAAAAGCTTTATTTCTCCACCAAACGCTATACTGTAACCACTCTTTTGAATCGTCTCGAAGAGATGATTCTAAAGATTGGTCACAGTAAAGGGTTTGGTGGAGAAATGATGATTTTAGTATTTGGGTACGCACCTTTATCTGTAGCTCTGATATCTTCCGAAAGCTTGATCGATAAATGTAAGTAAACTCGTAGCTTAGACAGACATCAAAATTTATAGCAGTACAAGGCTATACTATAAATGTACTCACAGATCAACAGATAAATGTGCATACTCAAGTACTAAAATCATCATTTCTCCACCAAACCCCATACTGTGACCACTCTTTAGAATCACCCCTTCGAGACGATTCTAAAGAGTGGTCACAGTATAGGGTTCAGTACAGATATAAAGGAGCCAGGGCTCTAGAAATCCGGAAAATCGCCGGTCTGGACCGATTTTTGACTTCTCAGACCGGTTTGTACAACAGAATTTGAAAAAAAATCGGTCCCAAAATTTCAAGCAGACTACACGTATCTAATTAGAATCATCGGTCTATTAGCTAAATGTTGCAATTCGTAAGTGCCCTATCATAAACGTGTCAAGGGATTAAATGCCTGGGGTCAGGATTATGGGCCAGTCGGTCTTGACATACTTACCTCTTGCAGCTAGCCACTGAGCCATGTAATATTGATAAGACGTGCTAGGCATTGTGCACTTCATCTATTTCTTATGCCGCAAACAGTTCTAATTGTTTATGCAGTAATTGGCATTGATGTCGTAATTACCTACATTTTACCTGGTAACAAACGGTCCGTAGTAAATTAATGAAATGTCGCCTAATTATGTTTGTTTATTTAATTACTGTAACAGTCCGTATATTAAGGCTTCTCTATTTTTTTGTATTTAAAAAGAAGGATATGTTTATCTAAAGAAATAGATCTGTAATCAAGGCTGAAATGTCACTGACACATAACATTTTGGTATCAGGTTTTTATGAGCAAATACTCTCTTGATATCCATCAGCAACACAATTTACTTTGAAGAATTATAACAAAAAGTCAACAAAATGTCCGGATGATTCCACGGGGGACCGCCACAATGAAGTATGGACCTGGGCAGAAAAAAATGTATGATCACGAGATATATAGACTATAATTATATCTAGTGTTCATACATTTTTTTCTGTCCAGGTTCGGGGTACGGACAAAACCCCACCAGGACGTAACCCCACTAGGACGTAACCCCACAGGACAAAACCCCATAGGACACAAACCCACTGCCAAATGTGTCAAGGCGGACAAAACCCCACATGTTAACATAATTGGGTTATAAATCAATTTTTAGATAATTTGAAGAAGAAACACTCAATCAGAATATGAATTCAAAACAAGATCTTTACATTTTCTAATTTAAAGTTACAATCTGCAAATAAATATAGAAGTTAAAGCATATTTAAAATTAGGTCAAAATTATGAATAAATAAAGAATGCATTCATAGTTAAATGAGCTTTAGTTTACTAAATTGGGTTATAAATAAACTTTTAGATAATTTGAAGAAGAAACACTCAATCAGAATATAAATTCAAAACAAGATCTTTACATTTTCAAATTTAAAGTTACAATCTGCAAATATAAATAGAAGTTAAAGCATATTTAAAATTAGGACAAACACTGCCTGTTGTGAGAGTGACCATATCCATATAATATTACATTATCCACATCTACTGAATCTATATTAAGTGTACCAATGCAAACATGGTTGAGCCAGATCATAAAATTGTGAAAATGATTTGGGTCTACCCTGTTTGTAAGTTAAGAAAAGGAATCAGTTAATTGTGGGTTATATTATAATAGTTTATATGCAATATGTGCTAATATTACATTATCCACATCTACTGAATCTATATTAAGTGTACCAATGCAAACATGGTTGAGCCAGATCATAAAATTGTGAAATTATTTGGGTCTACCCTGTTTGTAAGTTAAGAAAAGGAATCAGTTAATTGTGGTTATATTATAATAGTTTATATGCAATATGTGCTAATATTACATTATCCACATCTATTGAATCTATATTAAGTGTACCAATGCAAAATGGTTGAGCTAGATCATAAAATTGTGAAAATGATTTGGGTCTACCCTGTTTGTAAGTTAAGAAAAGGAATCAGTTAATTGTGGTTATATTATAATAGTTTATATGCAATATGTGCTAATATTACATTATCCACATCTATTGAATCTATATTAAGTGTACCAATGCAAACATGGTTGAGCCAGATCATAAAATTGTGAAAATGATTTGGGTCTACCCTGTTTGTAAGTTAAGAAAAGAAATCAGTTAATTGTGGTTATATTATAATAGTTTATATCGTCGACGTTCTTCTAAAATGTCGTATATTGATTCTGGCGGGAAAACTTTTTTCGTTTCATCTGAAAGAGCGGGAAATTCTGCATCATCCAGTGAGTCTCTAGTTTTTGTAGCCAATCAGGCGGCAAAGTTATGTCACGTGATTTTATATCGTATAATTATTGGTTAATATTTTTGTTCTTCTAAAATGTCGTATGTAGAGGAGAGCTGCTGCGAATTCAGGTGGTGTTGTCATTCAGACTAATATTTTCCGAATTAAATGTAGGAATTGAAGGTACATATGCCTTCTGTGATAAAGCAGCGTAATTAATGTACGATAATCATCTTTTATTTTTAAGAATTCGAAAGAAACATTGACATTCCAAGCTGTCGTATAACAAAGTGCACGTCAGTTTTCAAATTCGTAAATGTTGTGTCCGTCGTATAATACCTCTAAACAACAATATTCAAGTTCTTAAAGGTCGTATATTGCCGCACAAAAAATCTAAGGGCCACATACACAGAAACATAAGGGACACAGACACATAAGTGACGTGCATAAACAGGTGAAAATGTCTCCTTATGATGTGTGCCGATTTTGAGAACCGTAACTTAACAAACACATAAATGAATATGTTTTTTTCGTTTTTCTCAAAACAAGCAAAATTGACATACGACATTGTAGAAGAACGTCGACGATATGCAATATGTGCTAATATTACATTATCCACATCTATTGAATCTATATTAAGTGTACCAATGCAAACATGGTTGAGCCAGATCATAAAATTGTGAAAATGATTTGGGTCTACCCTGTTTGTAAGTTAAGAAAAGGAATCAGTTAATTGTGGTTATATTATTATAGTTTATATGCAATATGTGCTAATATTACATTATCCACATCTATTGAATCTGTATTAAGTGTACCAATGCAAACATGGTTGAGCCAGATCATAAAATTGTGAAAATGATTTGGGCCTACCCTGTTTGTTAGTTAAGAAAAGGAATTGGTTAATTTTGGTTATACCATGTATGCCTTTTTTGTATAGAATGTGGTTCACCTAATAAATATTCATTATTTGTCAGTGAGCAAATAGATTAGAACCTGATCAGATGGCTTTGTTTTAGAATCTGTATGATCTGGATCTATTCTGTTTGTAAAAAGATATAAAAATATCCTCCTTGTGATAATACAACTTATGCTTTTAGTGAAAATCAGGTTATTACCATATTACCATATGCTTAACAATATAGTTATTTATAACTTTTATTCAAATTGAAATTAAATATTTATACTTATTTCTTTTCTTGTATGTTTTATTCTCCCTTTCTATTGCTATGAAGTGCCATTTGTATATATAAATCCTTAATTAAATACATAATTTTTATTAAAGTGGGGTTTTGTCCATGTGGGGTATTGTCCTGCTGGGGTTTGATCCTAGTGGGGAATTGTCCTGTGGGGTTACGTCCTAGTGGGGTTACGTCCTAGTGGGGTTTTGCCCTACACCCTCCAGGTTCATACTTCATTGTGACGGTCCCTATATATCTAGTGTTCATACATTTTTTTCTGTCCAGGTTCATACTTCATTGGGACGGTCCCCTGTGCTTGATTCAAGTTAAAGGTTGACCCATTTTCGAGACTCCACATTTAAAGAGCTCCATTTATTGTACTGAAGTCAGTGAAGAGAAAAACAATTCTGAGTAGTGGCTTTCGTTTATCTGATGAGAAATACGTATGCATCATAAGCTAAATAATAATTACCAATCATGTAAGCTAGTTTCCTTGCTTCTCGTTCAAAGCCTTCAAAACTGTCACGCATGCCGACTTGAAATGTCATTAGTTTTTGCGAATGTCAACTGTCATTAGTTTTCACAAATTTCGAGATTTAATGCTGTCATTTTATTACAAACAAACTATAAGGGGACAAATGGCACATATTCAAACATACTACCAGTGGACATATAATGAGGGGCTAATGTCCGCTCATCGGAAAATGGTGGGGCAAATGTCCGGGTGGCTAATGTCCGTTTCTCGGTTGGACCGGTTGGGATTTGAAAATTTCTAGAGCCCTGAAAGGAGCTATTGTTGAAAATGTTTAAATTTAAGCACCTAATCTGGATCTCTGTACCCACCTGCCAGAAGATGAAGTTGTCCTTGATGAGGTTTTTCACAGCAGAGTTGCTCCACACATCTCTGTTGAGTGCCTGGCAGGAGAATTCCTGCACATTCTGTATGTTAACCATGAGCCATTTACTGTGAGTCTTCCCAGCATCCCGAGCCTGCAAATACATACAGCAGAACCTGTCTTAAGTGGCCATCAAAAAGAGGTCTAATTATGGGTCTGTTGGGCAGGTGGTAGCTTAACCCTTTCCTCCATAAATACGCCTTTCTATGCCTCTGTAATAGTCACTTCTTGAAATCATTGTGGTAAATAGAGCATTTGCTCCATAGGAGCAAATGCTCTATTTATCACAAAGGTTTCTATACTACACAATTATAACATTTTCCTTTTCTCTAGTAAATGCTCCTTTTCGGTAGATTCATTCAAAGAGGTTGGGTCTTAAAATAGCCTATGGAGGAAAGGGTTAATGCAGGTCAAAAGTAATGCAAAAAGCTCCTACAGATGGCAAAATGTAGACCAACAGTTTCTTCCATGGCAAATTTTTCCTTGTTCATAATTCCATAATAAAATTCACCTAATGAATTTTCAAACCATCAATGAATACAGTAAAAACCCTCTAAAACGAAATTCTAGTAGAGAGGAGTTTGATACTTTTAGGCAGGTGGCTGCTTAATACAGGGTGAAAGTCATGCAAAAAACGCCTACAGGAGCTTTCTGCATGACTTTCACCCTGCATTAGGCTACCACCTGTCTCCAGGACCAATATTTATACTTAATTTAATCATAATGTCCAGCTTAGAGGGTTTTTATTTTATTCATTAGACAAAGGATGAACCCTTTTCTTCATATAAATGTGTTTCACGCATTTGTAGACAGAGTAGACCCAGATCAGACAGCTCCTATATGATCCGTCTGATCTCAGTCTGCTGTGTTTGCTAATGGAATTTGATAGATCTGTTTACATGTACAGTCGAGTCCCGGTTATTCGAAGTGCCGGGGACCAGCGTTTGACTTCGAATAACCCATGGTTTCGAATGACCCAAACTTATGATAATGATTATGTATGTACCCATCGTAAACACAGGGTTATTATGATTTAATGCATATTTCACGTGTGTATCCCATGCCAGGTTCACTATTGATGGACTGAAATGTGTACTGTATTGTTCAATGTAAATTGTATCTAAGTATTAATAAAAGGTATTTGAATAAACACAAGTCTTGAAATTCATTTCAACATCTTTATTCACACATACAAACTCACGAAAACACAACAACTTACTTGCTACATGTACAACAACAAAAACAGGAAGGCAGTACTAAAACAATCACGAATAATGTTACGGGCATATACCGTTTTCGGCTACAAGAAATAAACACCTTTCAATATCTTTCAAATGCTACAAACAAATTATCATTGAAACTTATGTTTCGGCTACAAGCATAAACGTCATTAAAGCACATTAAAATTTCTATGCATGCATTTTACCAACACGTAACTTAACATCATGTAGATTTACACACAGCACTGAATGTCCTTTGCTTACACTGTAAAATCAACTCAAATTGACCCTTTTCCTGCCGAGCTACTTGATTGGCAGTTGGAAACAGTTTGGATCTAAATAAGATACCGCTTAATGTGATGTCTTATCTGGATCCAAACTGTTTATCACTCGTCTTTATATTTCTTCACTTTAAAAATGCATAAATGCTAATTTGACAGTAGATGAAAATTTAGTAGACGATATTACGGCAGAATAAGGGTTAACTGAATAGC
The DNA here is from genome assembly GCA_963576725.1 of Azorinus chamasolen. Classification (NCBI taxonomy): domain Eukaryota; kingdom Metazoa; phylum Mollusca; class Bivalvia; order Cardiida; family Solecurtidae; genus Azorinus; species Azorinus chamasolen. The sequence goes on from OY755244.1 coordinate 35,466,803, forward strand.
ATTAACAGTTTCACTTAAAAAAAGAAGTGATAGTCCTTTGTTGTGTACACTTTCTCAGATCGTCTTTCACGAGCGTATCAGACATTTTGCACAAAAACTTGAGGTAGTCACTAGAATTGTCTCTGGTACGAAAATGGTTTCGTAACATAACACACGCGTCTAAGAGCTGGTCTACACTGTAATCAGGCTGAGTAACCTCGCTCTCACTGCTGTCGTCGTCGTCGTCTTCTGGCTGCTGTTTCCTTGAAAGAACTTCTTCAATTATCGCATCGTCGGTGGCTTCTGCGCAGATTGGTAATTCGTCATCTAGGATCAGATAATCCCTAGCAGTCTGCTGATTGAGCCCTAGATTAGCCAATCTAGACAGTGGGATGTCGTCCTCCGGGTCATCGTCCGATTCGTAGCCAGCTGTAAAACTCTCATCAGCAGTGAAAAGAGCTTTTCTGAAGCAGTTTTTGACAGTTGCTTCTGTAACTGACCCCCATGCTTGGTGCAGCATTTCTAGAGCGTCATAAACATTAACAGACAGTCTGTGCCCGCTGTCTATGGCTCTGATAGCCGAGTACAGTACTCTCTTTCTGTAGTGACATTTCAACGACTGTATCACCCCTTGGTCCATCGGCTGTGTTAGACTGGTGGTATTTGGCGGCAGAAAGATCATTTCCACGGATTTTAACCCTTTGATATTGGGGTGTGCAGGGCAATTGTCCACAATGAGGGCCACCTTTCTTCCGTTTTTGGCCATTTCTCTATCAAATTGCCTTGTCCAACTTTCAAAAATCTCGCCCATCATCCAGTCTTTCTTGTTGGCCTTATATTCGGTGGGCAAAGACTTCACATTTTTGAAGCAGCGGGGTTTTGCTGACTTCCCCAAAACAAGCAAAGGTCGCTTGTCAGTGCCGGACATGTTTGCACAGACGAGTGCAGTCAGCCTTTGCTTGCTCTGCTTGCCACCGTGGCACTTGACATTCTTAAACTCCATCGTCTTGTCTGGGAGTAGCTGATAAAAAATGCCAGTCTCATCAGCATTGTAGATGTCGGCAGGACTGTACTGCTGTAATATCAGCTGAAGCTGATTCTGCCATTGGTTCATGGCATCGGACATAGGATTCACGGAATTAGCCTCCCCACAGACTTTCTTAAATGAGATTCCGTTCCTGTCCTTGAAACGATCTAGCCACCCTGTGGAAGCATTGAAGCCCTGAATATTCATTTTCTTTGCTAATTCCTCTGCCTTAGTTTGGAGCATAGGTCCAGATACTGGCACATTGTTTGACCGTGTGTTCTTAAACCAAGTTATAAGAACTTCTTCAAGCTCGTCGTGTTCCCCTCGTTTCATCACCTTTCTCTTTGGTCCAAACTTGAGATACCCTTCCTTGATTGATTCTTTGTTTTTCAACCAAGTCGAAAGCGTGCTGGGAGGGATATTGAACTCCCGCGCTATTTCTGACTTTGATTTTATCCCTTTCTCACACTCAGTGATAGCCGCATATTTGTCCTCCATCGTCTTTATTTCTTTCTTCCGCTTGACGCCCTTCCCTCCAGTGACTGATCTGGGTATCCCCCCGTTACCGGGTCCTTCACCAGATTGCTCAGTCCTGAAGGAAAGTTTAAGTTGGGCTGATCTGGGTATCCCCCCGTTACCGGGTCCTTCACCAGATTGCTCAGCCAAGAGTTCTTCTGCTATGGTGTTTCTCTCTGCCATACTCGTTATGAGATGAATTGATAGGTTGACTCGTTATATATTTATACACAACTAAAGAATTTGAAAGTATTTACTCAAGGTTCAGTCTAATATAAAATAATTGCGTTAATTGCAATCTAATCAAAGAATAAACAGTAATTAAAGACACTCATGAACACCTTTAATAATTTACGCAAATTAGGCTTAGATCAAAGCATTTTTTACAAACTGTATCATTACCTTTCTGCCCATTGTGCTAATTACTTGTCATTCGCACATTTACGTTGTTTGGTTTAAAATGGCGACGAAGCTTGAAAATCGCGACGGTCGGTAGGCACTTTGAATAATAGGTGCGAAATACATAGGTAAGTCATTCGTCGGGGACAGATTTATACTTCGAATAAGACCTGGTTTTCGGATAGGCCAGTTCGAATTACACATACAAGATTTATATAGAAATAAGAAGGGCTGGAATCGGGACCATCACCTCATTTCGGATTACACCGGGTTTTCGGATAGCGCGAGTTTGAATAACCGCGACTCGACTGTATATGGTTTCTAATATGGCTACAATGTTTCCACCTTCCATATTTCACTATAACTATTTTGCCCATGAACATTCAGTAGGTATTGAAATTTGAATTAATTATAGAACAGGGAAAGGGTTAAGGCATATTAAGATATTTCACTGCACACATTTGTCTCCTCTTACACTGTAGAAGGTGCCCTTGTAGGTGAGGTCTAATGGTGGTCTGAACAGGTCCTGCAGTGTCTTGGTCTTTTTGGACACTCGAGAACCGGAAGCTCCTGCCTGAATCTCCGCCTCCTGTTGTCCTGGCAACAAAAACCATACAATAAATACCTGCTGATAGAAAATGTCAGTTCTACTAATATCACTTAATATAGTAGCATTTCCTGCTTCTAGTATTTCCGTTTTAACAATAACAACTTGAAATTAACCAAAGGTAGAATAATCTTTTATACTTTCAAGTCATGTATGTGTTTATTTTTTGCCCCTTTAATCCCGGAATGGCGAAAATTAAACTGAACAAAATAAAACACAGGCATTTTAAGGCAAAGTGGCAAAAATATCACGACGCCAATTATTCCCAAAGTACGGTAATATAAATCTTCTTCAGATTTATGGCCTAAAATGCTCTTGTTCACATAACCATAATAAAAATTCATCAATTTAATATTCAGTGTTCAATCTAGCCCTGCCATTGGACCCATTTTTACCAAATGGCGCAAAATTAATATCATTGTGAGCCCAAAAGGCGCATTTGAAAATCCATATGAGCATTTCAGTTTTGTCGGTTCTTTGTGTTCCTTAGCATCCTCGTATATAAACATGCACCTGTAGACTTGTATCTTCCCATGTCTTTGTGAACAATGGTAAAATTTCGTTCTACATTAGATGTTGACATGGATTAAATATAGAATCCAGCGACTATCTCAAATATGAAGTGAATTTCCAACTGATTTTGTGCCTCTTCATCTAAATAATCAAAGTCAAGCAAATCAGAGACCAGTCAAAGTTCATCCATGAACAGAAGTGACACTGCTCATGGTAATAAATTCTATATCCCCAGAAATGTATTGACAGCAATTCAAAAAGAGATGCCACTGCAAGTGCAAGGAAGTTTCAGTCAAAATGGTAAGTGACAATTGTTTAACCCTTTCGGCGCCAAATTTCTAATTGTCGTCTGCAATCCAGGTTTGCTAAATCATTCAGTAAAATAAAGAAATGAGAAAATTAATGCAAATGTCAAAGGAATAAAGCACATATATAGAAATAGAGATTGAGACTAATAGTGAAGTCCCTGATCAGACGCCCCCTTGAAAAGGCGGCGTCTGATCTGGGACTTCACTATTTTTCGTGGTGCATTTATGCGACTGCGGCGGTGAAAGGGTTAAAAATATTGAACACTTTTTTTTCAAGTTGATAGATTGTTCCAGTCATTACATGTTCCAGTCATTATGTGCAGCTTTTATTAACAGGAGAATCAAAGATTGTGTTTCTGTCTTACAAGGGTCAAAAGTTTGTCTTATATTCAATAAATTGGTACGTTGTGTTACATCTTTACCTATCTTTACTTTTGATCCCAAACTTTTATGGATGGCCTACTATAAGAAAGTCCATGGGTCAGACGGGTCCACCTCTGAGTTTAAGCTTGATTGAACACTGAATATTCATGTTGTCATTACTTTTTCACATGCATATTCCTTCAGTTAAGGATATCCAAAATCAACATGGCTGACCCTGAAAATACTTTAACCCTTTCCTCCATAGGCTATTTTTAGATCCTACCTCTTGAATGAATCTACCCAAAAGGAGCATTTACTAGAGAAAAGGAAAATGTTACAATTATGTAGTATTGAAACCATTGTGATTAATAGAGCAAAATTCTCTATTTATCACAATGGTTTCAAGAAGTGACTATTACAGAAAGGCATAGGGTTAACCCTTTTTCTCATGAATATCTTTACAAGAATTCATGACATCATGCATATTTATATTTTATCGCAAAGCAAACAGAGCAGACCCCGATCAGACAGCTCTTACAGGAGCCATCTGATCTGGCCCTACTCGGTTTGCAAAGATGCCAAAAGTTATCTCTATCAGGTAAAGGGATAAGCCCTTCAGCTTCTACTTTCAACAGACCAGGGCAGATTCTCAATTTAACACTTTCCTTCATATAAATGCCTTTTCATGCATTTGTAATCATGGTAGACCCAATTCAGATGGCTCCTCCAGGAACTGTCTGATTAGGGTCTGCCCTGTTTGCTTATGCTATAATACAGATAAGATAAGTAAATTTAAACATTTTCAAAAAATTACTTTCAAGCTGCTTTTGAGTAACAGAGCTCCAGATATGATGCGTAAAGTTAACTAGTATTAAGTGTAACTTCTTTATTTCTTAATCAAACCTAGTGTTGTGACCACTCTTTAGAATCGTCTCGAAGAGACGATTTTAAAGAGTGGTCACAACATAGGGTTTGGTGGAAAAATGACGATTTTAATATTTGAGTATGCCCATTTATCTGTAGCTCTGAGATATGATTCTACAGTTTCCGCCATGGCTAAGCATTCCTGTGGTCATGTACTACTATCATAATTAATCTAATCAATATTTATGTTATAATTTCTTACATGAATTTTCATGAAGTAAATAACCCTTTCCTTCATACAAACATGTTTTCACCCATTTGCAGAGTAGACCCAGATCAGATTGCTCCTGTAGAAGCCGTCTGATCAGGGTCTGCTCTTTTTGCTTATGAAATAATGTTCATCTTATTCTGCAATTTCTACCATCAAATCGTGTGTACATATGATAATGCCATTACAAAAATACTGCTAATTAATATTCATGATGTCATCATTTCTTCAATGAATATTAAACAGGAAAAGGGTTAATAGGATCTTCATTCTTTGCATGATAGTTTGCAATGATATATAACAAGAACTTACAACATCATCATGAAGTTCAAGACGGCAAAACAAATTTAAAACAAACTACAGAACACTGTAACTATGCATGCTGGCCACAATTTCAAGATTATCTCTGCAAACAGTTTAGATCCAAGAAAAGATGCCAAGTAGCTTAGGATCTAATCAGATTTGAAACTGCAAGACACTCTGACCATGATTTTAGAAAGAAATGACAGAAAACATCGCTTAATTTTCAACTGTTTTTCAACTCACTTTCCTTCCTAGATGTCCTCCTGCTTGTAGCTTTGACAAAATAATTAAAGTCATACTTCTCTCAAGCAACCACTCAAAAGATGGTAGCTTAATGCAGGATGAAAGGAATGCAGGAGGTTTCTGCATTCCTTTCACCCTGCATTAAGCTACCACACACCTTTAAAGACATTAGTATCTATTCATTTAGTGGTCACTTTGGAAGAGTTTCACTGTACAAAATTAATACATAAAACAAGACATACAGCTTCAGCACAGTGAAATAAACATCATGTCCATTATACGCTCGAATTACAACTAGTCTTGCTAAATGACATTCATTTCCGCATCAAATTGGAAAAAGTGGACAGAAACTGACAAGAGAGATTTAACTCTTTACTTCATGAATACACCTTTCTACGCCTTTGCAAACAGAGTAGACCCAGATCCGATGACTGCTGTAGGAGCCGTCTGATCATGGTCTGCTCTGTTTGCTCATCATTTAATATAGATATGATTCTACAGTTCCTATCACAGTCAAATTTCCTGTGTCCATGTGCTACTGTAACAATTTTCATGATGTCATTATTTTTTCATCAATATTCTCGGAGTAAAGGGTTAAACTTTAATCTTCTGATTAATGTCTTTACAAACTCTCAACGGCTGCTATTTTTCAACCCTTTGTTTAACCCTTTCCTCCATGAATATTCATGTAAGAAATAAGGACATCATTAATATTAATTAGATTAATTTGTTATATTAGCACATGGACATAGGAATTTTTAGCTATGACAGAAACTTTAGAATCGTATCTATATTAAATCATAAGCAAACAGAGCAGACCCTGATCAGACGGCTCCTACAGAAGCCGTCTGATCTGTGTCTACTCTGTTTGCAAAAGCATATTGATGGAGTAAAGGATTAAGTTTTTGATGAACTATTGTCTGAATGTCAAACAGTTTGGATCCTGATGAGACACCAATTGATTCAGTGTCTCATCAGGAACCAGGTTGTATGAAAATGCATGTCAGGTCGCGCTGAGCTGTTTTACTGATACAATCGCACTTTTGAATCAGAGTTGCCACAACCCAAAGGAAACAAAATTTCCCCCCGACATACTTTCAAATTTCCCTGTCAGACACATTACATTGTGATATTTGGTTGTTCTGCCATAATTCATGTAATAATTGAGGAAATTAAAATATATGGAACTCGATCTAATTTTTTTCAAAATTCCCTGAAATTTGCCTATATTTTCAATTATCCCTGACAGTTCTCAAAATTCCCTGACAATTTTTCAATTTCTAAGACTTTTCTCTGAGGCTTGGCAACCCTGTTTTTCCATATTGCTATGTACATGTAGTCCAAAAGTCAGTTACGCAAAGGAATATAAACAAAATAAGGCATTTTACAGTTAATTTACTTTGTTTTATAATAATAATCATACTGTCCTTGACAAGAAACGATGCTGTTTTAGAACTATACATGGCCACAGATCTTCGAATGTGGTCGAGCGATTAAAAAATGGTTTTGCTTAATATATAAAATTACATATCAAATGGCATGCTTACTATTTACGTAAAAGCTCTGATTAACTCACAAATTTATACAGAAAATGTATTGTAAGGTGTGGTGAGGGGTAAAATGGTATCCCACTCTCTCACATGACCTGCAGAAAAAAAATATATACATACTGGCCTCTTCTTGAAAGTCTCTGAAACCATCAAACACAGATCTGTTCTTTCTTTTCCTTCCTCTGAAGCCTACTGGGATTAAAAGACAGAAGATGAATTACTAGCAAATCATGACAAAAACTTTTGTTCTCAACATAAAAATAACCTAATTACCATAAATGTTGGACACACAAATGTAGGAAGAGTGTTAACCAAGACTGAATTGTCCCTGAAAGAGCAATTTGATCAAGATCTATACTATATGCTACTATGTCAGTCTGATTTAAACAGAGCTACAGATAAAGGTGCGTACTCAAATACTAAAACAGTCATTTCTCTACCAAACCCTATACTGTGACCACTCTTTAGAATCGTCTCTTTGAGACGATTCTAAAAAGTGGTCACAGTATAGGGTTTGGTGGAGAAATAAAGGAGCTATTGTTGAAAATATTTAAATCTATGCATCTTATCCTGACCTCTGTAGACTAAAGTCTATGTAGACTAAGTCAAAATGGTGCCAAATTGACTTATACAGCTTTACAAACAGATGAAGAGAAGAAATCAGGTGTCCAAATACTAAATGGTAATTAGAGTAATCCACATTTTTCAAATTTTACAGTAAAACCTCTCTATAACGGCCACTAAATTACACAGAGAAGCAAGCCAAAACACAGAGAAGATCAATAAATATACTTTACACTTCTAAACCTTCTATTTAGCATTCAAAGTACAGTAAAACTTCTCTATAACAGCCACTAAATTGTGCTAATTAGTTGGTATTTAGGGCAGGTGACTGCTTAAAGCAAGGTGAAAGTAAAACAGAACGCTCCTATAGGAGCGTTCTGTTTTACTTTCACCTTGCTTTAAGTAACCACCTGTCTTTAACACACAATAATTGATGTAATTTAGTGGCCGTTATAGAGAGGTTTTGCTGTACAATGATCCAAATAATGAAATTAGTATTGTCATAGTCAACCCTCTGCTTCATGAATATTTCATGGAAGAAATAATAACATCAATAATATTTACTAGATGCATTTGTATAATGGCATACCAGCACCAAGATTTTGCCATGACAGAAACTGTATACTCAGATCTATATTATTTCATAAGCAACAGAGCAGACCTAGTCTGATCTGGGTCTACTCTGTTTGCAAAGGTGTTGAAAGGCGTAACTATGGAGTAAAGGGTTAAGGTAAAAAGAAATCATATCACTGCACTGTTTATCATTCAAAATCCTCCAGTATGTTTAAGCATTTCATACTGAGTAGACTCTATACTTAACCCATTACCTCATGGGCTATTTTTAGATCCAACCACTTCGAATAAATCTACCGAAAAGGAGCATTAACTAGAGAAAAGGAAAACTTTTAGAATTTTGTAGTTTGAAACCATTGTGATAAATAGAGCATTTGCTCCTATAGGAGCAAATTTAATGCTCTATTTATCACAATGGTTTCATAAAGTGACTTTTATAGAGGCGTAGAAAGGCGTCTTTATGGAGGATAGGATTAAAACACTGACGTGTTAATCTATTCTGAAAATTCAGCATTGAGAGGGTTAACAAAGGAAGTACTAATACCATACGAAGGAACATCATCCACCAGCATTTCTTCTGTTTGTGGAATTGGAGCTCGAACAGAATCACTAAAATGACCAAAAAAAAATCAAATATCAATATCAAAATTACTTTCAATAACCCTTTTCCTGACGACACCTTTTCTGTGCCTTTGCGAATAGAGTAGACCCAGATAGAAAACCCTGTAGGAGCTATCTGATCAGGTTCTGCTCTGTTTGCTTATAGAATTATATAGATCAGGGTCCATGCTTATAAAGCTTTTAGTCGAGTCTGAGTTCGTTCAAGCTTTTGATTGGTCAGATTTGAGTTCTCAAGCTTTTGATTGGTCAGATTTGAGCCAAAGGCTCAAGTCTGACCAATTAAAAACTTGAGAACAAACTCAGAGACAGACTCAACTAAAAGTTTTATAAGCATGGACCCTGAATCTACAGTTCCAACCATGGTCAATAATCCTTTGTTCATATACAGTAAAACCTCTCTATAACGGCCTCTAAATTGTGTTACTTTGTTGGTATTTAGTGCAGGTGGCTGCTTAAAGCAGGGTGAAAGTAAAACAGAATGCTCCTATAGGAGCGTTCTGTTTTACTTTCACCTCGCTTATAGGAGCGTTCTGTTTTACTTTCATCTTGCTTTAAGCAGCTGCCTGCCTTTAACACAAAATACTTGATGTAATTTAGTGGCCGTTTTAGAGAGGTTTTACTGTACAATTTTAAAATTGAGCTAATTACCAGATACATGATGTCATTATTAATTAACCCTTTCCTTCATATAAACATGTTTTCACCCATCTGCATTCTGCAAACAGAGTAGACCCAGATCAGATGGCTCCTATAGGAGCCATCTGATCAGGGTCTGCTCTATTTGCTTATGGAATTTGACAGATCTGTTTCTTTTGTTTCTAAAATTGCTACAATAATCCACCTTCCATATTTAATTATAACTATTTTGTTCATCAATATTTAGTGGGTATATGAGATTCTACACAGAATCTAATATATCGGCATATGATGTCCAATACAGGTGACTTTTGTTTATTTGTGCATTTTACATGTATTATGACTGTATTGGGGAAACTTGTAACCTGTAGATTTCCTGTATGGCGACATCAAGAAATCGGCATATTGGGTTCTTACACAGAATCTAATAAGTCGGCATATGATGTCCAATACTTGTAATCTTGTAAGAGTATATAAAACACTGTATAATACATTAGTATAAAACTTTAGTGTTATATTCAAGTAAAATTTATATTTTTTATTATTGATACGCTTCGTCCAGGAAATGGTACGTATAGTCCTGGTACGCCTCGGCAATGGTACGCTTAGTCCATTTTCCGTCAAGAAGTAATAGCCAATTTTCAAGTCTCCAGTTGACAATGACAATGACGACGACGATGCAACAACATGGACACCAGAGTTATGACAATAGCTTGCATTTTTTCTTTGAAAAACGGACAAACTTTCTTACATGAATATTCATGGAGTAAAGGGGTAAGCTGTATTTTGATTACATTTTACAACATTTTGTCTTACTCTGTGGGCTCTGCTCCTGTAGCTGCAGGCCTTTCGCCACCCTCCATGTGCATGTTCACTGCCAGCTCCAGGTTGCCATCACATGCCTCCAGAAGAGCCTGGCCTGTATCCCGATCTGCTCCTGCATACAGTTATAAACACTAAAATTACACTTGTCTAACTAGACTGTCATGAATAATAATACTATTTTTTATAATTAATTGCATCATGAATTTTTTTTAACCCTTTCCCTCATATAATGCTGTTTTCACACATTTGCAAACAGAGTAGACCCAGATCAGACGGCTCCTATAGGAGCCGTCTCGCCAGGTTCTGCTCTGATTGCTAATGGAATTTGATAAATTTGTTTCTTCAGTTTCTAAAATGGCTACAATGTTCCACCTTTCATATTTCATTATAATTAAATGTCCATGAATATTCAGTAGGTATTGAAATTTGGAATAAACATAGAACAGGGAAAGGGATAAATGACAGCTGTAAAGTCAGATCTATATATTTTTTAAACGCAAACAGAGAAGACGCTAATCATACGGCTCATAAAGGAACTGCCTGATCTGGGTCTACCCTGTTTGCAAAGGTACCAAAGGTCATCTCTATGAGTGAGTGAAAGAGTTGGGTTTAACGTCCAACCAACGGTATTTCAGTTATTTGCAGACGGCACCCGCATGAGACAAGTTATAGTGCTGCCTCACTGGAATGCCCCTGCCACGGGCACATGGCAAGGGCACCCCACCCAGTCACATTACCCTGACACCGGGTTGACCAGTCCTAGAACTACCCCTTTAATGTCGAGGGTAGACAAGGGAGCTACTAGTACCAACTTTTAACGACTTTTGGTCATCTCTATGAGGGAAAGGGTTTATTAGATAACTGTTTAGAATGGCAAATAAATCAGAAGGTTTTAGCCATGGCAGAAACTGTAAAAGATGATCTACCAGTATATTATTTCTATTTCCAATAAACGCAAAAGAACAGACCCTGATCAGGTGGCTCCTACGGGAGCCATCTGATCTGCATCATCTCTGTTTGCAAAGTCATTAACTCTTTGCACACTAAGTAATTTTTCGTCTGCAACAATTGTTGTCTGCTTCAATTCTTAAAATAACTTTTCTCTAATTTCTTTGCAAAAATATGATCAAGATGACAAACAGTTTGGATCCTGATGAGACGCCGCATTATGCGGCGTCTCATCTGCATCCAAACTGTTTGCATCTAGGTAATCACAGTTTCGCCGCTAGCGTGCAAAGAGTTAAGAGGCGTACATGTGTTTATGGAGCAATGAGTTAACATATCATTTTACATTAACCCTTTCTTTCATAAATACGCCTTTCTACGCCTCTGTAAAAGTCACCTGTTGAAACCATTGTTATAAATAGTACATTTGCTCCTATAGGAACAAAATTTTAATGCTTTATCACAATGGTTTCTATACTACACAACTGTAACATTTTCCTTTTCTGTAGTAAATGCTCCTTTTCGGTAGATTCATTAAAAGAGGTTGGGTCTAAAAATAGCCTATGGAGGAAAGGGTTAAAACATGCATACCCTAATAAGACATTGCTTCTTAGTATAAGTGCGTACTTAAAAACTAAAATCGTCATTTCTCCAGCCCCTATGTTGTGACCTCTTTTTAGAATCGTCTCAAAGTGACAAATTTAAAGAGGGGGTCACTTCATTGGGTTTGGCAGAGAAATAAAGGGGAGTTATTCTTGAAAATGTAAATTATGTTTTTCATGCATCTTATCTGCATACATGTGATACTTTGTTTGTCACAAATAGGGAGATTTGCAATCTGAAATAGGGAGATTTTGAAACTCAATATAGACAAAGAAGAATATTTGACAGCTCAAAAGTGGGAGATTTACATTTTATGGCAAAAATGCCCCAAATTTTAAAGAAAATTGTAGTTTGAAATAGGGAGTCTCCCTATTAAATAGAGAGATATCACATGTATGTATCTGGACCACTGTGATATCGGTACGCAAAAAATGCAAAATGTGATATAGTGGTTATATACAAAACAAAATGAGATGAGCTGCACCTAAAATGTTTGGGTTTTTGTTTTTTGGGGGGTTTGGGGGTTTTTTTTGGTTTTTTGTTGTTGTTGTTTTTTTTGTTTTTTTTGGGGGGTTTTTTGGGGGGGGGTTAACCCTTTCCCTGTTGAATATTCATGTAAAAAATAATGCCATCATGACATCCCGGCGTGTAAAAGCATACATAGGATTCTACGACGTATATTCAGTAGATTGCATACAAATCTTTGGTCCGGCCCCAGTTGGAATATGCCTCAACAATTTGGCACCCCTATACACAAAGCAATATTCATAAAGTTGAAATGATCAAGAGGCGAGCGATACGGTGGGTAAAACGTTGATTATTCTCCATTGTCATCAGTAACTGCCATGCAGAAACATCTTGGCTGGCGATCTCTCGAACACCGTAGACTTGACTTCCGCCTTATTATGTTCTTTAAGATTTACCATAACTTAGTATCCACCAGTCTTCCACCTTACATTGTAAAACCACTTAGATCAACTAGACATATGCACCCTCTCTCACTTAGACAAATACAGGTCACATCAGACTACCGCAAATTCTCATTCTTTCCCCATTGTATTACCCTTTGGAACCAGCTTCCCTGTAACATCGCAACCCTGCCAGACCTTGACCAATTCAGGCAGGCAGTGGTGAGGATGCAGTATTAGTTACATACTAGTGTTTTTACTTTTAATCTTTTTCACATCTCACTAATATGCTAATATTTTATCTATGACTTGAACCTTGTTCATGTCTCTCACTGACCTGAAAATACTCATTACCAGGTTCTTATCCCTATCACCTTTTGCTACTAACAGTTCCGACGTGCACCTTTTCCTGCCTATAACACTCGAGAGAGGGGTTGGCAGTACACAGAGATAGATAGATAGATTGAAATTGCACAATGATGTGAAAAATCTCTACAAAAAAGGCAGGAGTGAAATTATAAGGAGCTATAAGTTGAATTTGCTTGGGGCCCAACTTTTGCTGATGCCCTGGGTCCCAGGGACTCAGTAAAATTCATCGCTAACGTCTTTTCGAGAACACTGCATTGTTTCAAGAAGCCAAAAGCAGATCTTCTCTTCTGTGTATTCTTCACAAAAAATAAAACAAAATATAAACTTTGTCTATTTTTTGCTATGAAATTGTATTGAAATATATCTGTTACACTTTTACGCATGGTGACATAGTCCTGTATATTTCAATTGGCCGATAAACAAATTAAAAAAAGAATAAGTTTAAACCTGTTACTGAGCAAAACTCCCTAATCAATTCATCTTGTTTTCTTTTCAATTTTTCCATTTTCTTTCCTCAATTCTTCATTCGGTTCGCAGCGACCCAGGCCGAGGCTTCCAAATTGCGCTTTACTGGTTCCAGCTTTTCGTGTTAATGGAGTATAAAACGCCGAGAGCCATTAAAAAACGTTATAAATTTTGAATAAAGATATGCGGGGTCATTTGCGGCTCTGTCCGAAAGGATAGTTAAAAGAGTAATAACCCCATTCATCTAACCGAAAAATGGCCAGAGTTTATTAAAAAAAAAAGTATCTAATTCAAAAATGCCTACAACTTGACCCATATGCAGTTTTCTGACACATTCTTATAAATTTATTATATAAACTAAACCAGTAGATCTACGGAATAAAGGGAAATATACACACATGGCTAAACAATTTCTTGACAACAAGAACAATGAAGACAGTTGTTCCAGTGAAACCAGCGTAGACTCTGGGTCCCTCAAGGGACTGTACTAGGGCCGTTGATGTTCTTATGCCATATTAACGACCTCCCGGACAGCGTCAAATCATCGGTAGGCCCCTACATCTATTTGCCGATGATTGTCTGTCCTATCGCACCATAAAAACAGCAAATGACCACCAACAGATGCAAACTGACCTTAATAACCGAATGTAGGGAAAAATGCCACTGGAAAAAATGCCACCGGAAAAAATGCCACCGGAAAATATGCCACTGGAAAAAATGCCACCCTAAAGTGGAAAAAATGCCACTGGAATAAATGCCACTGGAAAAAAATGCCACCCTTATTTATTATTTCTTTTTTAAAAATCTTTGAAGTTATTTTACAGTCAGTCAACCTGTGTTAGGCAGCTACTTGTCATTAGCATTTTAGCCTCCTTGACTGTCTGCTTAAGAATGCCACCGTTTTTTAAAAGATTTTTTCGAAGTTCTTTTATAGTTTTATTTAGTTTTAATTAGTGAATGACCAGTTCAGGCCTAGTAGATTGGGTCATAGATGAGGCCTCACTTTTGTTTGCCTCATCTGGATCCAAACTGTTTGCAAGGGCATCAACGGTCTTCAAAATTCATTGCTAGCAGGCATAATTAAGGTGGTTGAGGGGTTGGTGCCGGTGCTCTGCCAGCTCACGAATTCACATTTCCGGCAAAACAAAAAAGAAAAATCAAACCAAAAACCTTTAATGATTGTATTGCCTCAAACATAATAAACAATCAAGTGTGCAACAACAGCAGAGCCCTGAAGATACCAGAAAGCAAAACCCAGCAATACAAAAACTCTTTCTTCGTTGACACCGTCATACACTGGAACCATCTACCCGAGGATATCGCATGCGCCACTTCCCTGGAGGCGTTCAAGACTGCTCTAGGGAATCATTGCCGATAAGCAAGTCATCGGCGCTCTCTCTCCCGTTGTATAAAAACCGTAATTGGGTTCTACAACATAACGAATACAGATACAGATACAGATTTTTATTTAGTATATAGACTACTAAACCTATAGACGGTTCGCGCATATAATTGGATTAATCTATTGCAAATGAATAATAATTAAAGATTTTTGTAGCTCAGAAATATCAGAGACCTATACATGAAGATATACATACGCGTATATGTCTCTGAAAATATCAGAGTAGTCTATAGAATGAAAACTACAAAATTACAAATCCACATGCACACAGATCTAGTTTCTTTTTGAAAAGCCTTTCATGAAAAAAAAATGTTTTAGTGGAAGGGCGTAGGCTATTATTTGAAGAAAGAAAATGGTGAAATTTAGGTAAATAGTTGCATGTATGACTCGTGAGTTTCACAACTTCACAATATTAATAGTATTTCTAGTCAAATAAGGATCGAACTTTTCCCCAGCTGTCCGCAATGTACAGGTCAGATGGCCCTGTTCTATAACCGTCTGACCAGAGTCCCCTCTGTTTGTTTATAACGGTCAATAAATTGATCTAATTAGTTGGTATTTAGAGCAGGTGGTTGCTTAAAGCAAGGTGAAAGTAAAACAGAACGCTCCTATAGGTGCGTTCTGTTTTACTTTCACCTTACTTTAAGCAGCCACCTGCCTTTAACACAAAATACGTGATGTGATTTAGTGGCCGTTATAGAGAGGTTTTACTGTACCATTAACCATTGACAAATGTATCGCCAAGAATGTGCCTCAGATGGATTATATCGTGTCTCCCGTGCATTTTATTATTTACGATGTACTGGCGAGTATTGATATATACTGCATCATCTAACCTTAATTTATTCTTGCATAAAGGTCAACGTCAGGTGAATTTTGTTGGACTATATTTTACCAATATACATTGAATTCATAATGTAATAAAATACACAGCACAAGAAAGAGCAGTGAACCGTGTATAACTGTGTATATAATTATAAGCAATTGATATTTGTTTTCTGTGTTATAAGTAAAATAACTAAAAGTACAATGTTCTCATTTCTGCCACATATCTAATTCTATCATTTCTGCCGTGGCCAAAAGTGCATATGTTCTAATATCGTTATAAAAATGTTATTTCAGTAGAACCTGTCTTAATCGTCCATCAAAAAGAGGTATTACTGTGTGCATATAAGGCATGTTGTAGCTTAATGCAGGTCAAAAGTAATGCAGAAAGCTCCTATAGGAGCTTTCTGCATTACTTTTGCCCTGCATTAAGCAACCACCTGCTTTTTGAAACTCCATGTTCAATAAATGAATGGTCGCTCAAGACATGTTCTACTGTATTATTTATGATGCGATTATTTTTTAACACGAATATTCATAAGCATATTATTTATTATACTGTAGAAGCTCTGCAAACCAGAATTTTATCAAGGAATAATTTTGGTCTGTCTAGGCAGGTGGCTGCTTAATGCAAGGTATTAAGGAACAGTTCACGTCTCTTTAGGCAGATGGCTGCTTAATGCAGGGTAAAAGTCATGCAGAAAGCTCCTTTTGGAACTTTCTGCATGACTTTCAACTTGTATTAACCCTTTCGCTGCCAATGCCGGATCTGTGATTACCTATGCAAACAGTTTGGATCCTGATGAGACGCCGAGTAACTCAGCGTCTCATCAGGATCCAAACTGTTTGTTACTGTTACTATGTTTTTGAAACAAAAATGAAGAAAATCAAAAGAATGAAAATTTGTAGCAGACGACAAAGTTAGCAGACGACAAAGTTTGGCAGCGAAAGGGTTAAACTGTCATCTTTCTGAAAGTCCGGTTTTGATACTAAATTTAACGCCCGGTTTAGAGGGGGTGGGGTGTTACTGTACATGCAGTCCTTATTTTCGGTTGAATCTATTTATTGGTGTATTCTTGTTCCGGCGAGAACAAAATGTTGAAACTTCTTTCACATCATTCCATTTGAGGTCTGAATGGCTTGGCTGAATTAGACGAGCATTTTCTATCGCCGTTAATCTTTTCCCTGTTGAATATTCGTGTCAGCTAAATGTTTATAATGGCATATGCACACATGACTAAGAAACTGTAATGTCAGAAATATAATTATTTCATAAGCAAACAGAAAATACTCTGATCAGACGACTCTGCCGTCTGATCTGGGTCTACTCTGTTTTGCAAAGGCGTGAAAAAGCGTTTACATGAGGGAAAGGGTTAACCATATAAACGTTTTTCACGCATCTGCAAACAGAGTAGACCCAGATCAGACGGTTCCTATAGGAGCCGTCTGATCAGGGTCTGCTCTGTTTGCTAATGGAATTAGATAGATCTGTTTCTATACTTTTTAAAATGTCTACAATGTTTCATCTTCCATATTTCTTTATACCTATTTTGTTAATGAATATTCAGTAGGTATTGAAATTTGGAATAAATATATAACAGGGAAATGGTTAACTTTCCCTCATGTAAACGTGTTTTCACGCATTTGCAAACAGAGTAGACCCAGATCAGACGGCTCCTAAAGGAGCCGTCTGATCAGGGTCTGCTCTGTTTGCTTATAGAATTTGATTAGATCTGTTTCTTGGCTTTCTAAGATGTCTACAATGTTTCATCTTCCATATTTCATTATAACTATTTTGTCCATGAATATACAGTAGGTATTGAAATTTGGAATAAATATATAACAAGGAAATGGTTAATCGATATATCTGCTTAACCATTTCCCTGTTCTATATTTAGTCTAAATTCCAATACCTACTGAATATTCATGAAAAAAAATAGTTATAAAGGAATATGCAAGGTGGAACATTGTAGACATTTTAGAAAACAAAGAAACAGATCTATCAAATTCTATTAGCAAACAGAGTAGACCCTGATCAGACGGCTCCTCTAGGGGCCGTCTGATCTGGGTCTACTCTGTTTGCAAATGCGTGAAAACACGTTTATATGATGGAAAGGGTTAATGTCACTTAGAGACGCAGTTAAGTGGTGATATACAAAAACGGTGATGTTTATGCCAATAACAAGACAGAAACACAAAAACTGCAAAGTCGTCAATTTGCCAAGAGCTGTTTTCCAAACCTTCATTCTATTAATCGCGGTCTTACTCACCGCATAAATTTGCAAAAAAGTTCGCATCCAAATGACCGAAATGTCTTCAATATTTAGGATACGTGACCATTGGCCAGTAGTTTAACTCCATAAATACATGAGTGACAAAATGTGCAGAGCCTGATTACACTGTCGTTAAAACATGGGCGTCTTAAAACCATGTGGTTGCTTAATGCTGGAGGAAAAGTAATGCAGAAGGCTCCTATGGGCTTCTACCGTTATTTAATATAATTTTGATGGTTAACGTTCATAGTAAATTCATTTATAATGGTCACGGTTTTCACAATTCATCATATTTCATGATAAGCCGTAATTAACTCATTTTTTCCCACGATCCCATACATGGCACGTGGTCAAACGGTGTAGATTCTGATCAGACGCCGCATAATCTACACTGTTTATTGATAGGAATTTCAATATAAAACAAAACGAAATTGAAAATTTAGGCCAGGAATCCCTTAGATAAAAAAAATGGACTAATCCAATATATAAACATGGAAGAATCCACTGGGCGCAAATGAGTTAATCATGGTGAGTGACAAACTGTATAGAGCCTGATTACCAGTGTCGTTAACAGTTTCTAGTTATTTCTTATACAAGCCTTTATTCCATGAATAAATTTTGCTACGCCTTTGCAAACAGAGTAAACCCAGATCAGACGGTTCCTGCTCTGTTTGCTAATGATATAATATAGATTTGGATATAAAGTTATGGTTTATTTACTTTATTACCTTGGTACATTGTGAAAACCGTCACCATTTTAAAATGACGGTTTATTATGAAGCTTGATAAATAACAAAGGTTCACAATGAAGCTTGATAATAGTGAAAACCGTCACCATTATAAATAACGGTCCAATATGAACCATGATAACAGTGAAAACCGTCACCATTATAAATAACGGTCCAATATGAACTATGATAACAGTGAAAACCGTCACCATTATAAATAACGGTCCAATATGAACCATGATAACAGTGAAAACCGTCACCATTATAAATAACGGTCCAATATGAACCATGATAACAGTGAAAACCGTCACCATTATAAATAACGGTCCAATATGAACCATGATAACAGTGAAAACCGTCACCATTTATAAATAACGGTCCAATATGAACCATGATAACAGAGAAAACCGTCACCATTATAAATAACGGTCCAATATGAACCATGATAACAGTGAAAACCGTCACCATTATAAATAACGGTCCAATATGAACCATGATAACAGTGAAAACCGTCACCATTATGAATAACGGTCCAATATGAACCATGATAATAGTGAAAACCGTCACCATTATAAATAACGGTCCAATATGAACCATGATAACAGTGAAAACCGTCACCATTATAAATAACAACTCATACAACTCATTATGAGTCATGACTGTCATGGTTAACGGTTTATTATGAAGCTCGATTTTAGTGAACTTCGTCACCATTATTAACACCGGTTTATTATGAAGCTTGATAATACAGTAGCACCTGTCTTAAGCGGCCATAAAAGGGTCTAATTATGGGTCTGTAAGGCAGGTGGTAGCTTAGTGCAGGTCAAAAGTAATGCAGAAAGCTACTATAGGATCCTTCTGCATTACTTTTGCCCTGCAATAAGCAATTACATGTTTTTAAAGACTTACTTGTTCAATAAATCAATGACCGCTTAGGGCAGGTTCTACTGTAGTGAAAAATCATTTCCCTTATGCAAGCGCATTTTAACGCATCTGCAAACAGAGTAGACCCAGATCAGACGGCTCCTATTGGAGCCGTCTGATCAGGGTCTGCTCTGTTTGCTTATTGTGTAATATAGATCTGATTCTACAGATTCTGCTTGAGCCAAAATGGCATGTGTCCATATGTCATTATAAAAAATAATCTTATTAATATTCATGACGTCATTATTTCCTACATGAATATTCATCAGGGAAAGGGTTAAGGGGTTACTATGAAGCTCGATAAAGAGTTAAAACCGTAACTCCGAGGTTAAACTTCTGTGGCTGAGTCTGAGTTACTTCTCCGGTATCTGATTGGTCAGAATCGATTTTCACTCAAAATCTGACCAGCCACCTGCTTGAGAATGGATTCAGGCCTAATCAAAATGTTTGATAAACAACGGAGTCTGATAAGATACTTCATCACTTGCATGTTTCGGTGTTATGTCTTTGAATTACGATGTAGTTGTTTCTATGTCATTGCATTACGTGCTGTTATGCATTTGCATAATTTGTTGTGATGTCCTTGCATTATCTGCAAAAAACTGTTTACGCATAATACCTTCGGATTTATCAATTATCCTGCGGAAATAATGTGTCTACTACTAAACACTGGTCTGCCTATTTATACTTACGTTCTATTCGCCCAATCTGTCAAACAGCTTGGATCCTGATGAATCGCTTAGTTACTCAGCGTTTTATCTGGGTCTAGGAAGTTTCGAAGTTAGTTCGTGTTAGGCTGGGCAGTCGTTATCCCATTCCCCCATGTTGACACTTTTTGACGCCTCTGTAAAAAGTCATGTTTGAAACCATTGTGGTAAATAAAGCATTTTCTCCAATGGAGCAAATGCTTTATTTATCACAGTGGTTTCAAAACTACACAATTCTAAAACTTTCCTTTTCTCTAGTAAATGCTCCTTTTCGGTAGATTTTGTTCAAAGAGGATGGGTCTTAAAATAGAGGGAATGGGTTACATTTGTATATGCAATGAGCAAAACATTACACGCAAAGCTTTTAACTCTTACCCCGTTGTGAAAAAAGGAACGTCTACTCATATTTAGATAGAGTGCAATTTTCACTACTTTCGATTCTATGGTGGCATATTTCTGACATCACTTAAAAAATGTCTGCTTAAATTTGCATATACACGTACATATAGTGCAATTTCCACTACTTTCGATTCTATGGTGGCATATTTATGACATCAGTTAAAAAAGGGAATGTCTGCACAAATTTGTATAAACACTCGGAACACCTCAGCTATTTCTATCGAAATAGACCCTGACGGAATACGGCGAGTAGTTACGATTGTTGCATAAGTGCAATTTTCACTACTTTCGTTTCTATGGTGGCATATTTCTGACATCACTTAAAAAGGGAAATGTCTGCTCAAATTTATATGGTGCAATTTTCACTACTTCCAATTCTATGGTGGCATATTTCTGACACCACTTAACCATTATCTGAAGGTTTCCTGTTAGCTTACATAAAACAGGCGGTTGCTTAATACTGGGCGAGAGTAATGTAGCAAGGTCCTGTAGGAACTTTCTACATAAGTTTCGTCCTTAACCCATTCTCTCATAGGCTATTTTAGATACAACCTCTACCGAAAAGGAGCATTAACTAGAGAAGAGGAGAACATTTTAGCATTTTGTAGTTCTTAGGAGCAAATGCTCTATTCATCACAATGGTTTCAATAAGTGACTTTTACAGAAGCGCCAAAAGGCGTCAATATGCGGCAATGGGTTAATTAATCAAGCTATCAATCCCTTTAATCCTTTACTCCATAAATACGCCTTTATACGTCTTTGCAAACAGAGTATACCCAGATCAGATGGCTTATGATATAATATAGATATTATTATACAGTTTCTGCCATTGCCAAAAAAAACCGTGTCCACGTGCTACTAAATTTGTACGTATATCAAATTAATCAAATTAATATTCATGACGTCATTATTTCTTACAAGAATATTCACGGAGGGAAGGGTTAAGACCCATAATTAGACATCTTTTTGGCGGAAGTGTTAGAAGGGTGTTAATGTAAACTATCTATCTATCTATTCATTCTGCAGCAATCCTCACGGAGATTATGTACAGCTAATGTGATATCCAGACTAGAAACAACCATTTCCTTGTTCTTTTCTTATTCCAAATTTATATACCTACTGGATACATGTACTCATGAACGTTACACGATAGTTATAATGGAATATTGAAGGTAGAACATTGTAGCCATTTTAGAAACTAAAACATATGTATCGAATTCCATTAGCAAACAGAACAGACCCTGATCAGACGGCTCCTATTGATCTGGGTCTACTCTGTTTGCAGATGCTTGAAATGGCGGGAGCGTTAAGAACAATCTCATTTGTTTCTTCCTTCCAAGTTTTGGTTTGGTTTGCTTTTTATCGGGTTTTACGTCGCTTCAACGGGTATAAATGACAAAATACATTGCTCTCAAGTAATTTTATTACCAAAAGTATTATATTTGAAATACATACAATAAATACAAACAATTCATCAACTTATTAAACGAGGTTCTATTAGCATCAACACCCATCCACCCAGCCACATACACACACTCACACAGGTGACATCAACACCCATCCACCCAGCCACACAGATGACACAAACACAACACATTCTCCTTCAGCGGGCAACCGACTACCACAGTTCACTCCTCTATAAACTAAGCCATGGCTTTATCATCTCTTCACTAGAATACCAGGTATCTGATTAAAACAATGCAGGTGTCACTATGTTTTTTACGTGGAGTGTGTCTTTCTAGACGAAACTCTTTTTATTTAGCTTTACATATTTTTCACCGCCAATGTCGGATAAATGCACCACGACAAATAGTGCAGTCCCAGATGAGACGTTGCCTTTTCAAGGCGGCGTCTGATCAGGGACTTAATTTTTTTTGTCTCAATCTCTAGTTCTATATCTGTGCTTTATTCCTTTGAAATTTGCATTTATTTATCTCATTGCCTTATTGTACCGAATGATTTATTGAATATTGGATTGCAGACGACAATTAGAAATTTGGCGCACCACACCACACAGAGTACTAAAATCTTACAGTAACACAGAAGTCTTACTTCGATACATTTCTTTCTTCTTTCTTTTTTTAAAGTCATCCATGACTTAATTGAATCATATATACGAAAGAAGATATTAATCATATATTCAACTATGTTTTGTACTGCATGCTTTAATACTGAATATTATGGCACATCACTGCAAGAAACTGTTTTCTTGCTTGGCACTATACATGTAGCCTATGGCATGGCTTTTTAATTCACTTGCGCCATTTCTAACACTGTTTACAAACAAATTAGAACATTTATAAAGCGACCCCTTTATGAATAAATATGAGTGTCTTCAAAAGCAGGTGGTGGTTTAATATAGGACGAAAGAAGAATGTAGAAAGCTCCTGTTGGAGTTTTCTGTATAACCTTTGTCCTGCATTAATTAGTCATCTGCTTTCATGACCCACACTTAGTTATCCGTTTCTTGGTCGCTTTAGAGAGGTTTTCATCTACCTGAATATTCCGGGAATGACTAGTGTTTCTACTCTGAGACATACTTAAACTAGTTATGAAGTACAGGCAGTATGTAGATTGCAATCGGAACGCCTCGGGATTTCAACGAGCTTGCCGGAAACCACCGAGTGGTTAAGATTGGTGGCGCCATGTTCCACAGTGAGCCGATATTTACATCATATCCGATATTAATCTTATTTCTCTATACCGGATGAATTAATAAAATTCTCTGAAATTTTAAAATGGTTTACAAACAGGCACTTTTGTTCCATGGAAGACATCTTAGAATATGACCTATATTAGATCTATTCTATAAGCAAACAGAATATACCCTGATCAGACGACTCCTACAGGAGTCACCGATCTAGGTCTAAACTGCAAATTGTGTAAAAAGTCGTTTCTTTCAGGTAAAGGGCTAACTTTGTACTTAGTAGTCTACTTTCGGTTTAAAATGAATACCTGGTACCATGCTACATAATGCATGCAATTCGCTCTTGAGTCGGACATAAAACATGGGCATGTACTTGGTTCCAACAGCCATCTTTACTTGTAAACATATTTATTAGGTTTTGCTGTCGTCTTTTTAACTGGTAGAGCGAATACTTTTGAAGTTGTTTAAACTAATGCTCGATTGTTTATTTCGAACAATCTTAGAGGTTGTCCGAGCATTTGGTACACCTCATCTATTGTTTACGAATCCTGACGGAATAAGACGAGTAGTTACGAATGGCTAACTGAGGTGAGTCAAGGACATGTCCGTTTCATGACCGGTTTATCCTATAGTTTGATACTATACATTTTCCTTAAACATTAACAATACAAATTTGCGACAATACAAAGAACAAGAAATATATTTTATCCAATAAAATTATATTATCACATATCCTATACAAATATATGTTTATTTCATATGTCCATAATGTTTATGTAAATGCAAAATCTGGTCAAGACCAAAAATGAGATCATAATTACTAAAGTGATAAGAGCCCTAGCTATGAGGAGATCTGAACTATTTTTTTAAACATTTATTTCGCAAAACAAGACGATTCTAAGGAATACTATCAAGACAGGACTTTGATAAATCAGTACTCCTCTTAGCTAAAGCTCTGAGTTTCCACGGTTTGCAGACCATCGGGCAAGCAGGCCAGCCCATCTCTTGCCCGAGTTATCAGTCCGTTTCTTGTCATACACAATATGTTATACGAGCGACTGTTGGCACTGACTCGGACATGGAACCTTGTGTAGACCTTTCGTTGGCAATGTGATGTCCGGACATCCCTGATGTAACTTATGGAATGTCAATAGAACTTTCACGTCTTCGCTAGTAGCGAAGTGAACTGCTCCTGTTTAAGTATGTGCTCTATTCCGTGGCACACGTCCGGTACGAACCTGGATGGTTTAGCCAGTTCTGGTTCGTGCATAATATCCCTGTGTCCGTGGTAAACATCGTCATCACTGTCACTGTCTTTGTGGGGATCGTACACCCCTGTGCCTACCAGGACACTTTCCATAGAGCGGACAGTCTGCTCACAAAGGTGCACATGCTTTGGAATAGATCGGCTGATCGGAAGTCCGTGGTTGGTTTCTGAGTCGTTTCCGTTGTCCCTGTTTAGCCATACCTTCTTTAGGTAGCGATCGTACAGATTGGCTCCCACAATGTCAACATTGGGATTGTCACTGAAAAATATGAAACAATTTATTTATTTCAAATGTTAAACATACACTCAGCTAATTACACAAGTATTTTGACACCCAATGTTTACTCTCCACTTTTTTGTAAATCGGAATAAGTCCATGTAGCATGATTTTGACAACTTTAAACCAAACGGTCCCTAGGGGAGCCCCCCCCCCCCCCCCCCTGCACTGACTCACAAATTGAGTTAATTAGCTGGTATTTAGGGCAGGTGGTTGCTTAAAGCAAGGTGAAAGTAAAACAGAACGCTCCTATAGGAGCGTTCTGTTTTACTTTCACCTTGCTTTAAGCAACCATCTGTATTTAACAGAAACTACTTAATGTAATTTAGTGGCCGTTATAGAGAGGAGGCCTTACTGTATACAATTTCCTACTTACTGATATATATTGCTAAACAATGATCTGGCGTTAAATCGACATATCTACAGAGTTAAAGTATGAATAGCCTGACAAAGAAACACTTACCCAACGAAATAAAGCTTCCTGATTGGTCGTTGAATTCCAAGCTCTTTAGCTACGTCACCGATCACGTGCTCGGCATATCGGTAAGTAATTTCGCAAGGTTTGCCTATCAGAGCTTTGTACTCTAAGTCTATCCCAGTTATTTTCTGAAAAGAGGAACAATTACATATGTATTGTAATTGTAAATGCATTGAAATAATACACCTTTAACTATTTACTCCATGCGTATTAACCCTTCTCTTGCTGAATTTTGAAATACATTTCTCCTTCTTTACCCATGCCCTGTTGTATAATTATATATATCTTCACTGTGTACAAGTATTTCGCTGTGCAATCACTGCTGTGGAGTGCACTGGTTGCACAATCAACTTGTAAATAGTGCAGACCCTGGTGAGACAGCTCCTGCAGGAGCTGTCTCATCTGGGTCTTCACTATTTACAGGTAGGTATATTGACGTGAATAGCAAGCAAAGAGTTAATGTAATAAATACTGACATATTGAATATTAATTAGGTTGTTTTTTTTTTAAAAAAAAACAAACTTTTTTTTACAATGACACATGAACACGTGCCGTTTTGACCACTGCAATAATTATATGTACTCGTATATTATGGCATAAGCAAAACAAAGCAGATCAAGATCAGACGGCTTCTATAGGAGTCGTCTGATCTGGGTCTACTCTGTTTGTAAAGACATAGAAAGGTGTATATATGGAGGAAAGGGTTAAAGTACAATAATACAAAAGGCTTAGCTATACTCTTCGTTTTTGTTTTTACTTTTTGCCAAAGTTGGAAAACAGATAATGAAACACAAGCAGTAAGCAGTTCATAGTTTTTGCATTAAAGCCAAAATATCCGACTTACTTTGGCATATCAGGTTTACTGAGAAATAACATAATGCGGAACTATAGATAAAGATACGTTTTCAAATACAAGAATCTCAATTCTACGTAAAATCCCATGTTTGGCCACGGTTTAGGATCGTCTCTTTGAGATAATAATAAAAAGTGGCCATAGCAGAAATGAAGAAGCTATACATAACGAAACTTTAATTGACATAGCTATGCCTCTGAATTGAAGAACTAAGACCACAGTAACGGAAGTACTGCAGGGCGCAGTTTTTGTTTACGAAAGCTACACTTTTGTGGAGCTAAACACTATACATGTAGGTTTACCTTGTAAAGTGCCTCAAGACAGATGAGGAAGGCGCCGTGCCCAAATCTCGGCATACATGCCTGGTGCATGAAGACAAGGTCCATGTTACACGCGATCACCGGAAGTTGGTTCACGTTTATCACAGACTTTGGCACCTGACTCGCCGTGGGTCGACCTTCTGTCAGTAAGAGATCAATAAGCAACTGCAGGTGCGACTCCCAGCGTGTTGGTTCTCCAATCAGAAGAACAGCTGTAAGTTAAAGAGTTCCATTATCGAATAGTGTAGGCAGATACAATATAATGGATGACATTTTAAACGTTTGGTTTATGCTCACGACTTTTTGAACCAGCTCGTAACATTTTTATCTGATCGATCCATTCTGGATCGTTCAGATGTAAACTGTTACGAGCTATTGCCAACAGTTGCAAACATAATGCGAGCGTTATATACTTAACCCTTTACCTGATGAATATTCATATAAGAAATAATGAATATAAATTAGCTGAAATTTAGCAAAGAAATGTTTGAGAATGGTAGAAACTCATTAACTGTAGAATCACATTTATATTATTCTATAAGCAAAACAGAGCCGCCTGATCTGTATCTCCTCTGTTTGCAAAGACATAGACAAAAGTATTTATGGAATAAAGGATCAAATAAATCACGAGCAGTCACAGGCTTCTTACCTTCAATCTGTGGGAAGTTGGCATCCTCTACGTGTTCTCCTTTGGCCACGACATTTCTGTTCTCATGATCAACCATGTCCAGCAGTGGGTAGGCGTTCTTCACGTCCTCAATGGTGCAAACATTGGAAAACCCCAGACTGATGCAACGGTTAAGGAAATAAACAACCAATTAACAAGCATCGT
Organism: Azorinus chamasolen; assembly: GCA_963576725.1. Taxonomy (NCBI): domain Eukaryota; kingdom Metazoa; phylum Mollusca; class Bivalvia; order Cardiida; family Solecurtidae; genus Azorinus; species Azorinus chamasolen. The sequence goes on from OY755244.1 coordinate 35,494,184, forward strand.
TGTTGCACTTACTGTATGGAAGTGTTGATTTGTCTCGAACAGTCAACTCTAAAAAGTTGCAGCACAATAGAGCTCAGGTGTGAAAGAAGAGAATTTAATAGATCAGTATGCAACTTTTGATTGGTCAGATTTGAGTTCTCAAGCTTTTTGATTGGTCAGATTTGAGCCAAAGGCTCAAATCTGACCAATCAAAAATTTGAGAACGAACTCAGACTCAACTAAAAGTTTTACAAGCATGGATACAGTATGCAACTTTTTACACCCCTGAGGTGTATTGGGAAGTATATATTGAACACTTCTTAAGCTGCTGTTAAAACAAGTCTTAATCTGGGTTTCTAAAAGAGGTGGTAGCTTAATGCAGAACAAAAGCGATACAGAAAGCTCCTATAGGAGCTTACTGTATCACCTTTACCCTGCATTAAGCCGCCGCCACCTGCTTTTTAAGACTCTTATGTTCAATAAATAAATGACCACTCAAGACAGACTCTACCTATATGTGTATCCATGCTTATAAAACTTTTTAGTTGAGTCTGAGTTCGTTCTCAAGCTTTTGATTGGTCAGATTTGAGTTCTCAAAACTTTTGATTTGTCAGATTTGAGCCAAAGGCTCAAATCTGACCAATCAAAAGCTTGAGAACGAACTCAGACTCAACTAAAGCGTTTTATAAGTATGGACCATGATTTGCTTTCAGTCAAAGGATACTCTTGGGCTATTTCGACCCGATGTTCCTGTCCAACAACCAGCACGTGTTTGTTGTGGAACTCCGTCAGCAGCTTCGCAGGTGTAGGGGCGTGGATGACTTGGTCAGGTGTGACCTTGACATTGAGCCACTTCTCTATCTGCCTTGCCTTGTCGTGGCTGCGGTTGCACGCATTGGTGACGAACGCGATGGGGACCTTCAGCTGGCCCTTGTCGTCCTGCAGCAAGCGGACAGCCGACTGGGCCGCCTTTAAGGGTGTAGAGCCCCTGGCTAGAACACCGTCAACGTCAAATAAGATACCGAAGTCGGCCTGGAACATATTAACATACTGATTAGAAAAAGCTTCGTATAAACATACGACCGACATTTTTTCAATTGTTGAACGTACAATACATGTACTTGGCTATATAATGTGTGAGCAGTCGAAATGAAATGAAACTCAAATATGTAAAACAAACAGTATTATTTTAGTTTTAATTTAACTTTATCAAAGTAACCCTAACTGCCGTAAGTATTAGGACAGATAAACATATGCCAATAGTGCAGACTCTGATCAAACGGTTCCCACAGGGGTCTGCACTCTTTGCCTGCGTCCCATATATGGGATCGTGGAAGCAAATGGGTTAATTTATTCTTCGTTTAAAGTTCATCTAAATGTTTGTAACTTATGATCAAAACAAACAAATCCTATAACAATAAACCTATAAAACTAGTCAACATTTTCACAACATGCTACGCTTTTAAAAGTACCGTAACCTTAATGTTCCTTTACTTTCTAGGTCAGGTGAATGCCATGCATAGAATCACAAAAACAACGCGGAAACTTGTCTACTTGACCAATATATTTTTGTTTTGTTCTCTACAAAGTTCAAATTCCGTTCACCGATATTATAGAACTCGTGGGAAAATAACAGAAAACAGAGCACCGCATTGGTTGATTTTTGCCCCGCCCCGGTCACATGACTTTGTTTACCTTTTTGTATTTTTCATTGAATCGGACCGATTTACCCCAGTTGTCCCAGAATGGGCACATACACAGACGATGTAGCCCCAGATCAGAGAGCTCCTGGGTTTTCTGATCAGGATCTACATTGTCGATCATTTTGTTATTTTCCGTTGCAAACAAATCTCAAAGAATTTAATAGGAGACCAACATTCCCCCTTAATTGTTCATTTGCACAACTTAAGATTCAGATGAAAAATCTGATATTGATGTATGAAAAAAGAAATAAATATGAAACATTAGTCTATATATCTAGATCCGGAGTAACTCGGCGACTCATCATGATCCAAACTGTTTGACATTCCGAGATTATTTTTTTCTGAAAATAATTATACTTTAACCTTTTCCCTGTTCTATGTTTATTCCAAATTTCAACACCTACTGAATATTCATGGTCAAAATAGTTATAATGAAACATGGGAGGTGGAAAAGTGTTGCCATTTTAGAAAGTAAAGAAACAGACCTTTCAAATTCCATTAGCAAACAGAGCAGACCCTGATCAGACGGCTCCTCTACCCTGATCAGACGGTTCCTCTAGGAGCCGTCTGATCTGGGTCTACTCTGTTTGCAGATGCGTGAAAACACGTTTATGTGAGGGAAAGGGTTGAGAACTGACGAAGACAGAAAGCAGATGATAAAATGTTCTGAGTGCAGTAGGTCAATTATAACAAAATCCTTGTACTCACCTCATTCTCGTCCACAATGGTGTCGAGTTCAAGCCTCTCCAGTCGGTCAAGCGACCCATCGGAGCTATCTGTAAAACACAACCAAATTGCTCAGAAACTCATTATATCCAGAATATAATTGAAGTAAAAGACAGAAAATTAGAAAACGAAAATCTTATGTTAAAACTCAACGAGAGCCGCGTGCGGCGCCAGCGCTCGTCTGATTTGGTGCTTGTCCAGCTAAATTTAAAAAAAATGAAAACAAATGAAGGGTTATAATTCCAAAATTTTGAAATCAAGAGTCATGGTTCTTATGTCGAGGTCTTCCCCTCAATGAGATCTACTAACCTCTGAAGTTTCATGTTGATGCCTCTTATACTTTTCGAATAATTAGCTATATTAAAGTTTTTGTACGTCGCCGCCACCGACGACGACGACAACGCCTACAACCCAGTGATCACAATAGTTCCACTTTTCTTCGAAACAGACGAGCTAATATATTCTTAAACAATATGCATGCTTTGTCCCAGGTCTACTTACTAACATGGCATAAGCTGGAGATAAAGCAAACATGCTATAAACCCTTTCTTACATAAATATTCCTTTCGTCGCCTTTGGAAACAGGGTAGACCCATATCAGACGGCTCCCGTTGGAACAGTCTGATATGGGTCTGCTCTGTTTTGTATGGAATTATAACAGATTTGACGCCACAATAGCTACCAATACCATATTATCCTGCGTACATAAAATCAGCTGATAAATATTCATAATATCATTAGCTCTTACTTACATTAATATTCATTATATACATGTAGTCGTTTTATGCAACCCTTGTAACAACATCAATAAACATAATGACAATGTAAAGAAGAGAGACAACATAAAACTATAATATATTTACCGGTATTGTAACCGTCGTCAGCACTCAAGTATCTTTCCCTCATATTAATGCTTTAAGTAGTTAAAATAGTAATGCAAACTAACTTTGTATTCAATACGAATTCATATACTCGTGCACACCGTGTAGAAATGATTATTGCAGTAACTGACAGCCTGCTGCTATTTATACAGTTGCAATTCTCACGCCTCGTTCTCTGATTGGCTGTCATCGAGGTCGTGGCCGAATTTGCATAGATTTGAAAACAAGCGAATGGCTGATAAACGAACTGTGCTGACTTCGGGAAAAGTCGGTCTAATTCTTTGCACGCAAACGGCGATTGCATATATATCGCAAAACCTTTGCAAACAGTTTAGATCCAGATGAGACGCCCAGTTACTCGGAGTATCACAAGGATCCATACCGACTGACATGTTGGCTGTTTTTAAGAGAAAGGGAGAACAAATGTCTCTGGAAATAGCAGACGACAAAGTTTGCAGACGACAGCGTGCAAAAAGGTATGATACGTAAACATGATAAGGTGAAGGCGGTGTTTGTAGGGCGGTGTTTACGACGTTACCGAATTCATACTCGACTGGCTGTAGTAAAACGATTTACTACTGTTGTACGTGTATTGACATTGACCTAGATCTATTCCGCAATCAAAACATACATGTTTTTAAGCTGAGCGAGTAAGGCATTGATTGATTTAATTCGGTTTATGGACACGCTTATTCAAGGTGTTTATAGCGAGTAAACTCGACCAACTTTTTTGTGACGCTGTGAAGTGCCATGAAGACTTGTGTCTTTGATATCATATGCCAACAGTTTAGACCCAGACGAGACGCCGAGTAACTCGGCATCTCATCAGGATCAAAACATTTTGACACTCTGAGTATCTTTTTTTAACCCATTACCTCATAGGCTTCTTTTAGACCCAGCCTCTTTGAATAAATCTAACAAAAAGGAGCATTTACTTGAGAAAAGGAAATTTTTAGAATAGTATAGTTATGAATCCATTGTGATAAATAGAGCATTTGCTCCTACGGAGCAAATACTCTATTTATCACAATGGTTTCAAGAAGTGACCTTTTTGTAGAGGCATAGAAAGGCGTATTTATGGAGGAAAGGGTTAAAAAAATAGCAAGCACTGAATCTAAATCTTGAAGCAGACGTCAATGCTGGCACTGAAAAGACATTAACCCTTTCCCTGATGAATAATCAGGAAATAATCACGTCATGAATATTAATAAGATTATATTTTATAATGGCATATGACCACATGACATCTTGGCTCAGACAGAAGTTGTAGAATCAGATCTATATTATACCATAAGCAAACAGAACAGACCTTGATCAGACGGCTCCTATAGGAGCCGTCTGATCTGGGTCTACTCTGTTTGCAGATGCGTCATTTTGTTTACATAAGGGAAGGGGTTAAACGAATTTAAATAATGTTTGTTTTTTAATGTTGTTGTTTTTATCAGAAACGTATTTCAGGAATGTGGGTGTCACGCAGAGGTCAGCTTCATCAAAAACTGGTCAAGTTTGTTTACGTTGTTACAGTGACGAAACGTCTTGTGCGTATTAGTCACTGCTGTCCTGAAAACACAGATAACTCGGGTCAGTCTGGCTGTAGATATACCCGTGACCCAGTGTACGAACACTGACCCCTGGTCAGTATATCAGTGGAGTCAACAAGCGCAACATAAGTACGAATAGTTTGAATCACATAAACGCTTTATCACGTCTATATAAACAGAGTATACCCAGATCAGAGGGCTCCTATAGGAGCCGTCTGATCTGGGTCTGCTCTGTTTGCATATGAACTTATAATAGCTCTAAGTCTACAGTTTTCTACAACAGCAAACATTCGTGTGTATATACATGTACATAATAATGTCGTCATAAAAACTCGGCTAATGAATATTCATATTTGCACTATTTCTTACATGAATATTCAACAAGGAAATGATTAACCCTTTGCTTGCTGCAGAATAATGCGGGGCGATCTTAGCAAAAAGTTTAGATCCAGATAACGCGCAGAGAAACTCGGCGTCACATCAGGACCCAGACTGTTTGACAGTTGAACTGCAATTTAGTTTAGAAATGGAAGAAATAAACGACTTTCAAAATTATAGCAGACGACAATATTTTCCAGACGTACCACAATTTAAG